>CM016624.1:72435797-72841252 GCA_005393395.2 Gossypium australe
TGTAACCGAAGTTACCATATTCAGATAATGTGACCGTAGTCACCATATTCAGATAGTGAGACCGAAGTCATCACCTTCACTTCCCCTTTCACAAGTATCCCGAATGCCCAAATATTTTATAACATATATACATACTTATTTCTCATTCATGTTACTAATCACATGTTCAAAATATATCATATTCGTAATCCTATCAGAAGTAGGAAACGTACCTGAATACCTCTTACCACATCTGTGGTACTTAGCCATATTCACATTCTTATGCATGATCACATATTAAAATAATTGCCATATGATATATCGAAAGTTAGTGAGCACACCTGATTTGCTTAATAGATTTCCTTGAAATCCCGAAGAACGATCTACCGATCTAGGTCTTTAACTCCTATATACGACCCATCATATAACACATTAATACCCTTTTCGGTTGTAAAACCAAATCCTAATTGGAATAGTGTTACCAACACTTACCTTGTTTGCCGATTTGAAAGATTGGTGATCAAATCCCGAAGATTTGTGTTCTTCTCCTTGAAATCGGCTAACCATTAAATCCATTGATTTGTTTAGTCTCTGGTTAAAACAAATAGATCTAAACATTTAAGAGAGAACCTTGGCCGATTATAACCACTTACCTTATGATGAGATTCTAAAATCGATTCCTTGCTCCCTTAGTGATGTCGAAATTCCTATAATTCATATGTTAGATCTGATCTAACTTTAATAATAAAATTTGGCCTTTGGCCGAATGTGCCTCACCTTAAATTCCTTGAATCTGAAATCCCGAAACTCTTCTTTGATATTCGGCCAAGAGACATAAAAGGGGTTATTTCCTAGATCTTGATTAAAAGAATAGAAGAAAAAGAATTAATTGTTCTTACCTTAATACCTTGATCCTTATATTTGGTAATTGTAGAACCTGAGAGATCCTTGTAGATTCGGCCATGAAAAAAATAGAGATTAGGCCCTTCTCTTTCGGCAAATAGAAAAGAAAGGAATTTGAATAGCTTAACCTTACCTTAATGTCTTTAATCGATTGCTTCCTTGCCTAGAGTCACAGAGATTCGGCTATGGAGTTTTAATCAGAGATCAAAGAGTGTTTTGGCTCGACAATAGCAAAGGAGAGGAGAAGAAAAGATGGAGTTTTGCTTAGGAAAAATTTCGGCAGTGAGGAAGAGGGCTAGAGAATTTTCGGTACACTTAGGGAAAAGATGAGAGAATAGCCTAACTCTCCTCCTTTAGCCGAAATTACTAGGCCAAGAGTCCTTGACTTGGCCACCAATCTTCCTTGTGATAATATTATCTCTTTTATTTAAAAATAAAAGTGTTTAATCCATCATTTATCTCCTCAATTATCTTATTAAAAGAAAATCCTTTATTTATCACTTATTATTCACATATTTATGAGAATAAAACACCTCTATTTCTAGAAATCAGTGCCGTCCACCTCAGCCTTCTGGAAGCAAAAATAAAACCTTCATTATTTGCTTTCCAAGTGACTCGAACCCAGGCCCATTTCTCCTGCATATGGCGCCATTTCTCTAAGCCCTAAGTGACATCTGCAGGCCACTTTTCCAAGCCTGTTTGTGTGTCAAATTTTACCAACTTTTACTTTTAAGGCCCCCTTGCCTTAATTTCCTATTTTAAACTTTAAAACTTAGACATTTCTCGATTATTTCTAAGTTTCCTAAAATTTTCGATCGGCTCTGATTTTTCTTACATTTCCAAGTTTCCAGAAATGTTTACTTCCCATTTTTGAATCATTTCCAAAAATGTTCAGGTTTCCAAATATGTTTAGGTTTCCAAAATGTTCAGGTTTCCAAAATGTTTCAGGTTTCCAAAATGTTCAGGTTTCCAAAATGTTTCAGGTTTCCAAAATGTTCAGGTTTCCAAAATGTTCAAAAATTTATTCATAATACTTAAGACTTGTCACTTCGTACAATTAAACCGAAAATGCATAGGCCCTTCCTAGGATGTTACAGTTCTACCCCCCTTAAAAATAATTTCGTCCCCGAAATTTCCTAACTAGAATAACTGAGGGTATTACTGTCGCATTGTCTCCTCTGGTTCCCACAAAGCTTCTTCCGCTCCATGATTTTGCCATAACACCTTGACTAGAGGAACCGACTTCCTTCGTAGTACTTTCACATCACGTTCCAAGATCCGAATCGGTTCTTCCTCGTAGGATAAGTCTGGCCTTAGCTCCACCTCTTTAACTGGTACCACATGAGACGGATCCGATCGGTAGTGACGTAGCATGGATACATGAAATACGTCGTGCATCTACTTCAATTCTGGTGGCAACTCTAATTGGTATGCCACTTGCCCAACTCGCTTCAGTACTCGATAGGGCCCTATAAACCTTGGGCTTAACTTCCCTTTTTGACCGAACCTCATTACCTTCTTCCAAGGCGAGACTTTCAGGAATACTCGATCTCCCACTTCAAACTCTATTTCCTTCCGCTTAAGGTCCGCATACGACTTCTGTCTATCAGAGGCTTCCTTCAACCGTGCCCGAATTAACTCAACCTTCTCTTCAGTTTCTGCCACTAACTCTGGACCCAAAACTCGGCGTTCTCCTAACTCGGTCCAACAAGTAGGTGTTCTACACTTCCTTCCATACAATGCTTCGTATGGTGCCATCCGAATACTAGCCTGATAGCTGTTGTTGTAAGCAAACTCAGCTAAAGGCAAGTAATCTTCCCAACTTCCTCGAAAATCCATTACACAGCCTCTCAACATATCCTCCAACACTTGTATAACCCGTTCAGACTGCCCGTCTGACTGTGGATGAAAAGCCGTAGTGAAGTCCAATTTAGAGCCTAAAGCTTGATGAAGTACCTTCCAAAATCGAGACGTAAACCTTGGGTCTCTATCAGAGATGATCGACCTTGGTACTCCATGTAACCTCACAATCTCTGCCACATATAACCTAGCCAACTTCTGAAGAGAATAATCCATTCTTACTTGGATAAAGTGCGCGGACTTAGTCAAACGGTCCACTATCACCCATACCGAGTCATTCTTAGTAGGCGTAAGTGGAAGCCCACTAACGAAGTCCATGGTAATTCTTTCCCACTTCCATTGGGGAACTTCGATTGGTTGAAGCAATCCTGATGGGACTTCGTGTTCAGCCTTAACTTGCTGACACGTCAAACATTTCCCCACAAATTCAGTCACCTCTCGTTTCAGATCAGACCACCAAAATTGTTCCCTTAGATCTCTATACAACTTGATGCCTCCGGGATGCATAGCATAAGGGCTACCATGCGCTTCCCGAAGAATCCTTTGTCTCAACTCCTTATCTTTCGGCATACAAACCTTTCCCTTATAGCACAATACTTCTTCATCAGTGACACCATAGTCCTTTAATCCTCCCCGCTGTGCTTGCTGTAACTTAGTACTTAAGTCCTTATCAGCCAACTGTCCCTCTTTCACCTCCTTCAGCCAGGTGGGCTTGACTTGTAACTCCGCCAACAAGCTTCCATCATCATACAGACTTAAATGAGTGAACAAAGCCCTTAGATCCGTCACAACCTTCCTACTCAGGGCATCAGCTACCACATTCGCCTTGCCCGGATGATATTCTATCGAACAATCGTAGTCCTTCAGTAATTCCACCCACCTTCGTTGCCTCAAGTTCAACTCCTTCTGAGTCAACAAATACTTAAGGCTCTTGTGATCTGTGTAGATAACTGACCTTTCTCCATAAAGGTAGTACCTCCAAACCTTAAGGGCGAAAACCATTGCGGCTAGTTCCAAGTCATGAGTTGGGTAGTTAACCTCATGCGGCCTTAACTGCCGTGACGCATAAGCGACTACTTTTCCTTCTTGCATTAGCACACAGCCTAACCCCGTGTGCGAAGCGTCACAGTATACTATGAAATCCTTGCCTGCCTCTGGCTGAATTAACACTGGAGCTTCCGTTAACACCCTCTAAAGCTTTTCAAAGCTCTCATGCTGCTTATTAGTCCATTCGAAGGGTACTTCCTTCCTTAGCAACTTTGTCAAAGGCGCGGCTATTGACGAGAACCCTTCCACAAACCTTCGATAATAGCCTGCCAAGCCTAAGAAACTTCGGATTTCAGCCACGGACCTAGGTGGTTTCCAATCCAGCACTACTTCGATCTTCCTAGGATCCACTCTTATTCCCTCTGCGGATACCACATGTCCTAAGAATTCCACCTCCTTAAGCCAAAATTCACACTTGCTGAATTTGGCATAGAGCTTCTTCTCCCTTAACACTTCCAACACAACTCGGAGGTGCTCATCATGCTCCTCTTCCGACTTCGAGTACACCAAAATATCGTCGATGAACACAACGACGAACCTATCCAGGTAAGGTTGGAAAACCCGATTCATCATGTCCATGAACGCGGCTGGAGCGTTCGTCAACCCAAGCGGCATCACCACAAACTCAAAATGGCCTTACCTTATCCTAAAAGCGGTCTTATGGATGTCAGCCTCCTTCACCTTCAACTGATGATATCCCGACCTTAAGTCGATCTTTGAAAATACTGTGGCCCCCTTCAGCTGATCGAACAAATCATCGATCCTTGGCAAAGGATACTTGTTCTTAATGGTCAGCTTATTCAACTGACGATAATCTATGCACATACGCATAGTTCCGTCCTTTTTCTTTACAAACAGGACCGACGCTCCCCACGGAGACACACTGGTTCTGATGAACCCACGATCCAACAACTCTTGGATTTGAGCCTTAAGCTCCACTAACTCCTTTGGCGCCATTCGGTATGGAGCGATTGACATAGGAGCTGTTCCTGGTAGCAAATCTATCCCAAATTCCACCTCCCTATCTGGGGGTATTCCTGGTAATTCCTTTGGAAATACATCCACGAAGTCCCTTACCGTCCTAACTCCATTAATACCTTCCTCCTTCCCACCTATCGTACTAATGAAGGCTAAGAATGCCTTACACCCCTTCTTAACCATCTTCTCGGCCTTCAGCGCCAAAACTACGTTAGACAAGTAGTTCCTCCTTTCTCCGATCATTGCTACCACTTCATCCTCCGGGGTTCTTAGTTCTATACATTTAGCCGCACAATCCAACACAGCTCGGTGTTCTACTAGCCAATCCATTCCGAGTATAAGTTCAAACTCTCCGAAAGGTAACTCCATTAAGTCTGCCCGGAAGTTCACCCCCTGAATCTCTAAGGGCACATTTCGAAAGATCTTGTCTACCACTACAGTTTGGCCTAATGGGCTTACTACAGTCATCTGTCTATCAGAGAGTTCAGAGTCTAGGCCTAGTGTTTCCACTACACTACATGCAACATAGGAATGGGTCGAGCCCACATCAATCAGAGCAAAATAGGGCTTGTCATGAATAAAGAACGTACCGGTTATAACATCCGGCGCGTCTCCATCTTCCCTACGACGAATCGCATAAACCAAACCCGGTTGTCTTGCTTCTGCATTAGCAGCACCTCGGCCCTGTGCTCCACGGCCTCTGCCAGCACCATTACCCCTGTTAGCCGAACCACGACCCCGTTGAGGCTGCTGCCCGCCTCTACTAGTCTGGCTAGCATTCTGTACTGCCGGTCGGCTCTCATCTGGTTTCTTGGGACAATCCTTAAGCATATGGACCTTGGACCCACACTTGAAACATCCTCCCGTCTTTCTCCAGCACTCTCCCAAGTGCCTCTTTCCACAATGCTCACAAGGGCGATACTGCCAACCCGTACCAGCTTGTTGATTTCGTGGCCCGTCAACCCTAGGCCTCTTATGAACCCTTCCAGATGGTCCAAAACCTCTCTTAGGCCTATTCTTATCCACAGCCTGCTTGGTAGAATCTTTGATTCCCTCGGTCACCTTGGCCTTTACCACCAAAGAAGAGAACTCCCGCTCCTGATGCGGTGCTATGAACAGTCTCAGGTCGTCTCTCAGTCCGTCCTCAAAACGGACACAGCATTCATGTTCAGTCGCCACTACACCTCGAGCATAACGACTCAACCTCAGAAATTCTGCCTCATATTCCGCTACGGACTTGTTCCCTTGAACCAGCCCCAAAAAAGCTTTCCTTTGCTCGTCTGTATACCTGGTTCCCACATATTTCTTCTGGAATGCCTCCTTAACATATTCCCAGGTCAGATCCTCCGCCATAGCACCATCTCGCACAGTTAACCACCACTGGTACGCTTCATCGCGTTACAACGCCACCATCCCTTTCAACTTTTCCTCAGGAGTCAGATCGAGCTCATCCATGATGCGCTCCGTTGCTTCCAACCAGTACTCAGCTGTATTGGGTGCCACTCCAGATACTCCTCGAAACATTTCAGCTCCATTAGCTCGGAGCCGTTCAGGCACAGACTTACGATTTCCTGAATTTCCTCCTGCACCTGCCACCAATTCCAAAACTCGCAGCACAGCCTGCGACACAGCATCTTCCCCCGTCTGAGCCTGCTGCTCAACATTAACAACTGGGGGGTGGTGGTGGCGGTGGTATTTCATTGTCGGACCCTTGACCCGATCTAACGGGTTCCGACATAGTCATCCTTCCTCTACCTCGTCCACGACGACCACGTCCTCTAGAGCTCATTTTCTAGCGTCGAGATCTGATTAAGAAATTTTATGGATTAGTCATTGTTCCACTTATTTACCCGCGAAGGAGTTTTATGAAAAAAATTTAAGAGTGGTTCTTTCGTATTCATACAAACACACAGTCTTTTCCATTCATTCCTTCATCCATCAAACAAGTATGAACTTTCGTTCATTCACAGAAACGTTGTAGTTTTCGTTCTTGTTGTTTTCCACTACCCAGGGGTATTTTCGTAATTTTGTCCTACAGGGCATTTTCGTAATTTTTCAGAAGAAAACGTTCCTTGGTGTTTTCGTCAAAAAGTATTTTGGAAATTTCAAAGTCTCGGGGTAATTTGGAAAAATTTTGAAATTCGGGGGTATTTCGGTAATTTTCTAAAAACCAGGGTAAATTTGTAAAATTTAATAAGTTAGGGATATTTCAAAAGTTGTAAAACTTTGAGGGTTCTTGTTTTTTTTGAGAGTTTCACTTTTCAAATGGTGATTTTTGCAAAAAATTCGGAAACCAGGGTCATTTTGGTCATTTTGTAAGTTAGGGGCAATTTTGAAATTTTTTTTTAAAATCAAGGTATTTTTGATAGTTTGCAAATTAGGGTTTGTGAACACTTATAAAATAAGGAAATTTTGGCAAAACTGTTAGGTAGGTTCATATTTTGTAAATCAAGGGCATTTTGGTAATTTTGCCACTAGGGGCATTTTTGTAATTTTCACAAATCATAAATTTTTCAGAAAATTTTATAAAGATGGTTTTCTCAAATTCAAAAGAAAGTTTTGAGAATTTTAAAACTGGGGTTTGTTGTTTTGTTCTTTTTTTTTTTCAAAACGGCTAGTTCCCTTTTTGGGTTTTAGTCATTATGTTTAGCCTATGTCCGAGCCCTCTTTGGTCAGGGTGAACCAAAGCTACGCACCAGGTAGGATTCGAATGGAGAGGAGGTGAGTCACGCGGACTGCTTAAATACCAAGCTCCCATCGAAACCATTCCTAGACATGCGCACAGAGGTTGCCACACCACTGAGCCCTCTGAGTTAGGGTGAACCGAAGCTACGCACCAGGTAGGATTCCTGCGAAGAGGAGGTGAGTCACTAGGACTGCTTAAATACCAGGCTCTTCCGGATCCAATCCTATACATGCGCACAGGGGTTACCACACCCTTAGCTCAGTGACTTAGCCATAGGGTTGTTTAGTGCATTAAGTCTTATGTGGTTTTATGTTTGAGTAATCTATTCCTAGGGTTCATGTTCCTATCATACTACTCTATGTTCCATGCCTGTTCTACCCTTACACAGTTCATAAATCACAGAATCACACATAAAGTAGGGGTACTTACCTGGTGGACTGCGGGTCGGAGACTTAGGGGCCATGACAGAAACCTGCTTATTTTCAAAGAAAATCATTTGGGCTCGAATTCAAAACGTTTTGGGCCTTAGCCCACAGGCCGAGAGTTTTAAAACTGGGCTCTGATACCAAATTGAAACACCCCACACCCGACCCACGAGCCTGAACCAGATCTAGTTTGTTCCTTAAGTGAACCGGTTTTCAAGTTCTTTGTTACTTAGGGAAAAGTTGTATAATTTTTAGAAAAATGTTGTTGTAGATTGGGCTCAGATTTGGAACCCATTTAATCTATTTGAAAATCCAATTTTTATTAAGGTGACAAAATAATTTTTAAGGTTTATTTAAAAAAAAATATATCACTTAAACTTTAGTCATAAATAGTTCGTAACATAATAGTTATAAGCAAAGCAAAAGAAGGAAAAATCCACTGGGCCTTATGGCCTTATTACATCAAGTAAAACCCAAAAATAAAATTAAAGGTACTAAAAAAAAATAAAGTCCAAATTAAATATAATCTTCAAATGAAGCATGGCCACCTCAAGGTCTACCGTCCCAGTCCGTCACTGTTCATCACCTGAAAAATATTCCCCAACGGGGTGAGTCAACGGACTCAATGTGTACACAACACTAACATTCAACAAATCAGGCATACAAGTTCATATCAAGTTCATATTCATATAGAAATAAATGATGCAACCCAAACCTAAGCCTATTTGACCATCCGCTACACACCACCCGTACCTGCCAGTCACACCGTGGGGACTACTAAGTCAACCCTCCATCCGCTACACACCATCGAAGGCAGTCGCTGCAGTCGACGTGCTCATCGCCCATATCATTTGTGTCATTAGACACCATATTCAAATAATGTAACCGAAGTTACCAAATTCAGTTAATGTAATCGAAGTTACCATATTCAGATAATGTGACCGTAGTCACCATATTCAGATAGTGAGACCGAAGTCATCACCTTCACTTCCCCTTTCGCAAGTATCCCGAATGCCCAAATATTTTATAACATATATAACATACTTATTTCTCATTCATGTTACTAATCACATGTTCAAAATATATCATATTCGTAATCCTATCAGATGTAGGAAACGTACCTGAATACCTCTTACCACATCTGTGGTACTTAGCCATATTCACATTCTTATGCATGATCACATATTAAAATAATTGCCATATGATATATCGAAAGTCAGTGTGAGCACACACCTGATTTGCTTAATAGATTTCCTTGAAATCCCGAAGAACGATCTACCGATCTAGGTCTTTAACTCCTATATACGGCCCATCATATAAACACATTAATACCCTTTTCGGTTGTAAAACCAAATCCTAATTGGAATAGTGTTACCAACACTTACCTTGTTTGCCGATTTGAAAGATTGGTGATCAAATCCCGAAGATTTGTGTTCTTCTCCCTTGAAATCGGCTAACCATTAAATCCATTGATTTGTTTAGTCTCTGGTTAAAACAAATAGATCTAAACATTTAAGAGAGAACCTTGGCAGATTATAACCACTTACCTTATGATGAGATTCTCAAAATCGATTCCTTGCTCCCTTAGTGATGTCGAAATTCCTATAATTCATATGTTAGATCTGATCTATCTTTAATAAATAAAATTTGGCCTTTGGCCGAATGTGCCTCACCTTAAATTCCTTGAATCTGAAATCCCGAAACTCTTCCTTTGATATTCGCCAAGAGACATAAAAGGGGTTATTTCCTAGATCTTGATTAAAAGAATTAGAAGAACAAAAATTAATTGTTCTTACCTTAATACCTTGATCCTTATATTTGGTAATTGTAGAAACCTGAGAGATCCTTGTAGATTCGGCCATGAACAAAAATAGAGATTAGGCCCTTCTCTTTCGGCAAATAGAAAAGAAAGGAATTTGAATAGCTTAACCTTACCTTAATGTCTTTAATCGATTGCTTCCTTGCCTAGAGTCACAGAGATTCGGCTATGGAGTTTTAATCAGAGATCAAAGAGTGTTTTGGCTCGACAATAGCAAAGGAGAGGAGAAGAAAAGATGGAGTTTTGCTTAGGAAAAATTTCGGCAGAGAGGAAGAGGGCTAGAGAATTTTCGGCACACTTAGGGAAAAGATGAGAGAATAGCCTAACTCTCCTCCTTTAGCCGAAATTACTAGGCCAAGAGTCCTTGACTTGGCCACCAATCTTCCTTGTGATAATATTATCTCTTTTATTTAAAAATAAAAGTGTTTAATCCATCATTTATCTCCTCAATTATCTTATTAAAAGAAAATCCTTTATTTATCACTTATTATTCACATATTTATGAGAATAAAACACCTCTATTTCTAGAAATCAGTGTCATCCACCTCAGCCTTCTGGAAGCAAAAATAAAACCTTCATTATTTGCTTTCCAAGTGACTCGAACCCAGGCCCATTTCTCCTGCATATGGCGCCATTTCTCTAAGCCCTAAGTGACATCTGCAGGCCACTTTTCCAAGCCTGTTTGTGTGTCAAATTTTACCAACTTTTACTTTTAAGGCCCCCTTGCCTTAATTTCCTATTTTAAACTTTAAAAGTTGACATTTCTCGACTTTTTCTAAGTTTCCTAAAATTTTCGATCGGCTCTGTAACTTGCCATTTTTCTTACATTTCCAAGTTTCCAGAAATGTTTACTTCCCATTTTTGAATCATTTCCAAAAATGTTCAGGTTTCCAAATATGTTCAGGTTTCCAAAATGTTCAGGTTTCCAAAATGTTTCAGGTTTCCAAAATGTTCAGGTTTCCAAAATGTTTCAGGTTTCCAAAATGTTCAGGTTTCCAAAATGTTCAAAAATTTATTCATAATACTTAAGACTTGTCACTTTGTACAATTAAACCGAAAATGCATAGGCCCTTCCTAGGATGTTACACCCACATTAGGCACCTAGGGGAATTTTAGTCATTTCACTACCTAGGGGTATGTCTGTAAATCTACCCTATAAGGGTATTTCGATAATTTTGCAAATCAAGGGTATTTTGGTAATTTCACAAACTAGGGTATTTTGGTAATTTTGCAAATCAGGGGTATTTTGGTAATTTTGTAAATCAGGGGTATTTTAGTAATTTTACAAATCAGGGGTATTTTAGTAATTTTGTAAATCATTGGTTTTAGTTATGAACTTTGGCCCATTAACAAGTTCTTGCGACTAAAGTAAACAAACACTATGCACCAGGTAGGATCCCAGAGAAGAGGAGGTGGGTCGCTAGGCCCGCTTAAGTACCAAGCTCTACCTAAATCCAATCCTAGACATGCATATGTCCATTGCCACACTTTAACCTAACGACTCGTTCACAAACATGCTTGATAATTAAATTAAGTTTTATGACATTTAAGAATTTACCAAAACTAGTCCTAGAGTCCATAAACCCTAGCATGCATTTCTAAAATCCCGTAAGGCCCACTAAGCCTATTCATGTCCATATAACCCTTTAAACCCCATCATGTTTTTATAGACCATTAGGCCCAAACTTATTCAAATCACACAACCATAACAATCCATCATTCAATTTTCACATATCAATTCCTGTCGATTTGGGCCCACGAGTTCGGTAGGCCCATTTAGCCCCATTTGGCCCGGTCAGGCAAATAGTGGCCCGAGACCATGAGATCGTTCTCTTGGCCCCGATAATCGTATTGGTGTCCCCACACGAATTTTCGCACGCTCGTGTGGTTGCCGGCACCAACCTTTTGGCTTTTTGGCTTTTTTGGCATTTCAACTTTTCGGGATTTCGGCTTTTGTCGATTTTTCGTGTGTGAAGTGTATGTACACACCTGGTTACTGCGACGTGCTACACTATCCTCGGCCTTAGCCTACAATCAATACCAATCCCCAAGTCAATACACACTTAACTACAATATTTACCCAAAAGTCGAAGCCTTACCATAACCTTACCGTGTGCCACCGATTCTAGTAGCCCTTCCTTAGCTACTATTCACGATTATCCCCTAGATCTGCACCTACACAAATACTATCAACAATGAAGTGACTCATATTCCACACAAGTCACCCCGCTAAGCCATACTTGTAACACCCCAAACCCGGTCTAGAAGTTATGGCTGAATCTAGCGGTGTCACATTGGAGTGCTTTTTGGAAACCCTTTTTTTTCCTTGTTAAAAAAACTCGTTTGAAGGCTGAAGCCTCTTCGTAGAACTCATGTTAAACAAATATTTTGTTATTCAATTTAAAACGTCATTACTTCTAAAACCTTGTTTTTTGCGGAAGCTTAAAAATCATTGTGGAAACATAGTGTTTTGAAAACAGTTTTCGTTTTGGGAAAATCGCGTTCTACTTCTAACATGTATAAATCATAATGATTAAAACCTCAGATTGAAAACTACAAAATTGGAGAGGCCTTATTACAAATATAAAAAAAATCCAAACAAAGACTAATAGTAAATAAAAGCCAGGTAAACAAAAATAGGAGCAGTATTGTGGCCACCTCCAAGTCCCTCGCAACTCCAAATCCACCAAGTCTGGGGATTACCTGTATAGTTAGACAGAAGGGTGAGTTTACAAAAACTCAGTGTGTAATCCCTTATAATACAGACGGTCAAATATACGGTATGCAGAAACAGACTTGGCCTGAGCCCATCATAGACACAGAATTAGGTAGGTCTTAGCCCATAACAGAACCAGGTGGACCTAAGCCCATTACAGAATCAATACCAGATGTAGATATGCAGATAGAAATCCAGCCCAATCCAACCAATTCACCATGTGGGGATAAAATCGACCCACCCAGCCAACACACCAAGCTTAACATCGGTTGTGGCACTAAGTCAACAGAACGGCTCGGTGCCGTAGACAGAACGACTAAAAGCCATAAATATCGCAGCATCGCTGCCGATTAACAGAACGACTAAAAGCTATAAATATCGCAACATCGCTGCCGGTTAACAAAACGACTAAAAGCCATAAATATCACAGAAAGGTTGAAAGCCTTGTACAGAACGGCAATGGGCCATACACTTCCTCCGTAACTTTGTCCCAACCCCATGCAATATGTCGTGTATGTCATGCTCAATCATTACACGTGTATGCAAAATGGCCATGCTTAGTAACATTCATTTCAACACATATTAATAGCATATCAGTCAGACGCCCACAGTCAAGTTAGTTAAAACACTCTCATACGATCACAGTCAAATCAGTCAAATCATAGCACAAGTCAGTCATTTACCCACAAGGGCAAAACAGTCAATTACCATATAAGGGTATTTTGGTAACCCTACCCTTCAGGGGTATTTCGATAATTCTACCTACAGGGATATTTTGGTAATTTTACAATCTGGGGGTATTTCAGTAATTTTGCAAATCGAGGGTATTTTAGTAATTTGCAAACCAAGGGTATTTCGATAATTTCAAAAATCAAGGGTAATTCAGTAATTTTGTAATCCGAGGGTATTTCGGTAATTTCACAAATTAGGGGTATTTCGGTAATTTTGCAATCCGATGGTATTTTGGTAATTTCACAAATCAGGGGTATTTTGATAATTTTACAAATCCAAGGGTATTTCGATAATTTCACAAATCAGGGGTATTTCAGTAATTTTGTAATCTGAGGGTATTTCGGTAATTTCACAAATCAGGGGTATTTCGATAATTTTACAAATCCAGGGTATTTCGGTAATTTTACAAATCAAGGGTATTTTGATAATTTCACAAATCAAGGTTATTTCGGTAATTTCATAAACTGGGATATTTCGGTAATTTCACAAATCGGGGGTATTTCGATAATATTCCCAACCGGGGGCATTTCAATAATTTTACAAACCAAGGTATTCTAAACAGAGATAATGATGCGAATCGGCCTAGGGCCCATTCTCGACCCAAATGAGCCCACATGCTCGTGTGACCCATTTAGTCCAAATCTAGCCACAGATATGAGATTAACATAGTCTAGTCCAATATTTACTACACAATCATACAACTTATTCGATTGGGCCCACGGGCCCATTGGCCGCACATGGCACCTTTCGGCCCATTGTGGCCTAACCAGCCTAAACCCATAAGAACACTCATGATGGCCTAAACTATTGCGTCGAAGCTCCCACACGTGCGCTCGCACGCTCGTTTGGCTACCATCACCGTGTGACCGGCATTTCGGCATTTGCCACTCTACAACTAGAGTAGTGCGAAATACACACCTGATAGGAATCTGGAGTTAATCCGTGCTCCGAACACTCTTATCCCCAAATGCCAACCAAGGTATGCTTACTCTCCTTATAGATCGCTCTATTTAAAGCCACCTTCTCGCCTACTCTCTTGCTAGCTTCCCGATGTGGGATCCTTCCTTCAGGAGAGTTTAATTCCATCACAAACACTTGCCATCCCAACATAGAAAAATAAATATCCCTTTTTACTTGCAATGGGATTTGAACCCTTGTCCTCTCCTATGCTCCAAATGCTACAAGCCACCACAACACAAGCTCCTTTTGTGACTTACAACATGCACAACTAAATATAAGCCTATGGGCCAAAGTCTAAGTTCATTTAAAAAGAAATCAAAATGAATTGTAAGCGCCAAGACTTGAACCTTGGACCCCTTGCTTCCTTTATGGCGTCACTTCCTTGTCTCCTATGTGGCGTCATTTGCCACTAGACCACAACTCCTTTTGTGTCGTTTTTTTCCACATTTTATTCTTAAAGCCTACTTACTAACTCCTAGGGTTTTATTCACCTAAAACCAAAATTTTTCCTAAAGCCCAGGTTTGAACCTAGGACTTCATAGATGCCTCCTAACCTTCCAAAATCACCCACCTAATAGGTCCAACTTGCATTAGTGCCGTTCTCTTGTTCTCAAAAATTTTAAACGCTGCCGTGCCCGAGGCCCAATGGGCCCAATTCTACTAGGCCGAAATTCAGGGCGTTACAATACTTACATTCGGTCGTTCACTAAACCACAACTGAGATGAGTACACTTACCACTTGCTAACGATCCTTACCACGCTTGCGATCTTTGAACCCTACCCTTGTTAATACAAGGTTAACGACAAAGAGATGTTAGATAGCCATTCGACTTTTAACAAAACACACTAAGGAGACTGATTACTTACCGAATCCTACCTTTGATCCTGCGGCCTAGATAGCTACTAAACAAGATCCGGCTCTTAATCACTTGATCAACAGATTTGTGATGGAGGAAAGACAACAAAGAATCGACACAAACAGGAATTTTGGCAAATAGGGGTGATGGTATTCGGCAATGGAAGAAAAAAAAGATGAGGGGAAGAAAAGAAAGAAAGATGGAAACTCAAAGAACCCTTCTAAGGAATTCGACACCCCCTTTTATAGCCAAAGCCGAACTACCTTCCCCCCACAGTCCCATTCGGCACCAACACATCCACATCTCAATCCCCTATCTTTTCTCTCTTATCTTTACCTTAAATTTCTCTCCTGAACTCTCCCTTCCAGAGTCCACTTTAGTGCCACTACCTTTCTTCTGTGTGTAAAAATAAAACCCCTCAATTTACCACTCTTAAGCCTCAAACCTTGGACCTCCTCACCTGATAATAACGCCACCTTGTAGCTCCCCAAGTGACGCCACCTTGCCACTGGACCACAAGCCCATTTGTGTCCTATTTTCCCTTAATCTGTTTAAGAGGCCTAATACCTTAGACTACGGTCCACTAAGGCAAAAATTAAAATTTTCCCTATGGTCTTCCCTATCCCTAAGACTTCAAATAACCCTTAAAGCCCACATGCCAATTGTCATTTTCTCACTCACTTAAAATTTTTTCGAGACCCAAAGCCCAAAGCCCAATAGGCCCAATTCTACTAGGCCTAAATTTGGGGCGTTACAGGTTGTGTGGCCATCATCGAGTCCCTCGCAGCACCGACCCGTCTACGACTGGGGATTACCTGTACAGTTAAACAGAGGGGTAAGTTTACGAAAACATAGTGTGTAATCCCCTAACAAGCAAACAGTCAATTAAACAGTAGATAAATGCAGTTTGGGCCTGAGCCCATTATAGTAACAGTCCAATTCAGTGTGGGCCTAAGCCCTTTCCTATAACAGTAAACGATTGGGCTTGTGCCCATCACAATGCCAGTAATCAGTAGGGCCTTTGCCCAATTTCAGTAATAGTATTAGTGGGGCCTTGGCCCATAACAGTAACAGGTATCAGTCATGCAGTGAACAATATGTAATATCATTAATCGATGCAGTAACAGTACAGTATCATTAATCAGTGCAGATATGCAATAAAAAATCCTACCCAATCTAGCCTTTACACACCACTCCGTCCTACCAAACACACCATGTGGGGATAAAATCGACCCACCCAGCCAGACACACCAAGATTAGCACCGATTGTGGCACTAAATAGTATTGCAGCAAAGCTGCCAGTAAAATAAATGACATATAGCCATCAGTAGGTCCATAGTCGTCTTGGGCGACCCGTGCGACCTTATCAGTACAATACACTTCCTCTTAATATAACAACCCGTTCCCATGCAATATGTCGTGACATAATATCATGCGTATATGCAAAATCTCATGCTCAATCATAGTTGTATAAGCCCAAATTCATCCGGGCCCGTTACAAAACCAACTTAAGCCTGTTAGAATAAACAAAAAAAACAATAAAAAGGTCCAGATTAAACAGTCCTTTCTTTTACAAGCCCAATATCAAACCCAATAATAAATAAGCCCAAAAGGCCCATATTTTTAGGATTTTCAGGAAACCCTAACCCTTGACCCTAGCAGCGCCGCGCGCGTGCCTCCACGCGCGTCACTTTGCACCGTCACCGCACCAGCCGCTGTCCAACACTAATCTCCACTAGTCGCCCCACTTCCCGTTGTTCCCCATGATCTACAAGAAAGAACAAAGCAACAGCACCACAAACAAAAAAGGACCTTGTATTATTATTATTAATCGGCTATAAAGCCAAGAAAAAGAAACTGTAACAGGACTTTTTTTTTGGCAATCAATAGAAAACAAGAAAGACACTCGAAATCAAATCAGAGAGATATCAAATCGAAAGAAACCCTAGTCTTCGATCGAAACAGTAGCTTCTTTTAGTTTCTTTTTATTTTCGACACTATTATTGTCTAGTTTTATTATTTTATACATATATATTTAAAAAAAAATAAAAAGATGGGAAAATCTTACCTTTTTACGCGGTGGCCGGCGACGGCGGCCGGGGACTCGTCGGAACCCTGCCGGAAATCGCCCAGGCCAAGAGGGAGGAAGACAGAATCTGTTTTTTTTTTAAGTGAAAGCTGAAAATGATTTTTTTCAAAGGTTTTTATTATTTATACTGAAAGCAAAACGACGTCGTTTTGCTCTGACCATTTAAATACCAAAACGGCGTCGTTTCATCCTAAACCGACCCGATTCGACCCGCTCCAGCCTAGGATCCGCGTGTGTTTTATCGAAGGGGCTAATTGCACTTTTAGCCCCTCCGTCCCTTTTGTATTTTCACAATCAAGTTTTCCGTTTTTTTAAATTTTCCCCTTTAACTTCAATCCGTTTTCGTTTTGGTCCCGAATCAAGTGCAGCTTTTTAAGAATACGGGGAAATTCCCCTTTTGCTCCCTTTGGTTCTTACACGCGTTGCAAATAAGCCCTTTTCCTTTTATTTTATTTCGAATTAACCCCAGACTTTCATTTTAGATGCAATTAGATCCCTTTTAGGTTATTTTGCAATCTTTCAGTCCTTTTGTTATTATATTATTACTGTTATTAACATTATTATACTTTCGTGTATATATTTCATCATTATTTTGTTGAACTAACTTTATTATTATTATTATTATTACTACTATATTTACTATTACTATTATTATCGCTATAACTATATTTATATTATTGTATTGTACCTATTGTGTATCATTATCATTATCATTATTTTATTATATTTACTATTATTATTATTATTATTACTATATTTATATTATTATATTGTACATATTTTGTATCATTATTATTATTTTATTATTATTACTATACTATTACTTTAACTATTATTACTGTTATCATTATTATTATCATTATTATTAGTATGTTAATATTATTATACGTTTTATGTTATTAATTTCTCAACATTTTTGTTATTTCCTTCCGCGCATAACATCGTTTTCCCACGTCATTATTTGTCACATTCGTTTTTACCCGGTGTATCAAGTTTTCAAATGATGGATATTTCGTATCAAAGATTTAAGAAGATCGTGCCCTAACTTACTGGGTTCCGGTTTTTCTTCAACCTAAACAACGGATTGCCTTTTTTAAATCACGGTCAAGTTTCGAATAAAATACTTATTTTCGGGAACTCGAGGTGTGGTGCCCTAACTTACTAGCCACGACACCTAGAGGTCTTGAAATAAGTCGTTTTTTAAAACGAATGTAATGTCCCTTATTTGGAATTTAGAGAAATCGAGCCCTAACTTACTGAGTTCCGGTCTCTCACTTGTCAAATAACAGGGTATCCTTCTTAAACTCAAATTTGAACTTCAAAGTCAAGAGACAAACTTAGTCTCGAGAGTCTAAAAGGTTGTGCCCTAACTTATTGAGTATGACATTTTATCTCTTCGAAATGAGCATGTCTTATCATTCAGTCTCGGTCTGTCCATGTTCTTTTAAAGAAGATTGTATTTTCAAATCTTTTCAAATTTTCGACAGCAAGATATTAGATAATCAATTAGGTACCAATTTTTTGGGCGTATCGAGGGTGCTAACCCTTCCTCGTGTGTAACCGACTCCCGAACATATTTCTCTGAATTTCGTGGACCCAAATCATTGTTTTGGTAAATTAAATGGTTTATTTAAAACAACTACTTTTCGAGGTGTTCCGATCACACCTCAGCAAAAAAATGATTGGTGGCGACTCCTGTTTTTATTTTCAAAACCCAAAGTCGATTCTTGCCCTTTTCAAAAGAGGAACGGTTTCGACAGCTTGGCGACTCCGCTGGGGACTATGAGAGAGTCGAGCCGTAAAATCGATTGTTTTCTATCTTGTTGTCAAAAATTGAAATTTTTATTTGGAAAATTACGATCCTCTTATTGCATTCGCTTATGTCATTTCATTTAATTGCTACGGTTTGAGTCTTTTGCATCATATTGCATGACCGCTGGGCCACACCTTTTAAGTGGAAGCAAGAAACTACTCCTTCGTGAGGTTTTCACCTTCGTGCAGGATAGTGAATTGCTTTCGGGATATATCCGTACCTATGTCTTCGTGAGGTTTTCACCTCCGTGCAGCCATAGGGAAATGTATTTCCCTAAACTAAAATCAGTCTGTATGAGCCTATAATGGGTGAGGATCGAGGAATCTGCTGGTTCAGGTACCCTTGCTTTAGAACTGAACCGCATATAGAGAGACCTAAGAGCCTATCCCGGACGGAACCACGCTAAACCCCCTAGTGGTCACCTCAATAGGTGTTCTATGATTGCTATTTATCTTGTGCTAACGTTTTGTCTGTGCTTGCTTATTTCCCTTGCACTAACGCGTTTTCTCTTATCTTGGTTGCATTGCATGCATTTTCATAATAAAGAGGTGTCGATTCGGGTTCGATTGTTGAGTTAGAAAGTTTGCCATGGAAAACAACTTTCTTGGTAAAGTGGAGGATAATGCGGCCGTCCGAACTTGGTCAGAAACAACGCAACTAAAAAAGGGAGATAGCCTAGCTGTGGGGCATATGTCAGAACTACGGGATTACACTCGAATCAGTGTAACACAGAATAATCTTCACGAGTTAAAAGCAATATGGGATCAGTGGGACGATGTTACCAAGAGTTTGTTCTGCCATAATTACGGGGATTTGCCATATTTACTTGAAGTCAAGGTAGATGAGCAGTTATTTCGAGCCATCACTCAGTTCTGGAACCCTGCCTATAATTGCCTCACCTTTGGAAGAGTTGATTTGGTACCCACCATAGAAGAATACACAACTCTACTACATTGCCCGAGGATTCAAATTGACAGAATCTATTCGAGAGCCGCCTATGCCTCCGCATTTTGGAAGAAGCTGATGAGCATTACGGGAATGAACGAGGAGTGGGTCACAGCTAGAATCAAGCAAAAGGGCGAGTATAAGTGCATCCCATGGAGGAATTTGAAGGACTTGATCTTAACCCATCCGGATGTGAGTAAAAGAGCTGATTTTTTGCACTGAGCATCTACGGATTAATGCTATTCCCTAGGGCATTAGGACATGTGGATGAAGCGGTCACAGATTTCTTCGACCGACTCAATAAAGGGGCCACGCCAGTTCCTGCAATCTTGGCCGAGACTTTTAGATCATTGAATACATGCAGAAGATCTGGAGAAGGCAGGTTCATCAGATGCGCACAGTTACTATTGGTTTGGTTTCACAATCACTTTTGGAGGGTGAATAAAGCTTCTTGTTGGGTCTTTACCGATAACTATTCTCCACTAAAAGAGATAGCGACAAAGCCGAGGAGAGACGACGTGTCGGAAGAGAATTGGATAGCACTTCTCCAGAATCTCCAGGAGGGAGATATTGAATGGAAAGCTCCCTGGTTCATCCCTAATGAGATTTTGTTTCGATGCGAAAATTTCGATTGGGTCCCTTTACTTGGGATTTGGAGAGCCATTGGTTATGCTCCTCTACTGGTACTAAGACAATATGGATCAAAACGATTTATACCGGCAACACACGGCCTAGCACAATGCGAGTTCCAGTATAAAGGGGAAAATTACAAGAGGAAAGTCAAGGAAATTTCCGCTGCTTGGAACCAAATTCAGCGGATGAAAAATTTGACGGCAGGGCCAAAGACTACTCCCGAGTATGTTGAATGGATTAGTAGAAGAATCAATGACAATATCCCGAGGCCAAGAATAGAAGGCATACGATCGGTAGAAGAATACTTACGGACAGTCCCGTCAGAATTGGAGATAAGAAAACAAGATTTTGAAAGGAAGAATCGGGATCTGGAGAAAAAGATCGAGCAATCAGAGGAAGAAAAGATGCATTTAAAGTTAGATGCCGATGTGCAAAAGATGGGGGCTGAGAAGCAAAGAAAAGGAAAAGTAAGGCTGAGGAAGACTTGGATAGCTTGAAGACAGACTACAAAAAGATGCGCACATCGATGAAAACTGCCGGGTTAGGAAAGACCTCAGAGCAGTGGCGAAGGGAAATTCAAGCGGAAAGGAAAAAAGCTAATCAGTGGAAGAGGAAATTCCAAGAGACTCAAGCTCAGACAGAGACTATGGAAGCAAGCCTATTGGAAACCCGAACGAACGAAGAGAAGATAAAAGCTAGAGTGGCAGAGCTTGAAAAAAATACTTCATCAATATAGAAATCACAATTCGGTGGCTAAGTTAAGAGCAAGTTTGGAGAAAATCGAGGCAATGAAGGGAAGAATAGAGGAGTTAGAGTGTGCTTTACAAAGTTGTAAGCTTAGTGTAGAGCTTCTTGAAGCAAATGAGGAACGACGGAAGAAACAACTTCATCACTTTCAGAGTCAAGTCAAGGACCGGGACTACCTTATGGGTGAAGCTGTGACTCAAATCCGAGAGGTGGCCGAATATATGCAAACATTTGCAGTACAGGCCGACATACTAAATATGAAGTACGAGCTGGTATCGAGCAAGGGTCAAGAATTAGCTTCGTTGCTTGAAAAAGTTAAAACTCTGGCCATTAGGGCAAAGTTGTATTTATAATCCATTTTATGTAAAGAGCTTTGTTTTCTAAAAAGTTTTCTGAATGGAATTGAATCAGAATCGACATTTCTTTGCATTCATGCATTCGCATTTGCATCATATCATTTGCATTTAAGTCTATAAAGAGAGCCTACTAAGCTAATAAATTAAAACAAATTTCAGAAGAAGAAAGAGAAAAAGGAAACCTGGAAGCTGAACACCCTTACGGCACGCGAGCTAAGTCAAAGAAAATGCACCAAAGATATGAGCAACTCCAGAAAGAAATACTAGAACGAGTGCAAGCACAAACACAAGAGCAGTTGGCCAAGATCCAGCAAGACATGACGAACAAGATGATGGAGTCCGAGAGAAACTTGATGGCTTAAATGACTCAAGTGACCCAACTACTGAACGGACTTATAGAGAAAGGAAAAGGCCCCATGGCTATCACTGGGGAAGAAAATGAAGGCATTCCTTCAGGTTTCACCCCACCATACGCGCCGGTATAGCCTGAAGAATATCTCCCAAGACCGTCTGTCACAATTAGGCCCCAACAAGGTCGAGTTAATATCAGACCACCCGTGAACTTTCAAGCAGGTTCCGGATCCAACCTAGAGGATAACCCTGCTAACCCTGTTAACTTAGTTGTCCCTGATTTCGATATGATAGAGAAGGAAGAGACAAGAGCTGAATCCTCAAGGCAGTTAGAGGATCGTTGCAAATGGTTGGAAGAGGAATTCAAGGCTTTGAAAAATGCCGGCCATCGCCCTGGTATTAAGGCGAAGGACTTGAGTTTGGTCCCAGATCTGGTACTGCCCAATAAATTCAAAATGCTAGAGTTCGAAAAATATAATGGGACAAGTTGCCCTGAAGCTCATATTACGATGTTCTATCGGAGGATGGCGGGATACGTCCGTAATGACCACCTATTAATCCACTGTTTCCAAGATAGCTTGATTGGATCTGCGGCTAAATGGTATGTGGCACCTGACAGATTCATGCTACAGAACATGGAAAAGAAATCAAGTGAAAGCTTCAAGCAGTATGCCCAACGATGGAGGGATATGGCGATGCAAGTCCAACCGCCCCTCTTAGAGAAAGAGAGAACCATGCTCTTCATCAGTACACTAAGGGCACCGTTTATCACCCACATGGTAGGGAGCACCACTAAGAGCTTCGCAGATATAGTCATGGCTGGGGAAATGATCGAAAATGCCATAAGGGGTGGAAGGATCGAAACAGGAGAGGTCTCTAGGAAATCTGTTCCTAAGAAAAGGGATAACGAGGTAAACAATGTGAGTACCTATAACAAGGGGTACTCAAAAACAGTTATAGTTAACCCGCTAAAAGTAGTGACTGCCAAGCAACAGGGGACGACAGGACAAGAGCCAGGCCCAAGACAAAATTTTGAGAGGCCCCAATTTACGCCAATCCCGATGACATACGGGGAGCTGTATCAACGTTTATTCGACGCACACATCGTAGCCCCATTTTATCTAAAGCCATTACAGCCCCCATATCCTAAATGGTACGACCCGAACGCTGAATACGAGTACCATGCAGGAGTAGCAGGCCACTCGATAGAAAACTGCACTACTTTCAAAAAGGTAGTCGAAAAGTTCATCAAGATGGTGATCGTAGAGCTCGACGATTTACCTGATTCAGGGAACCCATTACACAATCATGGGGATAAGACGATAAATGCCATTGGAGAAGGGATAGTGAAAAGGACCAAAGAAGACATCTCCGAGGTAAAAACCCCGTTGAGAATGGTCTGGAGGGAAATGACAAGAAAAGGGCTGATAAAGTCAAACCTTGATGAAGGAAGTGAAGAACACGGAAATTACTGTGCATTACAAAAAGCTGAAGGACATGAGATCTAGGGATGTAAGGAGTTCAGATTATTAGTGCAGAGCTTCATGAACAATAAGGAGCTAGAATTTTATGAAGAAAGCTCGGAGGGAGGAAGCATACATGCGACAGAAGGAGAATCAACCAGTCAAAAGGTTAATTTTTCGAAGATCATTATTTCTCATTCGAGAGATCCAGAAAGCGGAGCTCAAATGGCCCCTAAGATCATAATAAAGAAACCAGTGTCCTTTCCTTACAAGGATAACAAGAAGTTACCATGGAGCTACAATTGTAATGTAACGACACCAGGAGTAGAGAGCTCAGCTAGCACTGCCAATGAGAGCCAAAGTGAAGGGTTCCACACGCGAAGTGGGAAGCGTTATGACTCAGTAGGCATCAGAAGAAAACCAGCAAGATTGAAGGCTACGGCAGTCGAACCAGAGAAAGAACCTAGTACCCTTATCAATGTACCTGTAAAGGAAGAAGAAGCGAAAGGATTTTTAAAATTCTTAAAGTACAGTGAATATAATGTAGTGGAGCAACTGCGTAAGCAACCAGCCCGCATTTCTGTGCTAGCTTTACTGTTGAGTTCAGAAGTACATCGTGAGGCACTAATGAAAGTACTGAACGAGACATACGTTACTAAAGATATATCTATCAATAAACTTGACCGATTAGGCAGTAACATAAGTGCTGATAACTTCATCTTCTTCAGTGATGATGAAATCCCATCTGGAGGTATGGGATCAACCAAGGCCTTGCATATAACTACTCGTTGTAAGGGATCTATACTACCGAGCATGTTAATCGACAATGGGTCGGCCTTGAATGTCTTACCATTGTCGACCCTGAAAAGGTTGCCAATAGACAGTTCTCACATGAAGTCTTGCCAGAACATAGTGAGAGCGTTTGACGGCACCGAGAGAAGAGTGATGGGAAAGATAGACATACCATTACAAATCGGGCCGAATACATATGAAGTAGATTTCCTGGTGATGGATATCAAGCCCTCGTACAATTGCTTACTGGGTAGACCTTGGATTCATTCGGCGGGGGCAGTACCTTCATCCCTCCATCAAAAGCTGAAGCTGGTGGCGGATGATCGACTCATCACCATAAACGCAGAGGAAGACATCATAGCGACTGTTACCAATGATGCGCCATATGTAGATGCAAATGAGGAGGCCATTGAATGTTCATTCCGGTCTTTAGAGTTCATCAATGCGACATTCGTTCGTGAGGGGAATGAGATTTCGGTACCCAAGATATCCAGGACCACGAAGATGGGCCTACAAATGATGATCAGTAAGGGGGCCTTGCCAGGAAGAGGACTAGGCAGATATCTCCGAGGAGGAGTTCAAGTGCCACTATTGAAAGAGAAGAGAGACCGTTTTAGCCTGGGTTTTAAGCCTAATGCTAGAGAAAGGAAAATGGAAATAGAGAAGAAGCAAGAGAGAAGAAGGGCCCGATTAAAAAGAGAAGAAGTCCAGTGGGAACCAATGACATTTCCTCACATATCCCAAACTATCATATCTGGAGGGATAATTCACCCTGAGAAGGGGTTATTGATTGGAGATCCTCACATCAATGCCATACATGAGGAAGAAACCGGACAAAGAAACTTGACGGGCATTCGCCCTTATGAACCGCGGGGCATTTTGAACAATTGGACTGCAGAGGAACTACCTGTAGTTTTTAGAAATTACACAGAGTAATGTTCAGAACGCCCTTATTGTTTCAAACCTAAGAACAATGGGATTTCTTTTGTGAAAAAGACTCATGTTCAAAATTCTTCATTGGAATAAAATGCATTAAAATCAATATTTTGTGTTTTTCTCTATCAAATTGTATTTTTCTTTTTCTCATTCATGGCATAAATAATTCTCTTCAAATTCATTTATTCTTCATACACCCACCACAGGTCCCTAGAGATCAACGATGTAAGCAACGATACTACAGACCTAGAGGCCCATTTTGAGCGTGACATGTGTTTAGAAGAATCTCAAGATTTTGAAGGTGACAGAGATGGTGACTTATCCCCAGATCTATTGAGAATGGTACAGCTGAAAGAAAAACAAATCTTACCCCATGAAGAGGAGGTAGAGAATATAGCCTTAGAAGAAAGAAATATGGTGAGAATCGGAACACGCATAACTGAGGAAACCAAACAAAACCTGGTGGAGTTACTACGGGAATTCAAAGATGTCTTTGCGTGGTCATATCAAGACATGCCTGGTCTAAGTACTGATATTGTAGTGCATCGCCTCCCCATAAAGGAAGAATGTAAGCCAGTGCAGCAAAAGCTACGAAGGATAAGGCCTGATGTAGTGTTGAAAATAAAAGAGGAAGTAAAGAAACAGTTTGATGCTGGTTTTCTACAGGTGGTCAAATACTCAGAGTGGGTGGCCAATATAGTTCCTGTCTCGAAAAAAGATAGAAAGGTCCGGATGTGTGTAGACTATAGAGACCTAAATAAAGCCAGCCCAAAAGACAATCTCCCTTTGCCTCATATTGACACGTTGGTGGATAACACGGCGGGTACTCGTGGTTCTCTTTCATGGATGGATTTTCCGGATATAATCAGATCAAGATGCACCCTGAGGACATGGTGAAAACCACTTTCATAACATTGTGGGGCACCTTCTGTTATAAGGTGATGCCATTCGGGCTGAAGAATACAGGGGCAACATACCAAAGGGCCATGGTGACTTTGTTCCACGACATGATGCACAGAGAGATTGAAGTATATGTTGATGATATGATCGCCAAATCTCGAACGGAAAAAGAACACATCGAAGTTTTGAAGAAGTTGTTTCTAAGGTTGAGGAAGTTCCAATTAAAGCTCAACCCGACCAAATGTACTTTCGGAGCTCGATCAGGGAAACTGCTGGGTTTCGTTGTCAGCGAGAAAGGGATTGAAGTTGACTCGGATAAGGTCAAAGCTATACAATACTTATCTCCACCACGTACTCAAAAGGAAGTTCGGGGTTTTCTTGGAAGATTAAATTACATTGCTCGGTTCATTTCACAGTTAATTGAGAAATGTGATCCTATATTTCGTCTTCTCAAGAAACACAACCAAGGTGTATGGGACGAAGAATGCCAAAGAGCTTTTGACAAAGTCAAACAATATCTGTCAACTGCACCAGTGCTCTCTCCACCAAATCCGAATAGACCATTGATACTGTATCTATCAATGTTCAATAACTCCATGGGATGTGTGCTTGGACAACACGATGAGTCAGGAAGGAAAGAAAAGGCGATATACTATCTCAGCAAAAAATTCACTGAATGTGAAATGAGATATTCGTCGATTGAAAAATTATGTTGCGCTCTGATCTGGGTAACCAGAAGGCTAAGGCAGTATATGTTATACCATACGACCTGGTTGATTTCGAAGCTTGACCCGTTGAAATATATGATGGAGTCAACTGCTCTGAACGGGAGGATGGAAAGGTGGCAAATTTTGCTATCTGAATTTGACATAGTCTACGTGAATCAAAAAAGCCATAAAAGGGAGTGCGATAGCAAAATTTCTAGCCAGTAGAGCCTCGGAAGATTATGAGCCATTGAGCTTTGATTTCCCCAATGAAGAGTTAATGTATGTGGCAAATGCTGAAGAAAATCCGTGGAAGTTGAATTTTGATAGAGCGTCTAATGTTGTGGGAAATGGAATTGGGGCAATCTTGGTGTCTCCTAGTGGTGATCATCATCCACTCACATGTAGATTGGATTTTGATTGCACAAATAACATGGCAGAATATGAAGCTTGTATCATGGGAATTCGAGCAGCCATAGAGCGGAAGATCAGGGTGCTAGAAATATATGGAGATTCTGCACTAGTGATTTATCAACTCAAAGGTGAATGGGAGACCCGAGATCCTAAACTAATCGAATATCGGAAGATAGTTTTGGGATTGATTGAGGAGTTTGACGACATCACTTTTAATTATCTCCTACGTGATGAAAACCAGATGGCAGATGCCTTGGCAACTCTAGCTTCTATGATCAAAATGAATAGACCGGAAGATATGAGACCCATTCAGATGAGTATTTTTGAATCTCCAGCTCATTGTTATACTGCGAAAGAGGGCGAAAGAGATGATCACCCCTGGTATCATGATATACTGCGATATATGAAGAATCGTGAATACCCAGAGCATGCAGCTGAGAATGAGAAAAGGACACTCAGAAGATTGGCCTCTGACTATGTTCTAGATGGTGACATCTTGTACAAAAAGAGAAAGGATCAAGTGCTACTAAGGTGTGTGGATGCCGTTGAGGCTAAGCAAATCTTGGAGGAAGTCCACGAGGGCGTTTGTGGAACACATGCCAGTGGTTTTACAATGGCCAGGCAGATCATGAGGTTCGGGTATTATTGGTCCACTATGGAAGGAGATTGCATCAACTATGCCAAGAGGTGCCATAAATGTCAGATTTATGGAGATAGAATTCATGTTCCCCCGTCACCGTTACACGTGATGACTTCTCCATGGCCTTTTTCCATGTGGGGCATGGATGTGATTGGACCAATCTCACCGAAAGCATCAAACGGACACCGATTCATCTTTGTGGTCATTGACTACTTCATGAAATGGGTAGAGGCTGCTTCATACGCTAGCGTCACTAAATCAGCAGTAAGTCGGTTTTTAAAGAAGGAGATCATTTGCCGGTATGAAATGCTCGAGAGGATCATATCAGACAATGCATTGAATTTAAACAATAGCACAAGAGCAGATGTTTGCGGTCGATTCAACATCAGACACCACAACTCGTCACCATACCATCCAAAGATGAATGGGGCAGTGGAAGCGGCCAATAAAAACATCAAGAAGATAGTGGGGAAGATGACCCAGACTTATAGGGATTGGCATGAGAAATTACCATTTGCACTATATGCTTATCGAACGTCTGTCAGGACCTCTACTGGGGTAACTCCTTTCTCATTAGTCTATGGGATGGAGGCAGTCCTACCTATTGAAGTGGAAATACCTTCTCTTCGAGTTTTGTTAGAAATAAAGTTGGATGAAGCTGAATGGATCCAAGCTCGATACGATCAGTTGAACTTAATTGAAGAAAAGAGGCTAAGGGCTATCCGTCATGGTCAGATGTACCAAAAACGAATGATGCGATCCTATGATAAAAAGATTTGCCCAAGAGAGTTTAAATAGGGAGATCTTGTATTGAAAAAGATCCTTCCCATACAAAAAGATTTCAGAGGAAAATGGATGCCGAACTGGGAAGGACTATATGTGGTGAAGAAGACTTTCTCTGGAGGAGCACTGATTCTGGCTAAAATGGATGGCAGAAGCTTGCCCAATCTCGTGAACTCAGATTCAGTCAAGAAATACTTCTCTTGAAGGGGCCAAGATGAAAACCCACAAAGGACGCTCCGAGTTTTCCAAGAAAAAAAAGGGAGAAGCCAAGACGAAAACTCGCAAAGGGCACCTCAGACTCAAATGATCTTGCTACACCTGAATGGACGAGAAATGAAGTTGGGGCACCAACAAAGTATTTTGAGTCTTCTAAACACATGCTGAACCCAAAATAGTCTTCATAAAGTTTGTATGTAGACACACAATCAATGATATCTAGGGCATCTTACCTTTGTTATCTTTGATCTTTTCCTCTTTTCAAAGAGATATGTTTTCCCTTAGTTTTGATAACTCTTTTGACTTTTTTTGAAATCAATTTATTGCTACATGTTGCATTGAAATAATGATTGATGAACTAATAATTTCACAAAGGAGGTTCTGCATATTACTTTGGAAATTTCTAGATAAAACAGGAGACTGAAATAGGACATGTAATATCCTAGATTTAGAGGTTATGCATTTGGTGCATAATTCAAGTGTTAGTGGGCTTAGTGTAGGTTGGGATGTGTTTTAAGGGTTTTGGGAACCCGAGGATGTAGAGGAATGCCTTAAGAAATTATTGAATTTTAAGTGAAAGAGGGGAAGCTAGGCTAAGGAGGCCTTAAGGGAATTTGTAAGGGATTTATGACATAAGAAATGCCTTGGTAAAGTGGCTGCAAGGCGCCACTTAGGGCCTTGGTGAATGACGCCATGTGCAGTGGGCAAGGGCCTTGGTTCGAGTTGCAAAAGAAGCAAGTGGGAGCATTTTATTTTGAATCAAGGTGGAGAGGAGTGTTGGACGGCATTGGACTTTTAAATGGATGAGATAAGGCTTGTTTTTCTTTTAAAATTTGGCTATAAGGTAAGGGACAAATGTTGGTTTATTTTTATGGGAGGATAAGAGATTAAATAGGAGATTAGTAAAGGATAATTGATGTTTTATTTTATTTATTTCGAATGTGTGATAAGGAGATTAAATAGGAGAGAAAAAAGAGGGATATGAGTAGTGAAGATATGGTGGCTGGCCAAGGGACTCTCTTGGTGTGCATTTTCGATTTTGAAGTGTGTAGGAAATAGGTGTGCCGAAATTGTGTAGTATAAATAGGGGTGATCAGCTCTTGGCAATTCTTTTCTTCATTTTCCTTTTTGCCGAAATTTAGCTTTTGTGTGTGTGCGCTAAATTCTCTATTTCAAACTTTCTTTCATCTTGGTGTGTTGCCGAAATTTGCACCTTATTTCCCTTGACAAGAGCCGAAAGTTAGAACCATTTGTGCATATATTTTCTTTCTTTTTCCACATCTCTTTCTTTTCTTTTATTTTGCTTCAACCGAAATCTCCCTTAAGGTTGCCATTGCCGAATATTACATCTTCATTTGGAAACACCATAGCCGAATCCTCTAAGCATTAAACCCTCTCCATTGTTCATTTCTATCTTCCCCATTAAAGTGTCGAAACACCATTGTTATTCTCTAAAACCGAATCTCTAAGGAGGGGCTGTCGACTACTCTTTCCTGATCTTTCCAACGCGTGTAGTGGTAAGTGTATTCTCCCTTAGTAATCGGTTTTGGGATTCTTCATTTAGTATGCCAAAACCAATGGTTGGCCTTGGTTTCTAAGGGATGGCCGAATGTGTGTAGAGCCATAATATGTGTCTTTTGTATGTAGCCAACGTTAAGAAGCATCAAAGGAGTTTTGTGGATTCGATTCTTCAAGGTAAGCCTATATGGTATTCGGCCAAGGGCCATTTTTCATGGGTTATTGCTTTAAGCCGAATCTAACAGTTGTTAGTAGGGATTTCGACAGTTTCAGGAGCAAAGAGTAGTTTTCGGGATTTGGTTAAACAAGGTAAGGGATGTCGATATTTGGCCTAAGGCCATATATTGGTATTTAAGTATTGACCAATTGTGACTGTGACTTCTAGGGACAAATCGACAGAAGTAGATAGGAGCCTCCGGGATTCAAGTTTGTTTCGGTAAGGGATATTTAGTAAGATTCGATATTTAGATTATGACCTTGTTGATTAACCGGTTGATTCTGATTAAGTGTTCTGCGATGGAGGCGAATACCAGTCAAGGAGGACAAGGGGTAGTCCCTATCCCTAAATTCAAGAAGAGATCCGTTTCTGCAGTTCGGGATTGGCCACCGGGGTGTTGGCCAGCGTCAGAGCAGGAAAGTGGGCAGATAGCCGTACTGTCGCTTAGTGATAGCATCGGGATTGAGAGCGTAGTGCTTCAAGTTATCAGGTGTGTAGTTAGCCTACCATTTTCCGGGTATTTGTTATGTATGTGAAATTCGTATGTGTTATGTGTGTGCTAATTAGTGCAGTGGAATTTGATATATGGATACCCCTAAGGGGTATGTCGACAATCGGGTAAGTACCAAATCTGATGAAATGTGAATGTTAATGTGTATATGTGATGATATGTCTAATAAATATGCTCATGCATCATTATATTTTGTCACTATGGTATGTTGCATGTGCATGGGATGGGAAATGAATATGAAAGAAGGACAGGGTGTACTTCGAGTACGTGGTTGATATAGGCTATGTGCCATATCGTGGTTAATGATGGCTTTGTGCTCATCGTGGTTTGGATGATAGCTACGGGCTACATCGTGGATTGGCGCTGACTGAGGTCGCGTTGTGGATTAATTGCGATTTAGTTCGCGTGGACGGTATTAATTGCCAAATTGGTGTGTAGCGGTTGGAGGGCGATTTAGTAATCCCCTGGTGTGTGGTGGCTGGGTATGGGGGTGTGTAGAGGATGGACCCTAGGCTGGGTGGGTGCATGTTGCATGAACTTATTATCTGACATGTGAATTAAAGTGGAAATGGGCCAAGCCCAATATGTGATATGAATTAATGTGGAAATAGGCCAAGCCCAATATGTGGACTCATGTGGATAAATTGCCCTATTATATGATATGTGATGTAGATATGGGTCAAGCCCAATAAGTGAAAACATGTGAATAAGTTGCATTGATATTTGATATGTGGGTTAATATGTGATTTGATATGTGGGTGGAATTCAGTGGACTGATTACACACTGAGTCTGTTTGACTCACCCAAATTTTACCAACCTCGCAAGTGATACGTGAATCTTGGACCGGGTTGGAGTGGATACGAGGTGGCCCATGCAGAAGAAGTTTTACATGTTTTCAGTATTTTATATTTCCAGTATTTATGAATTCTTATTAATTGTAATAAGGGCCTCCTAAAGTATTTAAGAATTTTTATTATGTTTTAAGTTGGATTGTTGATTATATTATTTTCTGGAAATGTTTATTTTTAGCAACTTACATTTTATAATATATATACTAAAGTTTTAAATCCGAATAATTTTGTAATATCAAAGTTTTACTTAGAGTTTAAATATGAAATGTTTTACCTACAACAACAAATTTTTAAATGTTTTTATATTTAAGTCAAAATCTTTCAAACGTTTTCCGCAGTGGCATTCTAAATTCGGTCATAGTGTATGGGCCGGGTTTGGGGTGTTACAGGACAATTGTTTAAAATTTCCACGAATACAGCTCAGAGATATATCAGAGCCTTAATAGAGAGTATTTCTCTGAAATCTCTGTCCAATCCAACAATTGTGACAGAGATAAGAACATATCCTCGGGTCACGGTATGACAGGCCAATTTTTGGCAGGAAGGGATTCGAAAAAACCGAGTTATGGGGGAATGGATCGAAATCAAAATAAGTACTATGTCCTTTAAGTCACAATGAGGGTAGGCAGAAGAGTGTGCTGCCCGGTGGAGGGGTTGAAGATGATATATCACTTACGTCCCTAGGATTCATGAGCCCTAAAGTTGTCACAGGGGCAGAACGTTCAGGCAAGAAAATGACGCTTCAAGACGAGCAAAGATCGAACTTTGAGGGATGAAATGAGTGATAACGCCTTAAATAGGAACCATACTCATAACATTTTTGCATCATAGCATGTCTAAATAGGAACATTTGACTCATTTTGATCATGGCATCCTAATCATTAAGTATCAGCATATACCCATTCTACAGGACAGGTTCCTCAAAGAACGGCGTAATAAGTTCAGATTTTGTTCCCTAGAGATGATAGTGGAACAGTTTGGAGATACCTGATCTGGCATCCTGATGTTTTAGGAGCAGATTGAAGAAAGCAAATCTGGCATCCTGATGTTTCAGGAGCAGATTGAAAATAGCGAGTCTGGCATCCTGATGTTTTAGGAGCAGATTAAAGGTAGCAAGTCTGGCATTCCTGATGTTTTAGGAGCAGATTGAAGAAAGCAAATCTGGCATCCTGATGTTTTAGGAGCAGATTGAAGAAAGCAAATCTGGCATCCTGATGTTTTAGAAGCAGATTGAAGAAAGCAAGTCTGTCATTCCTGATGTTTTAGGAGCAGATTAAAGATAGCAAGTCTGGCAGTCCTCATGTTTCAGGAGCAGATTGAAAATAACGAGTCTAGCATCCTGATGTTTTAGGAGTAGATTAAAGATAGCAAGTCTGGCATTCCTGATGTTTTAGGAGCAGATTGAAGAAAGCAAATCTGGCATCCTGATGTTTTAGGAGCAGATTGAAGAAAGCAAATCTGGCATCCTGATGTTTTAGGAGCAGGTTGAAGAAAGCAAGTCTGGCATTCCTGATGTTTCAGGAGTAGACTGAAGATAACTAATCTGGCATTCCTGATGTTTTAGGAGCATATTAAAGATAGCAAGTTTGGCAGTCCTGATGTTTCAGGAGCAGATTGCAGATGACAAGTCTGGCAGTCCTGATGTTTCAGGAGCAGACTGAAGATAACTAATCTGGCATTCCTGATTTTTAGGAGCAGATTAAAGATAGAAAGTCTGGCAGTCCTGATGTTTCAGGAGAAGATTGTAGATGACAAGTCTGGCAATCTTGATGTTTCAGGAGCAGACTGAAGACAACAAGTATGGCATTCTTGATGTTTCAAAAGTAGATTGAAAACAACAAACCTGGCATTCTCGAAGCTATAGAGAAGCAGATCGAAGTTAATAGTCGTATCCCAAGACTGCAGTGAAGTAGATAGAAGCAACGAGATGCGGTGGACTAAAACGAGGATACCAAAGAAGTCAAGACTCAGTGGATCCCGACAAATTTAGGCCTTCTTTATGTCTTTGCTCTGTTCCCGTTACACGACAACGAGCAAAGAGGGGCAGCTGTATAAGCCCAAATTGATCTGGGCCCGTTACAAAACAACTTAAGCCTGTTAGAATAAACAAAAAAAAACAATAAAAAGGTCCAGATTAAACAGTCCTTTCTTTTACAAGCCCAATATCAAACCCAATAATAAATAAGCCCAAAAGGCCCATATTTTTTAGGGTTTTTAGGAAACCCTAACCCTTGACCCTAGCAGCGCCGCGCGCGTGCCTCCACGCGCGTCACTTTGCGCCGTCACCGCACCAGCCGCTGTCCACCACTGATCTCCACTAGTCGCCCCACTTGCCGTTGTTCCCCACGATCTGCAAGAAAGAACAAAGCAACAGCACCACAAACAAAAAAGGACCTTGTATTATTATTATTATTATTAATCGACTATAAAGCCAAGAAAAAGAAACTGTAATAGGACCTTTTTTTTGGCAATCAATAGAAAACAAGAAAGACACTCGAAATCAAATCAGAGAGATATCAAATCGAAAGAAACCCTAGTGTTCGATCGAAACAGTAGGTTCTTTTAGTTTCTTTTTATTTTCGACACTATTATTGTCTAGTTTTATTATTTTATACATATATATTTTAAAAAAAAAACAAATAAAAAGATGGGAAAATCCTACCTTTTTACGCGGTGGCCGGCGACGGCGGCCGGGGACTCGTCGGAACCCTGCCGGAAATCGCCCAGGCCAAGAAGGAGGAAGAGAGAATCTGTTTTTTTTAAGTGAAAGCTGAAAATGATTTTTTTTCAAAGGTTTTTATTATTTATACTGAAAGCAAAACGGGGTCGTTTTGCTCTGACCATTTAAATACCAAAACGACGTCGTTTCATCCTAAACTGACCCGATCTGACCCGCTCCAGCCTAGGATGCACGTCTGTTTTATCGAACGGTCTAATTGCGCTTTTAGCCCCTCCGTCCCTTTGGTATTTTCACAATCAAGTTTTCTGTTTTTTAAAATTTTCCCCTTTAACTTCAATCCGTTTCCGTTTTGGTCCCGAATCAAGTGCAGCGTTTTAAGAATGCGGGGAAATTCCCCTTTTGCTCCCTTTAGTTCTTACACGCGTTGCAAATAAGCCCTTTTCCTTTTATTTTATTTCGAATTAACCCCAGACTTTCATTTTAGATGCAATTAGATTCCTTTTAGATTATTTTGCAATCTTTCAGTCCTTCTGTTATTATATTATTACTGTTATTAACATTATTATACTTTCGTGTATATATTTCATCATTATTTTGTTGAACTAACTTTATTATTATTATTATTATTACTATATTTACTATTACTATTATTATCGCTATAATTATATTTATATTATTGTATTGTACATATTGTGTATCATTATTATTATTATTATTTTATTATATTTACTATTATTATTATTATTACTATATTTATATTATTATATTGTACATACTTTGTATCATTATTATTATTATTTTTTATTATTATCATTATTATTATCATTATTATTATCATTATTATTAGTATGTGAATATTATTATACTTTTGTGTTATTAATTTCTCAACATTTTTGTTATTTCCTTCCGAGCATAACATCGTTTTCCCACGTCATTATTTGTCACATTCGTTTTTACCCGGTGTATCAAGTTTTCAAATGATGGATATTTCGTATCAAAGATTTAAGAAGATCGTGCCTTAGCTTACTGGGTTTCGGTTTTTCTTCAATCTAAACAACGGAATGCCTTTTTTAAATCACGGTCAAGTTTCGAATAAAATACTTGTTTTCGGGAACTCGAGGTGTGGTGCCCTAACTTACTGGCCACGACACCTAGAGGTCTTGAAATAAGTCGTTTTTTAAAACAAAGGTAATGTCCCTTATTTTGAATTTAGAGAAATCGAGCCCTAACTTACTGAGTTCCGGTCTCTCACTTGTCAAATAACGGGGTATCCTTCTTGAACTCGAATTTGAACTTCAAAGTCAAGAGACAAACTTAGTTTCGAGAGTCTAAAAGGTTGTGCCCTAACTTATTGAGTACGACATTTTATCTCTTCGAAATGACCATGTCTTATCATTCAGTCTCGGTCTGTCCATGTTCTTTTAAAGAAGATCATATTTTCAAATCTTCTCAAATTTTCGACATCAAGATATTAGATAATCAATTAGGTACCAATTTTTTGGGCGTATCGAGGGTGCTAACCCTTCCTCGTGCGTAACCGACTCCCCAACCTATTTCTCTGAATTTCGTGGACCCAAATCGTTGTTTTGGTAAATTAAATGGTTTATTTAAAACAACTACTTTTCGAGTTGATCCGATCACACCTCAGCAAAAAAATTATTGGTGGCGACTCCTGTTTTTATTTTCAAAACCCAAAGTCGATTCTCACCCTTTTCAAAAGAGGGACGGTTTCGAAAATAGTCATACATATCATAGAGCAAATCAGTCATACATAACATAAGGCCATAGCAGTAATGTCATCTCCTAGTGGTATAATAGTCATTTTACCCTATGGGGGTATTTCGGTCCTTTTACCCTATAGGGGTATTTCGGTCATTTCACCCTCATTTTAACCTATGGGGTATTTTGGTCATTTTACCCTATGGGGTATTTCAGTCATTTTACCCTATGGGGGTATTTTGGTCATTTTACCCTATGGGGGTATTTTGGTCATTCTAGGTATACTTATCGGCCCATCAGTAGGTTCACAGTCGTCTCGGGAGACACGTGCAACCTTAACAGTCAAACAGTGAAAATAGGCCCAAGGCCCATAATACAGGCCCACACGCTCGTTGGCCCACATAGCCCGGAATTGGTCTTGGTCATGAAAATAATACAGTTTGGCCCAATGATCTCTACACGTTCGTGTGGTTTACTCGTGTGGGGCCCACAAGCTCGTTGGGCCCACACGGCCCATTTTAACCCAACATGGCCCAAAACGGTCTAAGACCATGAGATCGCTCATGGTGGTCTTCACAGTCGAATGCCCACGTTTTATGCGTTCCGGTTACCAAACGAGCAAGCGTACGCTCGTGTAGTGCCAACGGTCATATTTTTCGGCTTTTGCCGATTCACACTTTAGGCAATGTTTACACACCATGTTTCTATTTGTTGAGAAAACCGCCCACACCTTTGAAACCTACACTTGATCAACAATTCCCAATTAATATTTTAAACATTTACTCAATCGAATACAACAAGATCCTAATCGATAAACTTCACACCACGTTACCTTTGAAAGAGTAAAGAGGAAAGTTTTACCTATCCAACAAAGAGGAAAGTTTTACCTATCCAACCGTTGATTATAAACCCTCTAGCTTTCGACATGTTCCTAGGCACAAACCGAATATGGGTAAGCACTTAATCGATTAGCAACAAGATAACATTATACTATCTTCACTTACCAATAACGCGAGAATAGGACCCATTACGAAGTGTACGACTATCGGCCAATAAAGAATGATATCCAGAACAATAGAGAAGGGAAAGCAGTCGGTTGCAAGGGAAAGGCAAGAATCAACAACAAGAAATGAAAGGAGAATGATGAAAAGAAAGTGGGAGATTCGGCTAAGGGGAGAACTGTGTGGAAAACATTTGCTCACTATACGGTAAGAGTAGAAGAACCAAATAGGTAATCAGCAATGAAAGAGGAGACGTTTGTGGTGAAGAAGGACAAAATCGAAAAGGACAAAGTTCAGCAAAAGATGAAAGAATAAGAGACGACAGGCTTGAGAGCAGAGGAAGCAATTGCCAAAAGAGGGAAAAAGAAGAGAAAGGAGGCACAAGAAGAATTTCGGCCAAAAAGGAAAGGGAGTTTCTGTCCAACTTGGGAAACAAATGAGAAGCATTTCTCTCTTTGCCGAATTCTTGATCGCCAGAGTTCAATTTCGGTACAACACTCCCTCCCCTCTCTCTTCCCTTGATTTTCTCCTATTAGCTCTCCACAACAACAACCACCCTAAATCCCAATATTCTCTTCTCAAATCTCTCCAAATATCACTCCTCAATTCTCTCTATGACCCGTTCAAACTCTATTCAGTAGTATTTCAATCCAACTCTACCACCCACACGAATTAGGCAGCAAAATAGACACTCCCTTTTTGATGCGCCACCACTCGAACCTTAGACCCCATGTACATCCACACGCCCCTTACCACTAGACCAACAACTCATTTGTATCATATTTTAACCATAATAATTTAAGAACCTACTATCTAGATCCAAGAATTTTATTCACTTAAAATACAAAATTTTGCATAAGCCAAGGCTTGAACCCGTGACTTCTCAGACACTTCTAAACACTCCTAAATCACTTAACCACTGAAGTAGACATTCATTTATGTCACTTTTTTGCACAACTAAATATTCATTCCCTTGTTCAAAACCTATTTCTTCTAGGCCCAAAATTTGGGGCGTTACAGTCTCATATATTAACCATTGAAGCTCTGAATTATACTAAAGTCACCTTTATTAAATAGAAATCATTGAGCCTTAATGAGAACGATGTCTCAACCCTATAAATAGATATTACCCCGGCTGTTAATAAAACATTTGAACACAGAAGAAAATCAAATATGGTTGTAACAGCAACCAATGCAGAAACAGAACTTCTATAACTCTGATAATGGTACTGCAGTACTCCCATATTTCAAAACAGAAATTATAATTATAATAGATATAGCCATTTCCGTCAAATGGATATCTCTTACAGATAATCATATAGAATCATAATAAAACAAGGATAGCGAAATTTCAACATATGAAGTTACACAGGATATCTGAAAATTACAACCCCTATAGAATGACAACAATTTCCGATGATACCCTAAAAAATTTCCAGAAAGAACAACGTCACTCATAAATACTGAAATCACAGTACCAGAAGCAATATAATCTTCACGTATATTCAACAAAAAAATAGCTAGTAGAAACAAAATATTAGCATCATACAGATTTTACCGTCAACTTTCATATCCACACAATGAAATAAATACTAGAGAAAGACATAGCAATGTCAAACATAACCCAAACAGACCAATGATACTTTCGTCTATTAGTATGTTTAGCTAATGTTCTCATACGATAAGACTTTCTTTCTGAAATTAAACAGTCACATATACTTCTAAGGATAAATGTACACATAGAATTCCTAGAAGGAATCATAGTAACTGCCCGACTATAACCATTGCATTCAACCATCAATACAATTCAAACATTATTCAACTGTCTAATTCTGTCATCATTAAGTCCATATTATCCCATCAATAATAGAAATCAATTCGAAAGAAGTTTCAGTTAATACCTTTCTTTAGATATCATACCTGAATAGGTTATTTAATTAGAGTTAACTTCTTCTTTAACAGTGACTTTGCATAATCTGAATAGTCTTCAGAACTATCCAATATCTCTTTTAGTACTGTTTTCATTTGCTGATTCATTCTCTTTTCTGACCATATTACTAATATTTCAAACATGGACTTTTTTAACTCCACACTCGTGAGCTTATTCAATCCAAATCTCATAGATTTCATTGTAACATTTTACTAATAATAGGGTGACGATAGTAATGCCTCAGATTCTCAAAACATTTAATAATCATTTGCTTATAATCACTTTTGCACTTAACACATAGTTTATATGCCATATACTCATATGGTTATAGCATTTATCAATAGCAATATATCATATACTCTGATCCATACCTTTATGAGTTTCGACTCATCACCAATACATTTTCACTCAAACATTTGATTACAACATTCCATACTATCAAAATTACCTCGGTTGGAAAGCATATCTATCTAATCAAAACAATTTTTGTCAGAGTCGGGAGATATCACACTATCACAGGTTAAATATGGCATGTATAGCTAAAATCACATACGCTATATTAGTCTTAGAACTGACTAAACCATAGCTCTAATACCAATAAAATTGTAACACCCCTATACCTGTGTCTGTCATCGAAATAGGGCTACGAGGTATTACCGATCAAAACTCAGCTTATAACACATAATTCTTATTCATAATTCAATATCACATATTCTACATCAAACACAGTCATATATTCCCCTACGAGGCTCATCAAGACCTTAAAACATGCTTACAAGTGGTTCAGGACTAAACCGGTCACATTAGAAAACATTCGGAAAACTTTAAAAATTTTCATGCATATAAAGGACACACACCCGTGTAAACAAGCCGTGTGCCTCACATGGCCACCAGACATGCCCATGTCTCAGGCCGTGTGAAAACAGGGCATACATACTAACTTGGCCACACGGCCGACCACACGCCCGTGTGCCAGCCTATGTGCTATACACGACCAATAGACACACCCCTATGTCTATTCCGTGTAACTGACTGTCTTATTTAATTAAGGTGCAGATGTCACATGGTTGAGTCACACGCCCTGTGCTCAGCCATGCTTAGCAGTGTGGCATGAAAATAGGCTTGGTTTAAGTCACATTTTCCATCTAACTTTCCAACACCTACACAAGAGCAAATGGTACAATTTCTAAACCCAATTGGGAACCAAAACAATCTCAATTTATGCATAATTCAAGATATGCCAATACAATCATTTCATTTACCCAAACATGCATCAAAACAACATGATCATGACTTTAACTCATACTTATTTCATGCCATTACAAACACTTCCAATTCATCATTCAAATTTATGCCATTTACTTAGTCAATTATCACAAAAAGACATGACCATATTTCAACCAACTCATCATTATAGAAACCAAGCTACAGTCATACCATTTCTCAAGCTATAAACCACCATATGTCCATTATCCAAAAGCACAACCCTATGACATAACTTCATATCAAGCATGCCTAAGTACAAGGCCATATATAAACATCATATAACACATACCAATCTTACATCTCAAGCCAATCTACATGGCAACTTCACAATAAGCTTTACATTAATAATTAACCAAATCTCATGGCTAAAAAAAAAAAAAATACATCAAACACATAGGCATCAATTGCCAATATTACCAAATTCCACTACCACATTCATAATCAACCATCTCAAATGACCAAATACATTTCCAACCATAATATAAAATACCATAGCCTATACATGCCATATAACCAAGTCATAAAGGGTATAAATACCGAAATCAATATGCAGATAGTGTGATAAGGCCTCTTGCGACTTCCAACCCAAGCAAATCTCCGAAAATCTATAAACATAGGAAAAACACACAGAGTATGCTTTGAAAGCTTAGTAAGCTCGTATCTTAATAAACTTAACATAACAAATAATTTCATTACAATGCCATAAGCATGATATGCTATCTTACACAACTTTTCTAAATTTTATAACATGTCCTCATATCGAATTATCATCATTCAATATTATACTTGCTTACTTAACTAAGCTTGTTCAATTCAATTCTCATATATCATTCAATTCACACTTTTATATAGCCAAATAAGCACATTATGGAAAATAGCATATCTAATCATATATCTTTTGTAACACCCCAAAGCCGGCCTAGACGTTACGACCAGATCTGGCATGTCACATGAAAGGAATGTTTAAAAAAAACTGTGCGTTCGTTAAAAAGTTTGTATTCTTTTTGAAACTCCGCGTTTTGTGGTTTGTTTATAAAAGCTGATTCATTTCAATGCCCATTTTACAAAGTTGTTATTAATTTGAATAAAATTGTATTTGTTGTGACAACCGAGCTTAAGTAATTTTGAATAAAAACAGTTTATTATCATTTTAGGAAAATCCCATATTGAACATTTAATAATGAACAGTAACCAAATTGAAAGCTAAAACCAAATAAAATACCAAAGGCCTTATTACAAACCCAAATAAAAAAACTGAAATTTAAAATAAATACCCAGACCAAAAGTCCATGTAAAACTGAATGTATCTAATGCATGGCTACCTCGAGTCCATCCGGCTCCTCATCCGCGATCTACGAGTCACCTGAAAAGATAAGGGAGAAGGTGAGTCACCAAGACTCAGTGCATAATCCCCCTCCCGGTTAATGCAACATGCTTATACAAATCATAACCAAGCAAATATATCATGCACCCAAACTTAGCCATCCATAACTCCGTTTCTACCCCGTGTGGTACCAAACCACTGGTGGTGCCAAACCACTGGTGACCCAAAGTCACTGATATCCAATGATAATGTGGTGCCAAACCACTGGTGACCCAAAGTCACGAATAATCCATCTATGGGGCCAACCCACGTTGTGATACCAAATCACTGGCGACAATCCCGTTATGTCAAATGTGGGGCCAACCCACTGTGGTGCTAAGCCACTGAGACGAGTCGCTATGAGGTGCCAAACCTCTGGTGACCCAAAGTCACGAATATCAATAATCCAAGTGTGGGGCCAACCCACATTGTGATACCAAATCACTGGCGACAATCCTGATATATCAACTGTGGGCCAACCCACTGTGGTGTTAAACCACTGGGACGAGTCGCTATGAGGTGCCAAACCTCTGGTGACCCAAAGTCACGAAATTAACTGTGGTACCAAACCACTGGTGGTGCCAAACCACTGGTGACCCAAAGTCACGGATATCAATCTTCCCCCTCCTCTCATCATACCCATGTCCATGCCATGTTCATCAGTCATAATAATTCGTGTATGCAGTATGCCAAGTATGCAAATCATATATCAAAGATAACGCATGAAATGTATGACCATCATAATCAGAACAACAAATACGATATAACCAAGCTAATCAACCTCTAAAGGGTATAACAGTAATTTTTACCAACCAAGGGCATTTTCGTAATTTACCTTTTAGGGGTATTTTGGTAATTTACCCACTAAGGGTATTTCAGTAATTTCGTACCTAGAATGGCCTTTTTGAAGGCCCAATATCGCACCGAGTGACTCGACTACCAATTCTGTCTTTACCGGACTATTGGGCCTAAAACCCGATTCCGGCCCATTCGGGCCCACACGCTCGTGTGGCCCACCTAGCACAAATCTAGCCACGTATATAAGTTCCACCTAGTCTAGTTCACTATATATTATATCATCATACAATTTACTCATATGGGCCCACGGGCCCACTTCGGCCCCTCGTGGCCCAAGCAGCCCAACCCACAAGAATACTACTGATGGCCTCAACTATCGCGTCGAAGCCCCACACGTGCGCTCGCACGCTCGTGTGGCTATTGCCGTGACCGGCACTTCGGCATTTGCCGCTCTACAACTAGAGTAGAGAGAGTTACACACCTGATAGGACTCTGGTATTAAACCGCGCTGCGCCCACTGCTGTGCCCAAACGCCCACCAAGGTATGTTAACTCTCCTCCTGGAATGCTCTTTATATAGCTAGCTCTTCACCCTTCTTCTTTGTATCTTTCCGATGTGGGATCCCTTCGTCAGTAGAGTTTAAATTCAACTGAAACTCTTGCCGTCCAATCCGCAAAATAAATACTCCCTTGCTTCTCATGAGATTCGAACCCAGGCTCCCTTGTAGCATAATCCACGCTGCTAACCACTTGGCCACAAGCTCCTCTTGTGTCTTAAACCATGCGCAACTAAATATAAATCTATAGCCAAATTCTAAGATCCAAGTAAAAAGAAACCAAAATGCAAAAGCCAAGACTTGAACCTTAGACCTCCTTCCTTCCTTGTGGCATCACCCCCTTGTCTCTTATGTGGCGTCACTTTGCCACTACACCACACACTCCACTTGTGTCATTTTCCTCCACTTTTTATTCTTAAGGCCTACCTGCCAACTTCCAGGGTTTTTTCCGCCTAAAACCAAAATTTCCCTAAAGCCTAAATTTGATCCTGGGACTTCCTAAAAGCCCTCTAACTTTCCAAAATCACTTACCTAATAAGTCTAACTTGCATTAATACCGTTTTCTAAAATTTTAAACGCTACTATGCCTAAGGCCCATTGGGCTCAATCCTACTAGGCCCAATTTCAGGAAGTTACATCTTTTTCATATGAATCTCATTTCATCATTTATACCCAAATTCACCTTTCATTCATATAGTATATGGCAATTTCACATATGCCACTTTATAAATCACATCTTATCATTTGTTCATGTTTCATTTGCATATACATCACATCACATTCTTTGCACATATATACTTACCTTTCATTATCAAATATTGTATACATTTCAATGTACCTGAATTTTAATGTCATTCACTTAATCACTTATTTCTCGAAACGCCGTTGAACTGTTCGGAATCAATAAGCATACTCGGATAGCTTGGAAAGCTAGTACAATGCCAACGTCCCAGATGTGGTCTTACATGTAATTAAATATCGATGCCACTGTCCCATACAGGTTCTTACACGAAATCATATACGATGCCAATGTCCCAGACATGGTCTTACACGTAATCTCTAATCGACGCCAGTGTCTTAGACACGGTCTTACACGATATCTCAAATTGTTGCCAACGTCCCAGACGTGGTCTTACACAAAATCATATCTCGGAATCCTATGTCATGACATATGTATCCTTTACTATTCCTAGGGTTCGTACGGGGCTTTTCGGACATCATCACGTTATCGAAACTTTCTCGTATTTATATATTCTGCTTCTCGAAAATTCAATATCATAATAACATATATATAACTTATTCAAAATACATACATTTGCATTACCATTCGGCATTGAATTCAATCATTCAAATAACATGCATTTATAACATGATTTTGTAATGTCTATTAAAATACAAACTTACCTCGTTCGTAGTAATGACAAATTAAGTCGACTAATTCGATATTTTGACTTTCCCTCGATCTAGATCCGAATTCCGCTTTTGCCAATCTAATTAATACCAAAATTAACTTACTTATTCAACATTTCATTTAATTTTCATCCAAGAATATATAAATGGGCAATTTGCCTTTTACCCCCAAACATTTCACATTTTTGCAATTTAGTCCCTAATTCAAAACAATACCAAGTATTCAAAATTTCACTATGCCGATGTTAGGCCGAATGCTCCATAAATCCTTAACAGCCCATTTATTAAATTTATTTCACATTTAAACCCCTAAACTTTCAAATTTCACAAATAAATCCCTAATTTGGATTTTTATCAAAAATCACTTAATTAAACATAAAAATCAAACATCAAAGATTTATTTTCATCATCAAACAACAAAAACATCAAGCTATCAACAATGGCAAATCACAAATTCTTCATAAATTCTGAAAATTAAAGCATGGGCTAGCTAATTTACGAAGAAACGATCTCAAAAACGTAAAAATTATCAAAAACTGAACAAAATCCATACCTCAATTTTAACTTCAAAGTGCCGAACCCTTAAATAAAGTAAATGGTTTCCTTTTCTTCTAACATTCGGCCATAAAAGATGAACACCCACTAACTTATTGATTTGTTTTATTTATTTCTTATTAATATACCATTTACTAATTTAACCTTTGTAATTTAATTAGAAAACCATATAACATAAGCCCATAACCGTCCATCCCATGGTTTAATGGCCAAATTACAACATAAGGATCCCATCTTTAATTTATCAAAGCAATTAAGCGCTTTAACAATTAGAATGCCACTTTTACAATTTACGGGATTAAGTCCTTTTATCAAATTAGATAACCAATCGGTAAAATTAAATCAGGAAATTTTCAAACATATCAAATAACATGTTGTAATTACCAAAATTAATATTAAAATAATTTTACGACCTCAAATTTGTGGTTTCAAAACCACTGTTTCAACTAGGGTCTAAATCGGGCTGTTATGGTACCAGTGAATAGGTGAGGGTACTATTTTCTCATAGCTTCATCGGGCTCCCATGTGGCCTCTTCGACAGCGTGTCGTTGCCACAAAACTTTTGTAACACACCTAACCCGTAACCATCTCCGGTCTAGGGCTAAAGGCGTTACCGAACAGATCGAAAACTTTTACACACATTTCATATTACAATTCATCCAATGCAATCAAAGCGTCCCTTAAATAGGTCAACGAGACCTTAAGCATACTTTAGAATAGGGCCAGGACTAAACTGAACACAAACAAAAATTTTCAGAAATTTAAAACTTTTTCTAAGTTACAGAGGTCACATGCCCGTGTGGGCAGGACGTGGGAGGTTAGACACGCCCGTGTGTCTAAGCCGTGCCAAAACAGGGCATACATACTGACTTGTCCACACGGCCATGGACACTCCTGTGTGCCTCACCTGCGGTCGCTACTGACTTGTACTACATGGCCATTCACACACCCACGTGTCTTGCTCCTGGTCGAACCTAACTTGCTTTGAATTTCAACCACGAGGGACACGACCGAGCCACACACCCGTGTGCTCAACCGTGTGGGCATTTATAAGCCATTTTCAAGGCCAAAATGCCACCCACACTTGGGTCATTCCTACAAGCTCAAAGAAGCATTATTTCACACACAATTGGCAACTAAAATCATGTCAAATGTTCAACATATCATCTCATTCAATCTCCTTTCTAAACATGCCAACTTGTATACTAATTTACACAACTAAAACACATGTAATACCAAACATAATCATCCACAATCTTCCCAATCCATTATGGCATCCATCCATCCATACTTACCATTATCGTGACCATTCCATAACCTTGAAATCATACCAAAATCAACTTCATAAAGCATAGGATCACATACTAAGCACAATCACTTGTCTAGCCATATCACATGGCTACATGTATACATGTCTCAAACATACTCCAAAACAACTAGCCTATACATGCCATATTTAGCTATATACACATTCAAAAGTACCAAAGTTGAGTGTTATAGTGTGGTGATGATCCTCGACGATTCCTGAGCCTTTCGTAGCTTTGATGACCTATAAAACAGAGTAAACACACACATAGAGTAAGCTTTCCAAAAGCTTAGTAAGCCATATACAAATAAACTTAGTATAAAATGCATATAACTACATAGATGCAATCACATTTATATTTCTCATTTGCAAATTCATAATATCATTCTTGGGTCAATATTTAGTCACTACTTACCAACACATCATATCTCAAGCATCTTATTTTCTCATATCTCAAACACACATATATCTCAATTTCCTTTGCAATAATGCACATACTTACTCACCTTTCATGCTTATGCAAAGCATACATATCAACGTACCTGAATCGGATATACAACTCACATAGTCATTCATTTCTCGGACTTGCCCGTTGAACCATTTGGAACTAAATAGGATACTAAGATTGCTCAGAAGAGTCGTACAGTACCAACGCCCCAGAAGTGGTCTTACATGTAACCAAAAATCGATGCCACTGTTCCAGACAGGGTCTTACACGAATCAAATACGATGCCAATGTTCCAGACATGGTCTTACACGTAAATCTCATATCGATGCCAACGTCCCAGACATGGTCTTACATGAAACCTCGAATCAATGCCAACGTCCCAGACGTGGTTTTACATGATATCACATAAGGGACACCTATGTCATGACATACGTTATCCTATCTATTCCTAGGTTCGTACGGGACTTCTCAAACATTTATAACTTGTCGATATATCCTCGGAGTTCATATACATTCCATCTCGAGCATTATTCGTAGCCATCTAAATTTCATAATTGCATAAATAGCTCAAATCAAATACATTTATTTGTATATTGACTTTCCTCGGATTCAGATATTCGATCAAATTCGGTTATTCAATAACTTTTGACTTTCCACGATCTAAGTCTGTTTTCTTCAGTTCTTGATCTATAAATATTCAAATTTAACCCATTTATTCACTAAATCACTCAATTCAATCCAAGAACACACATTTAGGGCAATTTGCAAATTAGCCCTCACATTTTCACATTTGGACAATTTAGTCCCTATTTCACAAAATCACAAAATATACCAAATTTCATGTCACCCATGCTTAGCTGAATTTTCACGTGCTTCATACTAGTCCATGCATTCCATTTATTTCATAATTTAGTCCTTCAATATATTATTTCCACAATTAACCCCAAAATACTAAAATTCACTAAAAATCCAAATACAAAATATGCTGATCAAACATATATATTCCATATTTCATCATCAAATATTTCAAAGCTCATGTGTTCATCAAAGACATCTTTCAAAATCATCATAAATTCTCAAAATTGAAGTATGGGTTTTGAAGTACACAAAGTAATGATTAGAAAAACATAGAAATTATCAAAAACCGAAGCAAAACTTACCTCGAATCAAGCTAGATAGGTGCTTAATTTCACAAAGCTTAAACCCTTCTTTTTCTTTCACATTTTCGGTGGATGAACTCTAATTAAAAGGCTTATTTTAAGCTTTGTTTTATTATAAACATGTTATTTTACTAATTACTTATTTAACCTTTAATAAAATAAAAAAAACATATGTGCATAAGGTCATTAAAGACTATTGCCGTCCACTTATTCCACTTATGGCCAAATTGCCATATAAATCCTCCACATTTAAAAGCCACATTGATTTAGCCATTAATCAAATAGAAGGCTACTTTTATGCTTAATGCGATTTAGTCCTTTGCTCAAATTAGGCACACAAATAGAAAAATTAATTCACAGAAATTTCACACATCCTTAATCACGTATCATAGGTGTAGAAAATAATATTAAAATATTATTCTAATTAGGATTTGTTGTCCCAAAACCACTGTTCTGATTAGGGTCAAAACCGGACTGTTACAATTCTCCCCCTCAGGGATTTTCGTCCCCGAAAATCTTACCGTTAAACGGATTCAGATTTTACTGTCTCATTGCATCTTCGGGCTCCCACATAACCTCTTCCACTCCGTGTGGATGCCACAACACTTTCACTAACGAAATTTTCTTTTTTCTCAATTCTTTTACTTTACGAGCTAAAATACGGATCGGTTCTTCTTCGTAGGTCATATCGGAACGGATTTCAATCTCAGATGGAGCAATCACATGTAACGGATCAAATCTGTATTGTCTAAGCATTGATACATGAAATACATTATGAATCTTTTCTAGCTCAGGTGGTAACAACAATCTGTACGCAACTGGCCCAACACGCTCGATAATCTCATATGGCCCGATGAACCTCGCACTGAATTTGCCTTTACGTCCAAATCGGAGTACTTTCTTTCATGGAGACACTTTTAAGAACACTTTGTCACCCATTTCAAATTTAATGTCTTTTCTTTTCAAGTCTGCATAGGACTTTTGACGATCAGAGGCTGCTTTCAGACTGTCTCGGATCACTTTCACTTTCTTTTCTTTGTTTTTTTATCAAATCGACCCTGTGTATCTTATTTTCACTAAGCTCTGTCCAATACAGAGGTGTTCGACATTTGCGTCCATACAAAGCCTCATAAGGTGCCATTCTGATGCTCGACTGAAAACTATTATTATACGCAAATTCAATTAGTGGCAAGAATTGTTCCCACGTACCGTTCAACTCAAGAATGCAACATCTCAACATATCCTTGAGAATCTGAATAATCCATTCAGATTGACCATCCGTCTACGGGTGAAAAGTGGTACTGAAATGCAATTTTATACCTAAAGCTTCTTGCAATTTCTTCCAAAATCATGATGTAAACCTCGGATCTCTATCTGACACAATGGACAATGGTACTCCGTGCAATCTCACAATATCAGAAATATAAAGCTCGACTAATCTATCAAGTAAGTAATCAGATCGTACCAGAATATAATAGGCTGATTTCATTAATCGATCAACTACGACCCAAATCGCATCTTTCTTTCTCAGGAGTTAGAGGCAATTTAGAAACAAAGTCCATCGTTACTCTATCCCATTTCCACTCAGGAATCAGAATCGGTTGTAGCAAACCAGATGGAACCTGATGTTCAGCTTTAACTTGTTGACAGACTAAACATTTCGAAACAAAGTCAGAAATATCTCGTTTCATACCAGACCACCAATAGTGTTGCTTCAAATCATGGTACATTTTCATACTTCCCGGATGAACAGATAGGCGACTATTATGAGCTTCATTCAAAATCAACTGTAATAACTCAGGATTTCACGGAACACAGATTTGTTCTCGAAATCTCAAGCAATCATCATCATCAACTTGAAATTCAGAATCTGAGTTCGAATCACACTGAGTTCGTTTTGCTAACATTTCATTATCAACTTTCTGAGCATCACATATCTGTTGTAAAAGCAACGGTCTCGCTTTCAATTCAGCTAACACTGAACCATCATAAAAAAATCTAAATAAGCATTCATCACACGTAAAGCAAACAGTGACTTACGACTCAGTGCATCGGCAACAACATTTGCCTTACCCGGATGATAATTTATTACAAGCTCGTAGGTCTTTCAATAGTTCTAACCATCTTCTTTTTTGCAGATTCAAATATTTCGAGTCATCAGATATTTCAAACTTTTATGATCTGAAAATATGTGACAATTCTCACCAAAAAGATAATGGCGCCAAATCTTTAACGCAAACACAATCGTTGCTAGTTCAAGATCGTGCGTCGGATAGTTCTTTTCATGCTGCTTTAATTGTCTCGAGGCATAAGCTATAACCTTGCCTTCCTGCATCAAAACACATCCCAGACCATTTAACGAAGCATCACTGTAAATCAAAAACTCTTTACCTGATTCTGGCTGTACCAAAACTTGAGCTTCAGTCAACAAAGTTTTCAACTGATCAAAGCTTTTCTGACATTTATCGGACCATTCAAATCTCACATCTTTTTGAAGCAATCTAGTCAATGGAGTAGCTATCATCAAGAATCCTTTTACAAACTGACGATAATAACTAGCTAGTCCCAGAAAGCTACAAATTTCAGACACATTCTTTGGAGGTTTCCATTCCAGAATAGCAGAAATCTTACTCGGATCAACTCGTATTTTGGAGGCTGATACAATATGTCCCAAAAAACCAACTTCCCTTAACAAGAATTCACATTTACTGAACTTTGCATATAATTGCTTATCTCGCAGAGTTTACAAAACAATTCTCAGATGCTCAGCATGCTCAATCTCATCACATGAATAAATCAAAATGTCATCAATGACTACAACAACAAATTGATCTAAGTACGGTCTGAAAATTCTATTCATCAGATCCATAAAAACAGCAGGAGCATTTGTTAATCCTAAAGGCATAACTAAAAACTCGTAGTGCCCGTACCTTATTCTGAAAGCAGTTTTCGGGATGTCTGAATCTTTTACTCTTAACTGGTAATATCCCGATCTCAGATCTATCTTAGAAAACACAATGGCTCCTTTTAGCTGATCAAAAAAATCATCGATTTTGGGCAGAGGATATTTTTTCTTTATAGTCGCTTTGTTTAACTGACGATACTCAATGTACATTCTCATCGTGCCATCTTTCTTTTTCACAAACAAAACGGGAGCACCACAAGGTGAGTAACTCAATCTTGCAAACCCTCTGTCATTCAACTTTTGCAACTGTGACTTTAACTCTTTCAACTCTGTTGGTGCCATTCTATACAGAGCTATCGAGATAGGAGTCGTACTAGGCAACAGATCAATGCCAAATTCAACTTCACGTATCGGAGGCAATCCCGGTAGTTCTTCAGGGAATACATCATGAAATTCACAAACAACAGGCACTGATTCCACTTTCTTTTTAAATACTTTCAAGTCAATTACATAAGTAAAATAAGCTTCGTAACCCTTTTTCACATAACTCTAAGCTTTCATTACTGATATCACAGCAGGCAACCCGTTCAATTCATTAGACTCAGTCCGAACTATTTCATTATTCTGACATCTGAAATCAATGGTCTTTCTTTTACAGCACAACAGCATTATGTAAGTCAACCAGTCCATACCCAAAATTATATCAAACTCATCAAATGGCAATAGCATCAGATCAGCAAGAAAACAAATATCTCGAAACATTAACAGACATTTCTTGCATACTTTGTCAACCAGGACACTTTTACCTAAGGGGTTCGATACTTTTATAACAAATTCAGTAGACTCAACAAGCAAAGTCTTACTGGATACTATGTTTATACATATATACGAATGAGTAGAACCTGGGTCTATCAGTGTAATCACAGAAGTATCATAAAGAGTAAATGTACCCATTATAACATCCAGAGATAAAGCTTCCTCACGAGCTCGGATGGCATATGCTCTGGCAGGCGCTCTAGCTTCAGATCTCGCAATAGTATCTCTCGTAGTTCTCTGACTACCACTAACATTTCTTGTATTTCGAGAAGGTCTACCCCTCTGTAGAACATTATCAGATCTCAGATTTTGAACAATCTCTTGCTCAACAAACTCTGGGCAGTCTCAAATAAAATGATCTAACGATCCACATCTGAAGTAAGCCCGGTCACTCAATCTACAACTTGCCAGATTCCTTTTACCACTGTGTTTACATTCAGGTCGCTCGGATTGGACATTTCCAACACTTGCCATTGAAGCTGCTGGAGTTTTAGTATTCGACTGTGATCTAGCTCAATCTCTATTCGGTTGCCCTACACTTGCCCTGGAACGGCTATGTTCATCTTCGAATTTATTTAATGCAAACTGAAATGATTTACTCGGAAATCTCTTTCTTACATCTCTAGCTTCAGACTCAGCTTTTCTTTTATCTTTCCCGAGTGTTTCAGCTTTTCACGCTCAATCAACAAGTACCACGAACTCTTTTATTTCTAGAATTCTGACTAGCAAACAGATGTCTTCATTTAAACTATCTTCAAATCTCTTACACATTATCGCTTCCGTTGATACACATTCTCGAGCATACTAACTTAGTCTCACAAACTCTCGTTCGTATTCAGTGACAGACATGCGGCCCTGCTTCAGTTCCAAATATTCTTTCCGTTTCTGATCTATAAATCTCTGACTAATGCATTTCTTTCTAAATTCAGAATGGAAGAAATCCTAAGTAACCCGTTCCTTTGGAACCACAGAAATCAAATTCTTCCACCACTGATAGGTCGCGTCTCTTAATAAAGATACCACACATTTTATGCATTCTTCGGGACTCAGCGACATCTCATCAAATACCCGAACTGTATTCTCGAGCCAAAATTCAGCTATCTCATCGTCGTCATCACTGGTGGCTATAAATTTTTTTGGCCCCATGTTTACGGATTTTGTCGACTGGAGGCTTATTCAACAAATTCAGATTTATAGTCAGAGGTATAACAGAAGTCTAAGGAGGATTAAACGGGGGCAGAGGTTATGAAACAGTCAGATTATTTCTTACAAACCGAGTGAACCACTCACTCATCATTTGTAAAAAAGCTTGTTTAGCTTCTCCCTCTTGACCGCTAGTAGCCGGTTCTCGAATCAGATGGCGTTGTCCCTTGAGCGGGAGCAGGCGCATTGTTGTCAACATCGTCAACTACGACTCTTTCGGGATCCATTACTATACGTAAACAAATTTTACACGTCAAGATTCATCACACTATCACAGTTCCAAAATATGGCATGTATAGCTAGACTCTTTCACGCTACATTAGTCTGAGAATCGGCTAAACCGTAGCTCTAATACCAATCAAATGTAACACTCTAACCCGTAACCATCGCCGGTCTAGGGTTAAAGGCATTACTGGAAAGATGAAAACTTTTACGGACATTTCATATTATAATTCATCCAATGCAATCAAAGCACCCCTTAAATAGGTCAACGAGACCTTAAGCATACTTTACAATAGGACTGGGACTAAACCGAACACAAACGAAAATTTTTAGAAACTTAAAACGTTTTCTATGTTACAAAGGTCACACGCCCGTGAGGGTAGGCCGTGTGCCTCCCACAGCCTCAGACACGCCCGTGTGTCTAAGCCGTGCCAAAACAAGGAATACATACTGACTTGTCCACACGGCCATGGACACTCCTGTGTGCCTCACCTGCGGTCGCTACTGACTTGTACTACATGGCCATTCACACACCCACGTGTCTTGCTCCTGGTCGAACCTAACTTGCTTTGAATTTCAACCACGAGGGACACGACCGAGCCACACACCCGTGTGCTCAACCGTGTGGGCATTTATAAGCCATTTTCAAGGCCAAAATGCCACCCACACTTGGGTCATTCCTACAAGCTCAAAGAAGCATTATTTCACACACAATTGGCAACTAAAATCATGTCAAATGTTCAACATATCATCTCATTCAATCTCCTTTCTAAACATGCCAACTTGTATACTAATTTACACAACTAAAACACATGTAATACCAAACATAATCATCCACAATCTTCCCAATCCATTATGGCATCCATCCATCCATACTTACCATTATCGTGACCATTCCATAACCTTGAAATCATACCAAAATCAACTTCATAAAGCATAGGATCACATACTAAGCACAATCACTTGTCTAGCCATATCACATGGCTACATGTATACATGTCTCAAACATATTCCAAAACAACTAGCCTATACATGCCATATTTAGCTATATACACATTCAAAAGTACCAAAGTTGAGTGTTATAGTGTGGTGATGATCCTCGACGATTCCTGAGCCTTTCGTAGCTTTGATGACCTATAAAACAGAGTAAACACACACATAGAGTAAGCTTTCCAAAAGCTTAGTAAGCCATATACAAATAAACTTAGTATAAAATGCATATAACTACATAGATGCAATCACATTTATATTTCTCATTTGCAAATTCATAATATCATTCTTGGGTCAATATTTAGTCACTACTTACCAACACATCATATCTCAAGCATCTTATTTTCTCATATCTCAAACACACATATATCTCAATTTCCTTTGCAATAATGCACATACTTACTCACCTTTCATGCTTATGCAAAGCATACATATCAACGTACCTGAATCGGATATACAACTCAAATAGTCATTCATTTCTCGGACTTGGCCGTTAACCGTTTGGAACTAAATAGGATACTCAGAGTGCTCGGAATAGTTGTACAATGTCAATGTCCCAGACGTGGCCTTACATGTAACCAAATATCGATGCCACTGTCCCAGACAGGGTCTTACACGAATCAAATACGATGCTAATGTCCCAGACATGGTCTTACATGTAAATCTCATATCGATGCCAACATCCCAGATGTGGTCTTACACGAAACCTTGAATCAACGCCAACGTCCTAGACGTGGTCTTACTCGAAACCTCGAATCAACGCCAACGTCCCAGACGTGGTCTTACATGATATCACATAACGGACACCTATGTCATGAAATACGTTATCTTATCTATTCCTAGGTTCGTACGTGTCTTCTCAGACATTTATAACTTGTCGATATATCCTCAGAGTTCATATACATTCCATCTCGAGCACTATTCGTAGCCATCTAAAATTCATAATTTCATAAATAGCTCAAATCAAATACATTTATTTGTAAATTGACTTACCTCGGAATTTGGATATTCGATCAGATTCAGTTATTCGACAACTTTTGACTTTCGACGATCTAAGTCTGTTTTCTTCGGTTCTTGATCTATACATATTCAAATTTAACCCATTTATTCACTAAAACATTCAATTCAATCCAAGAACACACATTTAGGGCAATTTGCAAATTAGACCTCACATTTTCACATTTGGACAATTTAGTCCCTATTTCACAAAATCACAAAATATACCAAATTTCATGTCACGCATGCTTAGCCAAATTTTCACATGCTTCATACTAGTCCATACATTTCATTTATTTCACAATTTAGTCCTTCAAAATATTATTTCCACAATTAACCCCAAAATAATCAAATTCACTAAAAATCCAACTACAAGATATGCTAATCAAATATATATATTCCATATTTCATCATCAAATATTTCAAAGCTCATGTGTTCATCAAATACACATTTCAAAATCATCATAAATTCTTAGAATTGAAGCATGGGTTTTGAAGTACACAAAGCAACGATTACAAAAACGTAGAAATTATCAAAAACTGAAGCAAAACTTACCTTGAATCAAGCTAGATAGGTGCCGAATTTCACAAAGCTTAAACCCTTCTTTTTCTTTCACATTTTCGGTAGATGAACACAAATTAAAAGGCTTATTTTAAGCTTTGTTTTATTATAAACATGTTATTTTACTATTTACTTATTTAACCTTTAATAATAAAAAAAAGTATGTGCATAAGGTCATTAAAGACCATTGCCATCCACTTACGCATAAGGTCATTAAAGACCATTGCCATCCACTTACTCCACTTATGGACAAATTGCCATATAAATCCTCCACATTTAAAAGCCACATTGATTTAGCCATTAATCAAATAGAAGGCTACTTTTACGCTTAACGCAATTAAGTCCTTTACTCAAATTAGGCACACAAACAAACAAATTAACTCACAGAAATTTCACACATGCTTAATCACGTATCATAGGCACAGAAAATAATATTAAAATATTATTCTAATTTGGATTTGTGGTCCCGAAACCACTGTTCCGACAAGGGTCAAAACTTGACTGTTACAACTTAGACTAAAGCTACGCGTTTATTTCTCAACCTTTTAGCCTCTCGAGCTAAAATTTGGATCGGTTCTTCATTGTACGTCATGTCGGGTTGAATTTCAATCTCTGCCGGAGAAATTACATGTTATGGATCCGATCTATATCGACGCAACATCGACACAAGAAATACATTGTGGATTTTCTCTAACTCAGTCGATAAAGCTAACCGATATGCCACTGCCCTATTCTTTTGACGATCTCATACGACCCAATGAAACGAGGACTCATTTTGCCTTTGCGGCCAAATCTAAGAATTTTCTTCCAAGGGGTTACTTTCAAAAATAATTTATCACCGATCTGAAATTCAATGTTTTTTCGTTTTAAATTCGAGTATGATTTCTATCGATCTGAAGCTGCTTTCAGACTATCGCAAATTACTTTCACTTTTTCTTCAGTCCCTCGGATCAAATCAACCTCGTGAATCTTTTTCTCACTAAGTTCAGTTCAGTACAATGGAGTTCGGCATTTGTGACCATACAAAGCTTCATACGGTGCCATTTTTATGCTCGATTAAATGCTGTTGTTATATGCAAATTCAACCAACGACAAAAATCTTTCCCAGTTACCTTCAAAATCTAAAACACAACATCGAAGCATATCTTCGAGAATTTGTATTACTCTCTCAGACTAACCGTAGGTTTGAGGATGAAATGTAGTACTAAAGTTCAACTTCGTACCTAAAGCTTCTTGCAGTTTCTTACAAAATCGTGATGTAAACCTCAGATCTCTATTTGAAATAATCGAAACTGGCACCCCATGCAATCTAACGATCTCCGATATGTACAACTCAACCAATTTATCAAACGAATAATCGGTACGTACCGAAATGAAATGTGCTGTTTTCGTTAGTCGATCAACGACAACCCAGATAGCATCTTTCTTTTTCAGAGACAGTGGCAAATCTAATAAGAAATCCATCATAACTCTATCCCATTTCCACTCTGGTATCACCACAGGTTGTAATAATTCTGATGGAACTTGATGTTCGGCTTTAACTTGTTGACACACTAAACATCTGACACAAACTCTGAAATGTCTCGTTTCATACCCGACCACCAATACAATTGTTTCAAATCATTGTACATTTTAGTACTCCTCGGGTGAACAGATAAACAACCACTGTGTGTTTCGTGCAAACTTTTCTGAATGGGCTCGAAATTCTTTGTTACACAGATTCTATTTTGGAACATTAAAAATCATCGACTCCGATCTGATAGTCTGAATCACTATTCGACTCACGTTGCACTCTTTTAGCTTGTAACTTGGTATCACACTTTTAAGCATCACAAACTTGCTAAAGAAAAGCCGGTTTGGCTTTCATCTCGGGCAATATCGAACCATCATTAGACAAAATCAGTCTCGTATTCATCGCCCTCAAAGCAAACAGAGGTTTTCTACGCAAAGCATCTGCGACCACATTTGCTTTCCCTGGATGATAATCAATTACTAACTCGTAATCTTTCAACAACTCGAGCCATTTTCGTTGTCGCAAATTCAGATCTTTCTGAGTCATTATATACTTTAAACTTTTGTGATTGATAAAAAAGTGGCATTTCTCACCGTACAAATGATGTTGCCAAATCTTCAATGCAAATACAATAACAGCCAATGCTAGATCATGCGTCGGATAATTCTTTTGATGCGACTTTAATTGTCTAGAGGCATAAGCTATAACTTTTCCTTCTTGCATCAAAACGCAACCCAAACCATTCAATGATGCATCGCTGCATATCACAATCTCTTTACCCATTTTAGATTGAACTAAAACTGGTGCTTCAGTTAACAATGCTTTCAACTGATCAAAACTCTATTGACATTTCTCTGACCACTCGAACTTCACATCTTTCTGTAGCAATCTGGTCATCGGTGTAGCAATCATCGAGAATCCTTTAACAAAATGTCGATAATAGCAGGCTAACCCCAGAAAAATTCTCACTTCAGATACATTTATTGGTGGTTTCCTGTCAACACCTGCGGAAATCTTACTCAGATCAACTCGTATACCTTCCAGTGAAACAATATGTCCCAAAAATCTGACTTCTCGAAGCCAGAATTTGCATTTACTAAATTTAGCATAGAGTTGCTTATCTCTCAAGGTTTGTAGCACAATCCTCAAATGCTCAGTATGCTCAGACTCATCTCGTGAACAGATCAGAATGCTGTCAATGAACACAAGAATGAATCTGTTTAAATAAGGTCTAAAAATCTGGTTCATCAAATCTATAAAGATTGTAGGAGCATTAGTCAATCTGGAAGGCATAACAAGAAATTCATAATGTCTGTACCTCGTTCTGAATGCAATTTTCGGCACATCTGAATCTTTCACTCGCAACTGATAATAGTCAGATCTCAAATCAATCTTCGAAAACACTTTTGGCCCTTTCAACTGATCAAAAAAATCATCTATTCTCGGCAACGGATAATTATTCTTTATTGTAACCTTATTAAGCTTTCGATAATCAATACACATTCTCATTGACCCGTCTTTCTTCTTTACGAACAATACTGGCGCACCCCAGGGTGAAAAACTAGGTCGTGCAAAACCTCTATCTGTTAATTCTTGTAACTAAGCTTTCAACTCTTTCAACTCTGTTGGAGCCATTCTGTATGGAGCTATAGATATTGGTGAAGTTCTCGATACTAACTCAATAGAAAATTCAACCTCTCTTATCGGTGGCAACCCCGATAATTCTTCAGGAAACACATCCGAATATTCATAAACAACTGGCATTGATTCAATCTTCGATTCAGACACTTTTGTATCTAAAACATAAGAAAGATAAGCTTCGCAACCTTTTTCCAAACATCTCTGAGCTGACATAGATGAAATCACTACAGGCAATCCACTTGATTCATTTGATTTAATTCGAATGATTTCATTATTCTGTCATTTCAATTTAATAGTCTTCCGTCTACAATTCACAACAGCATCATGTAACGTCAACCAATCCATACCCATAATTACATCAAATTCATCAAAAGGTAGTAGCATCAAATCAGCCGAAAAATAATAACCTGAGTCATTAAAGGACAGTTCTTGCAAACCTTATCAACTAGCACATACTTGCCTAAGGGGTTCGATATTTTAATCACAAACTTGGTAGACTCAATAGGCAAATTCTTACTAAAAACTAAATTCATATAGATATATGAATGAGTTGATCCAGGATCAATCAATGCAATCACATTAGTGTCGTAAAGAGAAAATGTACTAGTGATAACATCTGGTGATGATCCATCTTCGCGAGCGTGAATAGTGTAAGCTCTGGCTAGTGCTCTAGCCTCGGATCTCACAGCAGAATCCCTTGTCGCACCTCTGCTACCAGTCACATCTCGTATTTCTAGGTGGTCTCCCTCCAGCAGCTGTGTTGCATGATCTCACATTCTGAAATTTATCTTTCTCGGCTAATTCAAGATAATCTCGAATAAAATGATCTCGTGAACCACAACTGTAACAAGCTCTATTATTATTTTTCACACAACAATCTCCAAAATGTCATCTTCCACACTGTTTGCACTCGGGTTTGTTTTTTTTCACGTTGCCAACACTCAATACCGATGTAGCTCGAGCTTTAAGACTAGCGTATTGCTTTCCGTGATCTCTATTGGAATACCCCACTGAAGTTGTCGATCGGTTAAAATAATCTCTTAATTTCTTTGACAAAGAATAATGAGGTTTGCTCATCGATCTCTTCCTCGAATCCCTTACCTCTGAATCAGGCTTTCTCTTTTCTTTGCTAAGCTTCTCGGCTTTGCAAGCTCTGTCGACCAAAACAACGAATTCCTTCAGTTCTAAAATTTCAACTAGAAGTTTAATATCTTCATTCAACCCATCTACAAATTGATTGCACATAATTTCCTCAGTGGAAACATACTCCCGAGCATACTTACTCAACCTCAAAAATTCTCTTTCATACTCGGTCAAAGTCATACGACCCTGTTTCAATTCTAGAAACTCTTTATACTTTTGATCGAAAATCTCTGACTTATGTATTTCTTTCGAAACTTAGTCAGAAACAATTCCTAGGTAACTCTTTCTCTCGGTACAACAGACACTAAGGTATTCCACCACTAATATGCAGTATCTCTCAAAAGTGACACAACACACTTAACACATTCCGTTGGCATACAAGACAACTAATCAAATACTTGGATTATATTCTCTAGCCGAAACTTGTCTCTCTCAAGATCATCATCAATGGTAGCTCTGAACTCTTCGGCCCCGTATTTTCGTATATTATCAATTGGAGGCTTATTCAGTCGTTGAAATTCCACAGCTTGAGGAGCTACGGGTACCAATTGGGGATTAGGTGGGGGTGGAGGTTGTTGAACAGCCAGATTCGTCTATACATATTGTCAGGAGTCATCACACTATCACATGTTATATAGAGCATGTATAGTTAGACTCTCACACACACTACATTAGTCCGAGAATCGACTAAACCGTAGCTCTGATACAAATAAATGTAACACCCCTCACCCGTATTTAACGCCAAAATAGGGCTACAGAGTATTACCAGACTTATAAAACAAATAAACTTACATTCCACATACAATTAATCAAATCATATACATTTAATTCACAACCAATCATTTTGTCCCTAATATGAGCCTACGAGGCCCTAAACATGTATTAAGAGTCATTCGGGACTAAACTGATAACTTTGGAAACTTTTTTGAACGCTTAAGAAATTTTCTCAAAAACAGGGGACACACGTCTGTGTGGCTTGGCCGTGTGTCTCAGACGGCCAACAGACATGCTTGTGTCAAAGGCCGTGTGGACATTCGAAATGAGAGCATATGGTCGTGTCCCAACCCGTGACTGACCCCGTGTAACTCTCTGACTTGGGTCACACGACCAACACAAACGCCCGTGTGGCTAGCCCGTGTGCACTAAAAATGGCCATACACGCCTATGTGCCAGGCTGTGTGTTAGGCCGTGTCCAATCTGTAAGGTATACTAACTTATGCCACACGGCCAAGTCACACGCCCGAGTGTGAGGCCGTGTGGAGCATACTGACTTGGTTTTATTTTCAACACCAGGGGACACACGTCCATGTACATGACTGTGTATCACACACGGCTGAGATGCACGCCCGTGTGGACAAAAATAGGCTATTTACCAAGCCATTTTACCATCCAAACTTGCATATACCTACACCATATCAATTGGCACCAACACATAGCATATCTAAGCAATTAAACCAGCCAATTCAAACATTAAACCATGCATATTCTATACCATTTCCAACGTCAACCAATACAAAACATAAATACCACAATAGGCCATACAAATTCATACCAAACTTTACTTTCACAATATATCAACAATGACCAATCTCAAATATGCATTAATGCCTAGGTTCACTAGCATACCAATATTCATAACTCAACCATTTACTATCTCTAATACTAAATATCCACAAGCACCACAAATCCAAATTCAATTACATAACATAAGCCATATACACACCTTTATATACATAATCAAACCAACCAATTTAAGCCAACTCTCATGGCTATATATACAAACCAAAACATAGACATTTACAAGCCATTTCACATGGCACAAGTCATTACCAAAACATACCAAAATGACCGTAATCTTATACATGCCATATAACCAAATCATAAGCCTAAAAGTACCAAGGTGATAGTTGGATAGTGTGACGATATCTTCGATGAACCCCGAATCCAAGCTAGCTTTGAAATCACTATAAAACACAGAGAAATACACATAGTAAGCTTTATAGATTAGTAAGTTCGTATAGCATTTATTATCAACTCATCATATATACTCAAATTAAGCCAAAAACATAGCATAACATATCTCATAATGAATCATCAACCTACCATATTTGCATCCACCAAATTAGATGTAATTTCCATAATTTTCATCATTTCAGTGTATTACTCGGTTCCTATACATACCTGTACCTTCCCGTATTTAACTAATACTTATTCACATCTTTGACATATCCGTTAAACCATTCGAAATATTTTTGGATACTCGGAAAACTCGCACACTTAGTGCCAAATAAATAGCCGAAGTTGTATCAATCTTGCACACAAAGTGCCAATATATATATATAGCCGAAGCTATCTCGATCACACATTCTAAGTGCAAATATATGGTCGTAGCTATCTCGATTTCGTACACTAACTGCCCATAATTAACCGAATCATCGTCGAACACAACAGTAGTCTCGTATAGACAATTTATACAATACCAAAGCATTTAAAGCATAATTATAACAATGCTTGTTACATACGAACTTACCTCGGATGCAAAAACGGCTAAACTGATCGATTAGTCGAGAACTTTATTTTTCCCCCGATCTAGATCCAAGTTTCAGTTTTCTTAATCTATATGTAATCAAAATCAGCTTATTTAATTATTTCACTATTCAATTTAATCCAAAATTCACTATAAAGCACTATTACACTTTTGCCCCTAATGTTTCACATTTTTACAATTTAGTACTTATTTCATACAATCATAAATTCATGAAATTCAATACCAATCCATGCTAGTCGAATTATAATTAGGTCCCTAACAGTCCTTATTTTTCATTTATTTCACATTTTAACCACTAAATTAACACATTTCACAATTTAGCCCCTGATTGCATTTTAACTAAAAATCACTTAATAAAACTTGTATATATATCGACAACCATTCATAATATATCAAGAAACTTCAAAACTCATGCTTATTCATCAATGAAAACATTCAAAATCTTTAACAATTTTCCAAAATAGTCCCTGGGCTAGCTAGACCTAGTTGCAACGATTTCAAAAGCATAGAATTAATTAAAAACGGGACAAAAACGGACTTACAATTGAGCATCAAAATGGCCGAACCCTAGAAAGCTCTCTTGGTTTTTTATTTTCTTGAATTTTTGATGAAATGAAGGAAAGATGATGAAGAATTTCTATTATTTTAACTTAAGTTATTTTACAAATTACCATATTAACCTTGTTTAAAAACATTAGAAATCACTTAATATATAGCCATAATTGTCCACTCATAATTAAAATGGTATATTTACCATATAAGGACTTCCACTATTTAATTTCATAGGCATTTGATACCTTTAACTAAAACAACAACACTTTTGCACTTTATGCGATTTAGTCCTTTTAATAAAATTAAGCACGCAAATGATAAAATTTCTTAACGAAATTTTCACACAATCATATTTACGTGCCGTAGACATTAAAAAAATAATAAAATAAATATTTTGACGTCGGATTTATGGTCTTGAAACCACCGTTCCAATTTGACAAAAAACTTGTTGTTACGAATGGAGTCTTTCAGGACATTAAACATAGGGATTAAGGTGTATGACTACACAACATTGCTGAGTCGAGGTTCACAATTTATATGCGAATACACAATTCATATAACTTATAAGCATATAATAACACTATTAACTTTTCAATAAATATTAATTTTATACTCAAGGTCATATAAACATAAAGATATACTAACAGTGGCTTAACTAGATAGGTACATGCCAAACTATTCAAAAACTCAAATATACCAACATTTCTGAGTCTGAGATCTTCTTTGGATACTGAAGTCGAAATTTAGGATCTTGAATATAACCTAACCTTCGCACAGGAAAAAAAGCGTAAGCTAAGTAATCAACTTAGTGGTATTTCTACAAATTTAATATCAACACAAATAAGTTAATGAAAATACTCAATAATTACACCTATGCAAAACATCCTACTAAGTACATCATTTATACAGCTTCAGTCCATTTAAATAAGTTCTATAACTAGTTCAAGAGTATAACATGTTAGCATATTATATCACAAATCGAGTCGATTAATTTGTCTCAATTTCATAGCAACCCGAATCATCGGGTCTTGTCTTACTTCACATTTCACTTAGCAAAATTTCAAAATAGTTTGCAGGTACTCCTTACTTCAAACATATTTCTTATCATTTTATTTAAAGACTCAATATAAAAAACAAAGAAAAGTATTTAAAAATTAAAATAATACATCAGACTTGTTACAATTTATTACAACAAAAGTTTGCTAAAGACAGACTCTTTAAGGTGTAATCCTACAATACACCACATTCCCAAATAGTTCATTGCATGCATAATAATATGGTTCCCTGCTTCCTTAGTGTAATCCTAGTCGTCGTCCCTCCTAGCGCATTCACTCTTACCACAATACCTGAAACATAAATATAACACTTGTAAGTTACACAAACTTAGTGAGCTTTAATATAGAATACCTTGGCAGATACAATTATAATATCGTCTGCGTGCCTGTACACCAATTTCCATACTTAACCTACCATTCTTGTTTTGGGCAGCCACTTTTAGAATATTTGGACATCCACTTATATGCCAATAGTCATACTTAACGTATCATCTTTCACTTCACATTCTTGGCTGAGTTCAGATCTTACTAGATAATATTTCATAATCATTTTTTTCGTACAGCCCTGAAGATACTTCTTGAAGGGATACCTCTACAGAGTTCACTTCTTGCAGTTTTTCTTTTCAAGCCAACACGTAACATTTTCCCAGAATAATTGTTCACAGATACTATTCACGGGCGGATACTTACTATATAAATTCATGTTTGACGGATTCCCAGGCTGAGTTTATTACTATTATTATACCAAACAAATCGTAACCTAATTCAAACCCAATACATGTTATATTGCTAATTAACTATCCAGATCATTTAGAAGAATTCCACACATCTTTATTATAGAACACAAGAAAACTAAAGATGACAATCAACTCAGATTCCATAAGATTCCAGAAGAAGACATGAGACTATTTAAATTTGGCGAATACCCGATGACACAGATTTCAATTCTATTTAGCGTAGGTGAACTCAACCGATGAATACTTATATCTTTCATAAATATGAATACACCCATTTTCTAAATTGACAGATTACTATGGCAAATACCCTCATTAACAATACAGATACATATTTTCTTCCAAAGACTTTCCTTAAATTTCATTCAAATATATCACTGAACTAATCAAACTAATTTAACTTCATATGTACAATATCCTAATCATAGAGTATCATATTCTACGAAGCCGAGTATTCATATCCTACCACACATTCATCATTGAAAACACCAATGAAGCGAAATAAAATTTTTCCACAAAGGCCATAGAAAATATGCCATAAAGTCTTAGCAAATCACCACACAGGCAACGCACAAAATTTCGTGTTTATTGTCCCAGTGGACTTGTCAGAAGGTGCCATGGGTTTCTCCCTCATGGGCTTATATGTATTTTTATTTGTGATCTACCAGTTTGGTTTACATATTACGAATGCATCACCATGAATATTTATATTTTCAAATCATGCCATGGGTCTTAGCTTCATGGTCTTACACATATTTCTGTATCATGATCTGCCAGTACGGTTAGCAATATAACTGTCCTACTAGAGGCATCATAAAGGGACATTTAACTCATCATTCTCTTACTCAGATTTATTTACATACCTGATCGATTTATACTTTCCTATATCAGGCTTTTCCAGCATACTTACCATTCAACTTTCTATTTATACAGTACTTCATACATATCTTCCTCGCACATATAGCATCTTTACTATACTTTATACACTTACCAGTTATTAGAGATATCATTATGGTTTATATATATACCTTTATTTGAACAGTTCATATACAAGAGTCAGAGTAAAGACTCACCTGGTACTCACCTTAACTATAGCTCAAAGCTCAAGACTTGGAAATCCATCTAGACCTAGTAGCAACAACTACTTAAAGAACATAGATTCAATATTAATATCTATTTACATATAAACTGCTAGCATCTCAATCACAGATGACCCCATGCAAGGTCTTGTACTCATAACTTTCTGTTCATATAAATCTTAACAACCTTACTCTTTTAAAAACTTAACATGCAGAACTATAATACTTACTAGGAGGTGGAACAACCACTGATTAAATCAAGAACCTTAGCTTCTAGCTTAATGAGGAAAAGACACGATTAGATTTAAGAAAAGAAAAAAAATAGAGGGTAATATTTAAGGAAAAAGAAACTTCCTCACGAACCTTTCTCATACATATAACCTCAATTCCCTTTAATGGAACTTGAAAAGTGTCAATTGTAATCTATAGTTGTCCTTTATTTGGCCTACAATAATCGGAAGTATTGTAAATGAGAGTCCTAATCGTAAGCCCTTTGACTAGTCAATTCAGTTGACTCCCAACCAAATCACACTACAAAACCCAATTAGCACAGTACTCAGACAAACTAGGTGTACTATACATTTGGTGGTAACTCTCACCATGTTTACTATTCATTTGGCACATTCATTTTTTAAATAATAGAATAACCTAAAACCTTTATACAGCTCTTCGGCAGGTACTATACGTACCATTCCAATTTGCGAGAAGACTGTAACATGTCGAATTACACTATACCAATCAGATAACTTCACAACTACACACCTTATTCTCCGATCCGCCAGACTTGGGGTGTAACGCCCTCAACCCGACTCGATTCATCGAACCTAGATCTCGGGTGTTACTACACATAACTTAGCAAAATTTCAAAACAACCTTGAACTCTTGGCTTAAAACATTTTCTTAGTGTTTTATTTAAAATCTCATTCTTAAAGAAACAAAGATAAGTCTTTAAAATAATATACTACATCAAACTCCTTACAACTTATTACAACATAAGGGTGTACTAAGGACAGACTCACAAGGCGTATTCCTACAACACGCCACTTTTCCAAAATGTCCATTGTATGCATAATATCCCAAATCATCGCTTCCTTGGTGCATTCCTAGCTTGTCTCTCCTGACGAACTCATTCATGCAACATAACATGAAACATAAACATATCACTTATAAGTTACACGAACTTACATAACACTTATAAGTTACACGAACTTACATAAACATAACACTTCATGTCGAGCTCTTCATCATGATTAGTTAGATTACCATATCTATCTTTAGTTGATACCATTACATTGTCAAACACACATAAATATATACCTATGCGCCATTCACTATACTTAATGAATCATCCTTAACTTACTCATTGGCTGACTTCATATCTTACCAGACAATACTACCCTCTTCTTCTCAATTTAGAAATATTGCATCATTTATCCTAGAATAATTGTTCACAAACACTGTTCACTAGTGGATACTTATGTAACACCACTTACCCGTGTCTGAAGCCGGGATAGGATACGAGGCATTACCGGACTTAACTTGCTTAAACATACAACATTTGGCTATAAAATTTCATTTCAACTTAAAACTTCTCATTCATAGTCATAACCTCCTTATTATGGGCCTACGAGTCCCTAAACATACATATGGGAGGGTTCGAGAATAAATCGAAACTTTTACGCACTTAGAAGATTTTTGCCTAAACAGGGGCCACAAGCCCGTGAGAAATGGAACACGCCCGTGTGGGCAGGCCGTGTGATCACACACACCCATGTTCCTAGCTCGTGTGGAATTTATTTTTCATTTCGAACCTACAGGGTTTTCAAACGGCCGAACGCACACCCTTGTCCATCACACGGCCTAGACACACGCCCGTGTGTCTACCCATGTGGCAACTAGTGTAACACCCCCAAACCCGGCCCACGAGCCACGGCCGAATTCAGAAATGCCACTGCGAAAAACGTTTGAAAATATTCTTACTTAAAAGTAAAAACCGTTAAAAATTCGTTTCCTTTAATAAAACATTTTGTATTTAAAAACATTTTAAGTAAAATTCAAGTTGCTACAAATTGTCTGATTTAAAACTTTAATATAACTTTTAAGGTATAAATAGCTTTTAAAATAAAACTTACAAAATATTGACTTAATTATAAATCCAACTTAAACATAACAAAATTCAAATACTTTAAGTGGCCCTTATTACAATAAATAAATAATTAAAAGTACTGACATATGAAAAGTCTGAATTAACTAAAACCATCTTCTTCTGCATGGGCCACCTTGTATCCACTCCAACCCGGTCCGATCAACATAGATCACCTGCAATGTTGGTAAAAATTTGCGTGAGTCACACGGACTCAGTGTGCAATTAGACCACTGAATTCCACCCAGATATCAACCACATATTTACCCACATATCATAAATCAATGCATCTTATTCATATAATCTCACTTATTGGGCTTGGCCCATTATCACATCACATATCAGACAACAAGTCACTTATTCACATAATTCCACGATTTGGGCTTGGCCCATATCCATACCACATATCGAATAATGATATAATTAACCACATGTTTCCACATACCGGGCTTGGCCCATTACCACATTATCCACATCACATACTGGGCTTGGCCCATTTCACATATATCCACATATCATATTGGGCTTGGCCCATTTCACATTAATTCACATGTCATATAAATTTATGCACAATGCACCCCACTCAGCCTAGGGTCCATCCTCTACACACCCCCGTATCCAGCCAACCACACACTAGGGGATTATTAAATCACCCTCCCCTTTTTACTCCAATATGGCAACAAATTCCATTCACGCGAACTTAATCACAAATAATCCACAAGGCGACCTCAGTCAGCGCCAATCCACGATGTAGCCGAAGCTATCATCAAAACCACGATGAGCACAAAGCCATCAATGACCACGATATGGCACATAGCCTATATCAACCACGATGAGGCACAGAGCCATTCATCAAACCACGTACTCGAAGTACACCCTGTTCTTCTTTCATATCATATCCCACCCATGCACATGCAATCATAAAATAATGCCATGATAATAATGCATGTACATGTTATTTAGCATATCACACCTATGCACTTTAATAACCACATCACATACAGATTTAGAGCTAACCTGATTATCGACATACCCCTTAAGGGTATCCATATCATAATTGTCACTACACTCGTTAATACATACATAATACATACAAAATATCACATACACAACATAAACTCGGAAAACAGTAGGCTAACTACACACCTGATCACTTGAAGAACTACGCTCTCGATCCCGATGCTATCACTAATTGAGACTACGGCTATCTGCCTACTCAGCTGCTCTGACGCTGGTCCACACCCCGGTGGCCAATCCCGAACTGCGGAGACTGCTCTCCTTTTAAACTTAGGGATAGGGACTACCCCTTGTCCTCATTGACTGGCATTCGCATCCATCGCAGAACTTTGATCAGAATCAAACGGTTAATACAAGATCTTACTCGAATAGACTATAATCTAACATACTTACTGAAACGATCTAGAATCCCGAAGGCTTGTTTACTTATGTCGACTTGGACCTAAAACATCATAGTTAGAATCGACAACCTTTAATACCAAAGATGACCTATGGTCGAATACCATGAATCACTCACCTAGCTTGTCGAAATCCCGAAAAACTACTCCTTGCTCTTGTAACTGTCGAAATCCCTACTGAATCACTGTTAAAAATCGGCTAACATCCAAAACTTATGATAGTGGCCTATGGCCAAATATTAGCACTTACCTACCTAGCTTACTTAGATCTCGAAACACCACTTGCTGGCTCCTTGTGACTGCTGAAATCCTACATACCATTATTAGAACCGGTTCATACATAGATCTAGGAAGAATGGCCCTTGGCCGAATATCACCAATGCTTACCTTGCTTGCCTTGAAGAAACAAATCCCGATAGACTCCTTAGTACACCCTTAATGTTAGCTACACAACAAAAACACTTATTATGGCACTAAAACCATTCGGCCATCTCATATAAATCTAAGCCCACTCATGGTTTCGGCACATCCATGAAGAGAAGAATAAAACCGATTGCTTAAGGAAATACTTACCACTATCGTTTGCTTGAAGAGACTAGAGGAGAAGAGATTTCGACTAACTGCTTTGGCTTTTAAGACTTGCGACAAGGAGGGAATAAGGCACTAGAGATTCGGCTATGGCCTCAGAATATAACTGAAATATGCGGCCAACGCCACATAAAAGAGAGAGAGAGAGCTTGGACAAGAGATGTAGGTTCGGCCAAAGACAATTAGAGAAAGAAGAAGAGTTTGAAGAACTTTGGCTAGGATGTCAAGGAGGGTTCGGCTTCAATTAGAAAAGAAGAAAAAAGAGAATTCTCTTGACTTTAAATTTCGGCAATGGAGATTAAAAGATGAACAACAATTTTCGGCACTTAATCCCCTTCTACATGGCCGAATTCTACCACCCATAAGAGTCCCTATATTCGGCCACTAGCTCTTCTCATATCTCATTCCTCTTTCTTCTCCTATTTTATCTCTATGCCACTCATATAAGATTAATAAACCATCAATTATCCTTTACTAATATCCCCTTTAATATCTTATATCAACTCTTATTCAAAATAAATAAAATAAGTCACATAATTATCTCCTATATCTACCAACTTAAAATAAATAAAATAAAATAAAACCACCTTTATCCTACTCTTTAGCTGAAATTCAAAAAGAAACAAGCCTAATCCTCATCCCTTGGAAAGTCCCACTTGCCGTCCAACAATCCCCCCTGACGCAAAAGCAGAATAAAAACACTCCCCATGCTGCCTACAAGACTCGAACCCCTTCTCTTGGATCCCCTGCTGACGCAACTCTCCTAGTACCTTAGGTAGCGTCCCAAGACACTTTACCGAGGCACTTTTTGTGACATGTTTCACCCAGAATTCCTTTTAAGACCTCCTTAGCCCAAGCTCCTTCTTGACGCAAAAATAAATGCCCATTTGCTTCCTCTGCAACTCGAACCAAGGCCCTTCCCCACTGCTCCTGGTGTCATTTTCCAAGGCCCTAAGTGGCGCCTTCAAGCCACTTTACCAAGTCCCATTTCATGTCCAAATTCTCCTACAATTCTCTTTAAGGCCTCCTCAGCCTAGCTTCCCTTACTAAACTAAAAATCCATTATTTTCCCAAAGCTTCCACCTTCATCCTAGAGTCTTAAAAACCCTTAAAACATACTCAGCCACACACTGAGCCTACTAACTCGTGAATTATGCACCAAATGCATAGCCCCTAATTCTAGGGTATTACAGTTCTACCCTCCTTAAAAATAATTTCGTCCTCGAAATTACTTACTGTCGCACAATCGTAACTCATCACACTACGCTTCTGCTGCGCACTCTGATCTTACTAAAACTAACGCATCCCTAGACACCATCTCAAGATTCGCATTCAAAATTCCATACCATTCACTAACAACACAAGAACGAACTAGCTCAATAACAATCAAGGCAGTAAAGAGATTCCAAAAATAGGAGACATACCCGATCCTATCTGGCTCAACTTCCTCCTCGCTACGACTGATTGCCTAGGCCAACCTTGGTTGCCTCGCATCAGAACCTTCCGCACCTCTGCTTGATGCTCCACGACCTCGAGCTACTGCTCGAGCCCTTTCCATCACTAGAGGACACTTCTTAACCAAATGAGCCTTAGATCCACATCAGAAACATTCCTTATTATTTCCCCAACACTCTCCCACATGAACTCTTCCACACTGAGCACATACACGACTCCGATTCTCAGCAACTGGTACAGGTGCACGTACAGAGTTCTCAATCCTTGGCCTTTTCTGAAAATCCTCTGTTGATTCCGACAGTCTAAAACTCCTCTTATTCCGGTTCCTATTCTTTTCTCGGTTCTGCCTAACAGTCTTCCTAACTTCTTCAGCTATCAGAGCCTTCTCCACTAGAATAGCAAAGTCCCTTTCTCTTTGCGGAGCAATCAACATCCACAGCTCATCTCGCAATCCATCTTCGAATCGAACACACCTCTCGTAATCAGTAGCCACGATTCCCTTGGCGTACTGACTTAGCCGCACAAATTCCGCTTCATACTCTGCTACCGACATACTTCCTTGTACCAAGTTCAGAAACGCCTTTCTTTGCGAGTCTAAGTAACTAGCTCCAACATATTTTCCTTCAAACTTAACCTTAAAGTACTCCCAGTCAACTCGATCTGCAGGGGAACCTTGATTGACAGTGAGCCACCACCTATAAGCTTCATCTCAAAGCAACGAGACAGCACCTTTCAGCTTTTCTTCAGCAGTACAGTCCAAATCGTCCATGATTCTTTCGACTGCCTCCAACCAATACTCCGCCACGTTCGGAGCCACTCCAGACACTCCTCTGAAAATCTCAGCTTCATTCGACCTAAGTCTTTCAGGCACTGATTTCCGAGCTCCATTGCCCGCATTAGCTCCAGCGACTTGCTCTAGCACTCGCAACATAGCTAACGATACTGCGTCATCTCCTACAGTCTGATCTTGATCCTCCGCGCCCACTGCGGACGGCGGCACATCGTTTCCTGACCCATGGCCAGACCCTACCGGTTCCGATACTGTCATCCTACCTCGACCACGTCCACTAGAACTCATATCGAACGTCGCGATTTAATCTGATTAAAGAGTTTTATGCATTAGTACTTTTGTTCCACTTGTTTATGCACGAACAATTTTATGAAGTGAAGTTTACTAGTGGTTCTTTCGATCAATCAAAGTTTCAGTTCAAGCTTCTATTCTAATTCAGAGAATCACACATTCACATTCCTATTCACAACATTCACCACATCCAACACACTATTATGGGTATCTTGGTCCAATCCCATCCCAGGGGTAATTTCGTCATTTGTCCTACAGGGGTATTTTGGTAATAAATCGAGGTCAGTTTGAAATTCACAAAAGTCATTTCGAAATTTCCCAAGCTCATGGGTATTTTTGAAAGAAAAATTTTCCAAATCAAGATATTGCAAAAATTTTGAAATTCAAGGGTTATTTCGGTAATTTGAAAGTCAGGGGCACTTTCGTAAATTTTCCCGAATCAGGGTATCTTAATAATTTGCAAAATTTGGATTCCTGATAAAAGCACATTTGCAAAAGTCGAGGGTAATATGGTAATAACTTTTTTTAAACTAAAGGCATTTTGGTAATTTTCACAACCAGGGGTATTGTAGGTAATTTTGTAAATCGGGAGTATTTTGGAAAAATTTTCAGAAACAATCTTCCTACAAGTCAAGAGGGTAATTTACTTATTTTGAAAACTAGGGTTCTTATAAAACAGTATGGCTAGTCCCTTCGGGTTTTAACCATCGGTTTAGCCCATGAACAAGTCCTCTTGGTTAGGGTGAACCGTTACTACGCACCAGGTAGGATTCGAGTAAAGAGGAGGTGAGTCACTAGGACTGCTTAAATACCAAGCTCTTACCGAATCCACTCCTAGACATGCGCACAATGGTTGCCACACCTTAACTCGGCGACTTACTTCACAGGTTTGTTCAGTTATTAAGTCTTATGCATGTGTTTGAGTAGACTAGTCCTAGGGTTCAACAGATCCTAGTTCACTAACCTACGTTCCCTTCATGCCCATATAGTTCACATACAATTCATTTCAATAGTCAGAGGTACTTACCTGGTGGACTTCGGGTCGGAGATACGGGTACCATGCCAGAATAACCTGAAAATAATTCATGAAAATCTTTGTTTTTGAAAAAGCCCATCTTTGAAAAATATGTTTTTGGACCCAAAACCCTCAAAGCCGAGTTTTGAACCGGGCTCTGATGCCAAACTGTAACACCCCCAAACCCGGCCCACGAGCCAAGGCCGAATTCATAAATGCCACTGCGGAAAACGTTTGAAAATATTCTTACTTAAAAGTAAATACCGTTAAAAATTCGTTTCCTTTAATAAAACATTTTGTATTTAAAAACATTCTAAGTAAAATTCAAGTTGCTACAAATTGTCCGACTTAAAACTTTAATATAACTTTTAAGGTATAAATAGCTTTTAAAATAAAACTTACAAAATATTGACTTAATTATAAATCCAACTTAAACATAACAAAATTCAAATACTTTAAGTGGCCCTTATTACAATAAATAAATAATTAAAAGTACTGAAATATGAAAAGTCTGAATTAACTAAAACCATCTTCTTCTGCATGGGCCACCTTGTATCCACTCCAACCCGGTCCGATCAACATAGATCACCTGCGATGTTGGTAAAAATTTGGGTGAGTCACACGGACTCAGTGTGCAATTAGACCACTGAATTCCACCCACATATCAACCACATATTTACCCACATATCATAAATCAATGCATCTTATTCATATAATCTCACTTATTGGGCTTGGCCCATTATCACATCACATATCAGACAACAAGTCACTTATTCACATAATTCCACGATTTGGGCTTGGCCCATATCCATACCACATATCGAATAATGATATAATTAACCACATGTTTCCACATACTGGGCTTGGCCCATTACCACATTGATCCACATCACATACTGGGCTTGGCCCATTTCACATATATCCACATATCATATTGGGCTTGGCCCATTTCACATTAATTCACATGTCATATAAATTTATGCACAATGCACCCAACCCAGCCTAGGGTCCATCCTCTACACACCCCCGTATCCAGCCTACCACACACCAGAGGATTATTAAATCACCCTTCCCTTTTTACTCCAATATGGAAACAAATGCCATCCACGCGAACTTAATCGCAAATAATCCACAACGCGACCTCAGTCAGCACCAATCCACGATGTAACCGAAGCTATCATCAAAACCACGATGAGCACAAAGCCATCAATGACCACGATATGGCACATAGCCTATATCAACCATAATGAGGCACATAGCCATTCATTAAACCACATACTCGAAGTACACCCTGTCCTTCTTTCATATCATATCCCACCCATGCACATGCAATCATAAAATAATGCCATGATAATAATGCATGTACATGTTATTTAGCATATCACACCTATGCACTTTAATAACCACATCACATACAGATTTAGAGCTAACCTGATTATCGACATACCCCTTAAGGGTATCCATATCATACTTGTCACTACACTCGTTAATACATACATAACACATACAAAATATCACATACACAAAATAAACCCGGAAAATAGTAGGCTAACTACACACTTGATCACTTGAAGAACTACGCTCTCGATCCCGATGCTATCACTAATTGAGACTACGACTATCTGCCTACTCTGCTGCTCTGACGCTGGTCCACACCCCAGTGGCCAATCCCGAACTGCAGAGACTGCTCTCCTTTTAAACTTAGGGATAGGGACTACCCCTTGTCCTCCTTGACTGGCATTCGCATCCATCGCAGAACTTTGATCAAAATCAAACGGTTAATACAAGATCTTACTCGAATAGACTATAATCTAACATACTTACCGAAACGATCTAGAATCCCGAAGGCTTGTTTACTTATGTCGACTTGGACCTAAAACATCATAGTTAGAATCGACAACCTTTAATACCAAAGATGACCTATGGCCGAATACCATGAATCACTCACCTAGCTTGTCGAAATCCCGAAAAACTACTCCTTGCTCTTGTAACTGTCGAAATCCCTACTGAATCACTGTTAAAAATCGGCTAACATCCAAAACTTATGATAGTGGCCTATGGCCAAATATTAGCACTTACCTACCTAGCTTACTTAGATCCCGAAACACCACTTGCTGGCTCCTTGTGACTGCCGAAATCCTACATACCATTATTAGAATCGGTTCATACATAGATCTAGGAAGAATGGCCCTTGGCCGAATATCACCAACTGCTTACCTTGCTTGCCTTGAAGAAACAAACCCCGAAAGACTCCTTAGTACACCTTTAATGTTAGCTAAACAACAAAAACACTTATTATGGCACTAAAACCATTCGACCATCTCACATAAATCTAAGCCCACTCATGGTTTCGGCACATCCATGAAGAGAAGAATAAAACCAATTGCTTAAGGAAATACTTACTACTATCGTTTGCTTGAAGAGACTAGAGGAGAAGAGATTTCGGCTAACTGCTTCGGCTTTTAAGACTTGCGACAAGGAGGGAATAAGGAACTAGAGATTCGGCTATGGCCTCAGAATGTAACTGAAATATGCGGCCAACACCACATAAAAGAGAGAGAGAGAGAGCTTGGACAAGAGATGTAGGTTCGGCCAAAGACAATTAGAGAAAGAACAAGAGTTTGAAGAACTTTGGCTAGGATGTCAAGGAGGGTTCGGCTTCAATTAGAAAAGAAGAAAAAAGAGAATTCTCTTGACTTTAAATTTCGGCAATGGAGATTAAAAGATGAACAACAATTTTCGGCACTTAATCCCCCTCTACATGGTCGAATTCTACCACCCATAAGAGTCCCTATATTTGGCCACTAGCTCTTCTCATATCTCATTCCTCTTTCTTCTCCTATTTTATCTCTATGCCACTCATATAAGATTAATAAACCATCAATTATCCTTTACTAATATCCCCTTTAATCTCTTATATCAACTCTTATTCAAAATAAATAAAATAAGACACATAATTATCTCCTATATCTACCAACTTAAAATAAACAAAATAAAATAAAACCACCTTTATCCTACTCTTTAGCCGAAATTCAAAAAGAAACAAGCCTAATCCTCATCCCTTGGAAAGTCCCACTTGCCGTCCAACACTCCCCCCTGACGCAAAAGCAGAATAAAAACACTCCCCATGTTGCCTACAAGACTCGAACCCCTTCCCTTGGATCCCCTGCTGACGCAACTCTCTTAGCACCTTAGGTAGCGTCCCAAGCCACTTTACCAAGGCGCTTTTTGTGACATGTTTCACCCAAAATTCCTTTTAAGACCTCCTTAGCCCAAGCTCCTTCTTGGCGCAAAAATAAATGCCCATTTGCTTCCTCTGCAACTCGAACCAAGGCCCTTCCCCACTGCTCCTGGCGTCATTTTCCAAGGCCCTAAGTGGCGCCTTCAAGCCACTTTACCAAGCCCCATTTCATGTCCAAATTCTCCTACAATTCTCTTTAAGGCCTCCTCAGCCTAGCTTCCCTTACTAAACTAAAAATCCATTATTTTCCCAAAGCTTCCACCTTCATCCTAGAGTTCTAAAAACCCTTAAAACATACTCAACCATACACTGAGCCTACTAACTCGTGAATTTTGCACCAAATGCATAGCCCCTAATTCTAGGGTATTACAACTAGAAGGCTATTTTCCAAACCAATTGCCACGCTGAAACATAAACACACATATACCAACACAAGCATCACATAATATAGTAATAATACACTATGAAGGACCACTAATCATCATTCATACATTTCACATTTTACTCCATCATTTGCTTGAACTTTCGCTTCATAAAACTCATCATCATTAAATATGAAACTTGACAAATATTGGCCAATTCCCAATGGCCATTTACAAAATGAGTGTATAACATTAATAGCCAACACTTCGCCTTCCAAATATAACATAACACAAGATGACCAAGTTCCTATACATGCCATACCCAAAATAAAACAACTTTACTATACCAAAAGAATGATTGATATTGTGATCTGAGCTCCGGCGTTCTACGATCCCCGAGCTAGCTTGGCGATACTACAAGGAAAAAAGGGAAAAGAGAGGGGTAAGCATATAGCTTAGTAAGTTTGCATGAATTAAAATAGCAACATAAGTATTCATGGTAAAATTCATTCATCTCATAGAACAATAACAACACAAGTTCTTAAGTACTTTGACATACTTACTCATACTTACGCTTACCCATCACATATCATATTACGATTTCATAACTCGTAATTTATTCATGGTACCTGTATCACTTCATCACATAATTTAGCACTTATGCTATCTTGAACATAAACTTAAATCAATATCATTCTTAACTTAAATGTAACTTTTTGTCATCTTTGTATAGCTTAGCTCTTTTTCATCTTTGCATACTTAGCTCTTTTGCTCATTGAACTACTCGGAATATCGGAGGATACTCAATCTCATAATACATGTATCACGATGCCAATGCCATATCCCAGATATGGCCTTACATGGGCTCACCTCTTGATGCCGATGCCATATCCCAGATATGGTATTACACGGGATCTCTTAACTTGATGTCGATGCCATTTCCCAGATATGGTCTTATAGGAGATCGTACCTTTGGTGCCAAGGCCATGTCCCAGACATGGTCTTATACGGGACCTTTCTTATTCGGTGCCGACACCATGTCCCAGACATGGTCTTATATGGACCTACATTTGGTGCTGATGCCATGTCCCTGACATAGTCTTATACGGGACCTTCCTTATCTCATGTTGTGACATAGATGTCCTAGTTATTCTGAATCTTCAACCGAGACTTCAACTTAACATATTCTCATCATTTTCTCATTGAGGCATCAATAGTCGATTTTCATAGATGTGATACTCTTTGTCATAATATCAAGCAATTTAAAATATAAGAATACTATGACGCTTTAATTTCACACAAACTTACCCCGATACTCAAAATAGGTGTAGATGTTCGATTTAGTCCAACACTTTGTTCTTGCCTCGGTTTCGGTCCGGGCTTTGTGTTTCTTGATTTATAATAACAATTTCACTTGTTTAATACTCACATTGACTAAATTGACTCATGAATCATACTTTGGTAAAATTATGATTTTGCCCCTAAATTTTCACATAATTCAACTTTTGCCCCTAGGCTTGTAAAATGATTTTCATTCAATTCTCTTGTATTTTAAGCCTAGCCGAATCATATTCTTAACTACAAAAGCCCCCAATTTCCACTATTTCACTAATGTATGACCATTTTTATAACTTTTACAATTTGGTCCGTTTATGCATCTTTCATTAAAATCACTTAGAAAAAGATGTTTGTCATACAACAAACTTTCATATTCTTCCATAAAACATTAAAGTACATGCATGTCATACATGGGTAAATTTTGAACATAAACCCTAGCTCAAAATATAGCTAGACATAGCTAAATCAAGCTACAAGGATCTCAAAAATACGAATAACATTAAAAACAGGGCTAGGAGATACTTACTATCAAGCTTGAAAGTTGAAGAAACCCTAGCTATGGCTCTTTAATGATTTTCGGCCATGGGAGAAGATGGACAAGATTTTGACTTATTTTCCCTTTTAATTCTTTTATTAACCAAATGACAAAATTGCCCTTAAGGTCCCTTTCTTGAGATTTTTCCTTCCCATGTCTATTTTTGTCCACTTGACATTTAATGGTCTAATTGCTAAATAAGGACCTTTAGTAATTTTTATAATTCTATTTCATACTTAACTCTTCTAGAATCTCATATTTTTCTAATCTTTACAATTTAGTCCTAATGAACAAATTGATCACTAATCAATAAAATTTCCTCATGAAATTTTCACACAATCATGCAACCACATCATAAGCCTCAGAAAAACTCATAAAACACATACTTCTACTTCGACTTTGTGGTCTCGCAACCACTATTCTGACCTGGCCTTAAATCGGGCTGTTACAACTTACACTTTTGGCGGATTCCCATGCGAAGTTGAATATCATCATTATACCAGTCAAAACATTTTCTATTACAATACCCAACAAAAATTTTGTTACAAAGTACAAAAATGCGCAAATTGATAGATGGAACAAATACCAAATAATTTTAGAGTAAAAACATGATGCTATTCAGATATGGCAGACACCCACAACTCAGATTTCCCAAACCTGCATATCGCTGACAAAATCAGAATGATGAACACATATATCTCTTATCTTTGAGAATATGTCTTGATTCTAAACTAACAAATCATTATGGTGATTTACCTCTTTGGACACACAAGATTCATTCGATTACATCATAGAAATTTTCAAACCAAAATAACTCTAGACATAACGTATCCTTATTAAAGACTTATCTATCAAAGAACTTCTCAGAATTTATACAGAACTTACCACAAGGGTGATACATAATTCACCACATAAAGTTAGCAGATCACTACACAAAGGAAACGTATAGGATACACCACACAGGCTTAGTAGATTATGCCACAAAGTCCAAATAGAAGCATGCCATAAAGGTCAAACAAAATGCACCACAAAGCTAAACATAATGCCACCCAAGCACCCCATGAACTGCCATGTTTACGACATGGATTTGCCTAAACTCACATCACATGATGTTTGCCCATAATCGACCTGGGACACATAAAAAACCCCAGTAGATAAATGCGGTGCATCCGACTTTCTAGAATATGCCATGGCTATGGACTTTCTTCAAAATTATCATATCGAAATTCGTGTTTACTGTCCTGATAAACTTTATCGAATACCACTACGGTGTCAAATCACAAATCACAAATTTCCCATCACTCTGTTGAACCCCCACTTCTCCAACAGTTTCCATCACACCTCATACGTATATCAGATTTACACATTCATGAAATCTACACTCATTTTCCTAATCAAATCGTATCTCTTCAAATATTAGTCTTGCATCAACACGATCATGCATACACATATAGTTGCTTCATAAAATCATACGCATCCATACACATAGCACATTTCACACCAATAGATATCATACTAATATCTCATATATACATCCAATACTCATTCAAGTACTCATGCACTATTACTAAAGTATCAACCATAAGTATAGCTTAGAATGACTTGTAGTAGTTGAGTCTAGGGACTCACTCGATACTCACTTACTGTAGCTCGAAGCTCTAGACTTAGACATTTTTCATGAACCAGTAGCAACAACTGCTTAAAGAACATAGATTTATTATTACAACATTTATATACAAAATCACCAATGTCTCAATTGTAGACAACCCCCATGCAAGGCCTTGTACGTACAACTTACTTTTCATATACCTCTTACAAACTTACTCTTTCAAAACTTAACATGCAGAGCTGTATTACTTACTGGGAGGTGGAATGACCATTGATTAAACCAAGAACCCTAGCTTCTAGTTTAATGAGGAAAAGATAAAATTAGATTTAAAGAAAAGAATCAGAAAGTAGTATTCAAGGAAGAAGAACCTTTCTCAACACCTTTTTCACACACATAAATGTAATTCATTCCCACTTAATGGAACTTAACAAGTGTCACTTAATTCAGAATTTGTCCTTCTTAATAACCTACAAATTTCAAGAGAAACATAAATGAAAATCCTATGTAATAGATATTAGACCAGTCAATCTAGTTGATTCCCAACCAAGTTACTTTACAACCTAACTAGCATAGTACTCAAACAAACAATGCGTACTATACGTTTGGCGGTAATTCATACCATAATTATCACATCCCAAAAATACGGTTAGTAGAAATTGGGGTTAGTGAGCCAAGAGTTGTCACGCTGGAAACACAAAAATATATATACTTTTTCATGCCCTTTTTAACTCAAATTCATGCAGTTTCAGTGTAGTTTTTGTTAGAAAATATAATATAACTATAAAACAATTGGTGAAATGGTGAACTGATTGCCCAAAACTGTCCAACATGTTGACCCAATCAGCTCTAATTAGCTAATTATTTGGCTTGCAAATCAGCCCTTGAAGTTTCCTAAAATTGCATTCAAATCCCTCCATTTTTTGTGCCTTCAAAGATTCAACCCAAGCTAAATTTAGCAAGTTTGAAACCTTCAAACTTGCCACATGTGTGGCCGGCCAAGGGGGTCTATGGCTGCTGGTTTTTTTTGGCTATTTTTAGCAGCTAATTCTACCTATAATGTAACACCCATAACCCGTATCCATCGTCGGACTACGGTTACGAAGTATTACCGGTCAAATCATAACATTTATACCATCATAGCTCGCACATTTACACATTATAGTAATCAATAGCACAAAGCCCCTTTAGTAGGTCTACGAGACCTTAAACATGCTTCCAATAAGGTTCTGGACTAAATCGATCTCATACAAAAAACTTAGCGACACTTAATTTTTTCATCTAAAATAGCGTACACGCCTGTGTGGCTAGACCGTGTGCCTCACACGACCATGCCTCAGACCATGTCTTACCCCATGCGCAACTCTAACTATAGTCACACGGCCTGTCACACACCCGTGTGCAACGCTGACTTTAGTCAGACGGCCCGTCACACGCCTATGTGTAGGGCTCGTGTGCTAGTGTAGAATACTTTGAAAATGGACAGTGATAGACACAGGCAAAACACACGCCCGTGTGCTCACTCGTGTGGACAATTATAGGCCATTTACAAGGCCAAATTGCCACCCGATTTGGCTCATCCCTATATGCTCAATTCTAACATCAAATAACATACAATTCATTCACCATTCTCAACTACCAAATCAAGTATAAAACATACAATTTCTAACTTACCAAAACATACAATAATGGCCATTCACACAAGACCATATATATACATCACATACATCATTTCCACATAGCAAAACATGTACCAAAATCATTCCACAACCTTACTAGCCTATACATGCCATACACCATAAATACAACTTCCAATAAGGTACCAAAATATATATCCGATAGTGTGATTGAGTCGCTGGCGATCCCTGGATCCGAGCTAGTTTTAATGACACTATAAAACATGTAAATACTTCAGACAGTAAGCTTTAAAACTTAGTAAGTTCGTAATATAACACAATTAACTCAACAATTAAAATTCAATATACAAAGTTAATTATCACATAATTCAATTCACATCAATACTCAATCTCACCCATAGCTAGTACTGACATTCATACCACAGCTAATAGTTTGTGTACAAGCATTTATAAAGCTATTCAATCCAATCCTTTTAATCATTCATTCACATAATCATCTATCTATCTCATACACAATATCATCAACCACATAGGTTTTGTACATACTTGTACCATCACGTATTTACCTATGACATTTACCACTCTAGGCACGATACCATAATTCATTCAATCCTCTTAAAACGTTCAATGAATGCGCAAACTCAGTGCCATTTAATTAGTCGAAGATATAATAGTATCGCACACCTAGTGCCATCACATTAAACCAAAAGTGTGTCGGTATCGCACACATAATGCCAACTAATTTAGTCGATCCATTTCTTTATCTCGCACACTTAGAGCAATTCATCACAGTAACTGTTCTATTTACATACACTTAGTGCCACATATCTTTGATCTCACATTTCACATTACTAACTCCACCATTATATTCCCATTCATTTCATATCATATGAATATTGTTTAATGTAACACCCCTAACCCGTATCCATCGCCGGATTAGGGTTACGAGGCCTTACTATAACAATTACCAAGTCCATGCACTCCATCCAAACTAACACTTGATAAATTAATATCATTTCATGCTATCACAAATGAATATATATATATATATATGTATATATTCTATCAGGTCTTAATACAACAACTTGCATTATAAAATCACATGGTCATTTAAAAACAACGACGACATAAGTATATAATATTTAGACATTTATTCACCTATAACACGAACACAAACGAAAATTTAATAGTCACTTACATTTTTAATCAAATAAAATCTTAAAGCATTCCAAATATATATACGTAATATATATAAATACCAAATTAGCACATACCATTTTTGAAATCAATCCATGTACAAATATGTTCATGTACCACTTTATTATTTACCATTTTACATCGAATCCCTATATCAAAATATACTAGCAAAATCATTATTATAAATATGTATTTACGCATCAAACGGCTGCACATATAGACTGTGAAATATTATACATAACATGAACGTCTATCAAACCAAATATACCTTATCAAATCATTATCTTAGCCCAAAATGCCATAAACCACAAAACCAAACCATACCTATCAAATATATATGTACCATGGCTGAATATAGGTTAAAATAACTTACTACTCATCAACATTTACATGGCATCTTTAATAATCCAAATAGACCAAATTAATTTACAACCCAAAGAACATCCTCTCAACTATATCCACCTCATTCGAATCAAATCAAAACGAATGCAAAACATATCAATATATCATGCTTATCCCAAATGCATCACATCTAGATATAATAGGCATATTATTTGACCATATTCCATACATGAATAAACCATGGCCGAATTTCACATCCCTTAATATCATAATCAATCCATTATATCAAGAACATAGGAATTAAACTTAATCAAAAGAAATAGCCATTTTTGCAAGGCTATTCATATATATACAAGGCTGAAAGTCATTAATCTAAACCTTAGTCTAACCTATACATGCCTTCGGTTCAAAACTAAAATTAAGTACCAAAAGGGGAGATAGTGTGGTTGACTTTTCTGACGATCCTCAGATGCCCGTAGCTTGATGGAAAATCTATAAAACAGAACAAAGAGCACACACGAAATAAGCTAACTAGCTTAGTAAGTCTTAAGCGAATTTAAAGAAAATAATTCAACTTGACACCTAAACTTTCCAAGTCAAATACTTGATATTACATCGAGCTTTAACAATTCACACATATGATGTCACATTATCGAACTTCTATAACATCTTTAACTTGACATTTCTCATTATTCTACCTTTAACAAATAATTCATTAAAATCAACTCAAGTTCAAAAGATAATTATCTATTTCTTGCCAAATACTCAAATCGTATGCACATCGTTTTAAATGGAATCATATACAAAAGCATATATATATATATATATATATATATATATATATATATATATACGCTCATTCACTTTATATCTTATCACTCCAAAAGTCCAACATGCACGAAATATCCATATGAGTTTCTAAACAACCAACCGAATATGCAAACATAATCATATACCATATTTTCGTCCAACATCACACACATATACATATGTATATACATTTATAATTAAACGAATATACTTACTCGATTAAACAACTCACAGGTACTTACCCGTACAGCTCTGTAATTTAATTCATACGAATAATCTTAAGTTTGTCCTTTTTGCCAACATAACTCCACCAGTTTATATGCATAAACTCGTATTTAGAAATCACCGGCATTTAGCCTGCTAGGCAATAAGCCCGAAACTCTTCACCGGCACAAGGCCTGCTAGGCTCAAGGCCCGATACATTTCACCGGCACTAGGCCTGCTAGGCATTTAGCCCGATACTTTCCACCGGCACAAGGCCTGCTAGGCTCGAAGCCTGAATATCAACACATTTAATATTTCAAATACACAAAGCTTAATAATGAAATCACATCATCATATATTCTTTATACTACTTTCACTTATCGAACCGAACTTATCTATTCACATTGTATTAAACAAAATAGTTTCACTTCAATACCATACACTCATATTCGGCTATATCATGTATTTATGCTTTAAATATCCAAAATTCATCATTCACTAAGTTCATAAATAAATTCATTGACATTAGAACGCTTAGGGACTTACCTCGGCTGTCGATAGACCGTGTAAATCGGCTATTCGAGAACCTTCGTCTTTCCCCGATCTAAATCCGTTTTTCTTTGTTCTTGATCTAAACACATTAAAATTCAGCTCATTCAAGTACATTTCATTTCAATTTAGTCTCAAAACCCATAAATGGGCAAATTTCCATTTTACCCCCACTATTTCATAATTTTGCAATTTAGTCCTATTTGCATAAAACTCAAAATACACAAAATTTCACTAATTAACTCAAGGGCCGAATATTCAATAGGGCTATACAAGTCCATATTTTCCATTTATTTTGCAAATAAGTTCCTACTAATTTTTATTTTTACAAATTATCCCTAAATACAAAATTCCACCAAAATTCTTAATACAAAACTTGTAAATCTTTAACATATATTTAATCTAAAACCATCAAATATCAAAACCACTTAAACATGTTAATGGCCAAATCCTATATACATACTAATTTCGAAAATTCAAGCATGGGTCGGGTAATATACGAAGCAACGATCACAAAAACGTAAAAATTATCAAAAACCGACTGAAACTCACCTTGAATTTTAACCTAGAAATGCCGAAAATCAAAAGGATTCAAAGCTTCTTCCTTTCTTCAACATTCGGCCATGGGAGAGCTAAAAGATGATAGCTCATTTTTTTATGTTATTTTAACATATAACATATTATTTAGTCTTTTTACACATTTAACCTTAAAATTAAAATAGCTAATTAATATAACTAAAGGGCAAACTTGTCCATGGCCGGCCACTAACTCATAAAATGGGTTATTTACCCTTTTTATACCTCATATTATAAAGCCATGCTCAAATTAACACAATTCACTTTAGTATGCCATTTTTACGCTTTACGCGATTAAGTCCTTTTTATCAAATTAAGCACTTAAACGATAAAATTTTCATACGAAACTTTCACACACATCAATTCACATATTATAGACTCAAATTATAATATAAAAAAAATATTTCTCGGACTCGGATTCGTGGTCCCGAAACCACCGTTCTGATTAGGGTCAAATTCGGTCTGTTACAACTCTCCCCCTTAAGGATTTTCGTCCCCGAAAATCTTACCGTTAAACAACGTCGGATATTGTTGCTTCATTGAATCTTCAGGCTCCCACGTAGCCTCTTCAACTCCGTGCCTTTTCCACAGTACTTTCACTAATGGAATTTTCTTGTTTCTTAACTCTTTCTTTTCCCGAGCTAAAATACGGATCGGTTCTTCCTCATACGTCATATCGGGTCGGATTTCAATCTCAGACGGTGTGATCACATGAGACGGATCTGATCTGTACGTACGAAGCATCGAAACGTAAAATACTTCATGTATCTTTTCTAACTCAGAGGGGAACTTCAATCTATAAGCAACAGGCCCAATACGTTCAGTAATTTCATAAGGTCCGATGAATCTCGGACTAAGTTTGCCTTTCCGACCAAATCGGAGTACTTTTTTCCACGGAGAAACTTTCAAAAATACACGATCTCCGACCTGAAATTCAATGTCTTTACGTTTCAAATCAGCATAGGACTTTTAACGATCCGAAGCAGCTTTCAAATTGCTTTTAATAATAGCTACCTTCTGTTCTGTTTCTTTAATCAAATCAACACCGAGTCTTTTGTTTTCACTGAGCTCAGTCCAATACAACGGTGTTCGACATTTACGGCCATACAAAGCTTCATAGGGCGCCATTTTGATACTAGATTAAAAGCTATTATTGTAAGCAAATTCAATCAAAGGTAGGTATCGTTCCCACGTACCTTCAAACTCAAGAACGCAACATCTCAACATGTCCTCAAGTATCTGAATAGTTCGCTCGGACTGACCGTCTGTCTGCGGATGAAAGGCTGTACTAAAATGAAGTTTAGTGCCTAAAGCATCTTGCAACTTCTTCCAAAACCGCGATGTAAATCTCGGGTCTCTGTCTGAAACAATAGAACTCGGTACACCATGCAATCTCACAATCTTTGATATATACAATTCAACAAGTTTATCGAGTGAATAGTCCGTACGAACTGGTACAAAATGAGCTGATTTGGTCAGTCTATCAACTATAACCCAAACGGCATCTTTCTTACTCGGTGTCATAGGGAGACCGGATACAAAATCCATTGTAATTCTATCCCATTTCCATTCAGGTATCATGATTGGCTGAAGTAGTCCGGATGGCACTTGATGCTCAGCTTTTACTTGCTGACAAACTAAGCATTTCGAAACAAATTCAGATATATCCCGCTTCATGCCCGGCCACCAATAGAATTGTTTCAAATCATTGTACATCTTTGTGCTACCCGGATGTATCGACATTTGACTATTATGAGCTTCATCCAATACCATCTGAATCAAATCAGTATTTCTCGGTACACACAATCGGCCTTTATAGATCAAACAGTCCTTTTTACCAACTCGAAAATCTGACTCTGCATCATTTCACACTGTGCTCGTCTAGAAGTCATATCTTTGTCAACTTTCTGAGCATCACAAATTTGCTGAATAAACAACGGTCTAGCCTTCATCTCAGCTATGATCGAACCCTCATCCGTCAAAACCATATGTGCGTTCAACGCACGAAGAGCAAACAATGATTTTCTACTTAGTGCATCCGCAACAATGTTAGCTTTTCCCGGATGATAGTCAATTACCAATTCATAATCTTTTAGCAATTCTAACCATCTGCGCTGTCTTAGGTTCAGGTCTTTCTGAGTCATCAAATACTTCAAACTTTTGTGATCCGAGTAAACGTGACATTTCTCGTCGAATAAATAATGACGCCAAATTTTCAGTGCGAACACAATGGCTGCAAGCTCTAAATCATGCGTCGGGTAATTTCTTTCATGCGGCTTCAATTGTCTCGATACGTAGGCTACTACTCTGCCTTTCTGCAACAATACACAGCCCAAACCACTTAAGGAAGCATCAGAATACACAACAAATCCCTTACCTGATTCAGGCTGAGCTAATACTGGAGCTTCTGTCAAAAGGGCTTTCAACTGATCGAAACTCTTCTGACAATTTTCCGACCACTCGAACTTTACATCTTTTTGAAGTAGTTTTGTCAAAGGTGTAGCTGTCACAGAAAAACCTTTCACAAACCGTCTGTAGTAGCCCGCAAGTCCCAGAAAACTTTGAATCTCAAAAACATTCTTCGGTGGCTTCCAATCAAGTATAGCGAAATTTTGTTTGGATCGACTCGAATACCTGATGCTGAAACAACATGTCCCAAAAAGCTAACCTCTTTCATCCAGAACTCACACTTACTAAACTTTGCATACAACTGTTGATCTCTCAAAGTTTGTAGCACTAATCTCAGATGCTCGGCATGCTCGGTTTCATTTTTGGAGTAGATCAGTATATCATCAATAAACACTACTACAAACCGATCCAAAAACTGTCTGAAGACTCGATTCATTAGATCCATAAAAATAGCTGGTGCATTAGTGAGTCCAAAAGGCATAATCAGAAACTCAAAATGTCCGTATCTCGTCCGGAATGCAGTCTTTGGCACATCTGTATCTCTGACTCGCAACTGATAATAGCCCGATCTCAAATCTATCTTCGAAAATACTGAAGCCCCTTTCAACTGATCAAACAAGTCATCAATTCGAGGTAACGAGTACTTGTTCTTTATAGTTACCTTATTCAGTTGCCGATAATCAATACACATTCGCATCGTTCCATCTTTCTTTTTCACAAAAAGAACTGGTGCACCCCAAGGAGAGAAGCTCGGTCGCGCAAAACCCCTATCTGTTAACTCTTGCAACTGTGCTTTTAACTCTTTTAACTCAGTAGGTGCCATCCGATACGGAGCTATCGAAATCGGAGTCGTTCCCGGTACTAATTCAATGCCGAACTCAATCTCTCGTACTGGTGGTAAACCCGGTAGTTCTTTAGGAAACACATCTGGGTATTCACATACAACCGGTACAGATTCAATCTGTTTCTCAGACAATTTATTATTCAGTACATAAGCCAAATAAGCTTCGCACCCTTTTCTCACATACTTCTGGGCTAACATCGAGGATATTACTGTAGGAAACCCACTTAAATCGCTGGATTCAATTCTAATGATCTCACCGTTCTGATGTCTCAAATCAATAAGCTTTCTTTTGCAATTCACCACTGCATCATGCGAAGTTACCAGTCCATTCCCAAAATTATATCAAACTCATCGAAGGGCAACAGCATTAAATCGGCTGGGAAGCAAAAATCCCGAATCATCAACGGGCAACCTCTACACACTTTATTAACAAACACACATCTACCCAAAGGGTTGGAGACATGAATCACAAACTCAGTAGACTCAACTGGCAGAGTCTTACCGAATACTAGAGTTTCACACACATATGAATGAGTCGAACCACGATCAATCAATGCAATCACAGTAGTATCATAAAGGGTGAAAGTACCGGTGATAACATCGGGGGAGGAAGCATCCTCTCTGGCTCGTGTAGCATAAGCTCTAGCTGGAGCTCTAGCCTCAGATCGAACTGCAGTGTTCTTCGTTCCTCTCTGACTACCACCTACATTGCCTGAATGTTTGGGTGGCCTGCCTCGCGCTGATGTATTGCTCGACTTAATGTTCTGGACTGTATTCTGCTCAACTAACATCGGACATTCCCTAATAAAATGATCTGACGATCCACATTTAAAGCAAGACCGGTCATGAAATCTACAACTCCCAGAATGCCATTTCCCACAGTGCTTGCATTCAACATGATTCTGTGGAGCGTTTCCAACACTGGCCATCGAGGTAGCTCGGGAGCCCACTGGAGGTAGATCACGTCTAGGTAAATCTGAAGTAGCTTTACGTCGGCTGAAGTCATCTTTGAACTTCTTGGATGTGGGATGGAAGGTCTTACCCGAAGATCTCTTACGAATGTCTCTAGCTTCAGTCTCAGCCTTTCTTTTCTCATTCCCAAGCTCTTCAGCTTTGCAAGCTCGCTCAACTAGTGTCACAAACTCTTGAATTTCAAGAATGCCAACAAGCAACTTTATATCTTCATTCAAACCGTCTTCAAACCTTTTGCACATAATAGCTTCAGTAGAAACACACTCTCTAGCATATCTGCTGAGCCTGACAAATTTCCGTTCATATTCTGTCACGGTCATTCGCCCCTGTTTCAGTTCAAGAAATTCTTTTCGTTTTTTATCAATGAATCTTTGACTAATATATTTCGTGCGGAATTCATTCTGGAAGAAATCCCATGTCACTTTTTCTTTCGGGACTACTGATACTAGTGTATTCCACCAGTGATATGCAGTGTCCCGAAGTAAAGATATAGCACACTTCAGACATTCATCTGGAGTACAAGATAGCTCATCTAATACCCGAATAGTGTTATCAAGCCACATTTCGGCTCGCTCTGCGTCATCATCATCATTGGCCCTGAATTCTTCGGCCCCAAATTTCTTGATTTTATCAACTGAAGGCCTACTAGATCTCATCGGATCTATCATCCGGGGTGCTGAAGGTATCGGAGGTGGATTATTCGGGGGTGGAGGTTGATGTACAGCCGGGTTTGTCTGAATAAACTGGGTAAACCACTCGTTCATCATTTGATAGAAGGCTTGTTTAGCCTCCCCCTCGTGGCTACCCGAATCTGGTCGAGAGTCTACCGGCACTGATCCATGTGCACGGTCAGGCGCTACACTCTCTACATCATCCGCTACGGCTCTTTCAGGATCAATGTCCATTTACTATATAAAACACAGTTCAGAACGTCAGAAGTCACCACACTATCAATATATAACAAAGGCATGTATAGCTAGACTCTCACGCTCTACGGTAGTCCTAGAATCGACTAAATCGTAAGCTCTGATACCAATCAAATGTAACACCCTTAACCCGTATCCATCGCCGGATTAGGGTTACAAGGCCTTACTATAACAATTACCAAGTCCATGCACTCCATCCAAACTAACACTTGATAAATTAATATCATTTCATGCTATCACAAATGAATATATATATGTATATATTCTATCAGGTCTTAATACAACAATTTGCATTATAAAATCACATGGTCATTTAAAAACAACGACGACATAAGTATATAAAAACAGAACAAAGAGCACACACGAAATAAGCTAACTAGCTTAGTAAGTCTTAAGCGAATTTAAAGAAAATAATTCAACTTGACACCTAAACTTTCCAAGTCAAATACTTGATATTACATCGAGCTTTAACAATTCACACATATGATGTCACATTATCGAACTTCTTTAACATCTTTAACTTGACATTTCTCATTATTCTACCTTTAACAAATAATTCATTAAAATCAACTCAAGTTCAAAAGATAATTATCTATTTCTTGCCAAATACTCAAATCGTATGCACATCGTTTTAAATGGAATCATATACAAAAGCATATATATATATATATATACGCTCATTCACTTTATATCTTATCACTCCAAAAGTCCAACATGCACGAAATATCCATATGAGTTTCTAAACAACCAACCGAATATGCAAACATAATCATATACCATATTTTCGTCCAACATCACACACATATACATATGTATATACATTTATAATTAAACGAATATACTTACTCGATTAAACAACTCACAGGTACTTACCTGTACAGCTCTGTAATTTAATTCATACGAATAATCTTAAGTTTGTCCTTTTTGCCAACATAACTCCACCAGTTTATATGCATAAGCTCGTATTTAGAAATCACCGGCATTTAGCCTGCTAGGCAATAAGCCCGAAACTCTTCACCGGCACAAGGCCTGCTAGGCTCAAGGCCCGATACATTTCACCGGCACTAGGCCTGCTAGGCATTTAGCCCGATACTTTCCACCGGCACAAGGCCTGCTAGGGTCGAAGCCTGAATATCAACACATTTAATATTTCAAATACACAAAGCTTAATAATGAAATCACATCATCATATATTCTTTATACTACTTTCACTTATCGAACCGAACTTATCTATTCACATTGCATTAAACAAAATAGTTTCACTTCAATACCATACACTCATATTCGGCTATATCATGTATTTATGCTTTAAATATCCAAAATTCATCATTCACTAAGTTCATAAATAAATTCATTGACATTAGAACGCTTAGGGACTTACCTCGGCTGTCGATAGACCGTGCAAATCAGCTATTCGAGAACCTTCGTCTTTCCCCGATCTAAATCCGTTTTTCTTTGTTCTTGATCTAAACACATTAAAATTCAGCTCATTCAAGTACATTTCATTTCAATTTAGGCCCAAAACCCATAAATGGGCAAATTTCCATTTTACCCCCACTATTTCATAATTTTGCAATTTAGTCCTATTTGCATAAAACTCAAAATACACAAAATTTCACTAATTAACTCAAGGGCTGAATATTCAATAGGGCTATACAAGTCCATATTTTCCATTTATTTTGCAAATAAGTTCCTACTAATTTTTATTTTTACAAATTAGCCCTAAATACAAAATTCCACCAAAATTCCTAATACAAAACTTGTAAATCTTTAACATATATTTAATCTAAAACCATCAAATATCAAAACCACTTAAACATGTTAATGGCCGAATCCTATATACATACTAATTTTGAAAATTCAAGCATGGGTTGGGTAATATAAGAAGCAACGATCACAAAAATGTAAAAATTATCAAAAACCGACTAAAACTCACCTTGAATTTTAACCTAGAAATGCCGAAAATCAAAAGGATTCAAAGCTTCTTCCTTTCTTCAACATTCGGCCATGGGAGAGCTAAAAGATGATAGCTCATTTTTTTATGTTATTTTAACATATAACATATTATTTAGTCTTTTTACACATTTAACCTTAAAATTAAAATAGCTAATTAATATAACTAAAGGGCAAACTTGTCCATGGCCGGCCACTAACTCATAAAATGGGTTATTTACCCTTTTTATACCTCATATTATAAAGCCATGCTCAAATTAACACAATTCACTTTAGTATGCCACTTTTACGCTTTACGCGATTAAGTCCTTTTTATCAAATTAAGCACTTAAACGATAAAATTTTCATATGAAACTTTCACACACATCAATTCACATATTATAGACTCAAATTATAATATAAAAAAAATATTTCTCGGACTCGGATTCGTGGTCCCGAAACCACCGTTCCGATTAGGGTCAAATTCGGTCTGTTACATTTAAACAATACATATTATGTAACATCCTGAATTTTTGGGCCTATGCGTTTAATGGGTGAACATGTGTAATGAGTTAATTTAAGTGTTAGGGGTCCAAATTGGGCTCAGGCTTAGGCAGAGGCCTTGGTTAAAATTATCTGTTTGGGCATTATAGGGTTTAAAAGGTAGTATTTATGTTTAAAACATCAAAATGGGCTTGTGGCCCAGTGGTCAGTGGCGCCACTTAGGGAGCAAGGAGGTGATGCCACACAAGGGAATAAGGGGCCCAAATTTAAGTTTCATGGAGCCCAATTCCTTTAGTTTAAGTTCGCTAATTTTCGGTATTTGGGTTAGGTGGCGTGGATGGCAACAAGGCTCAAAAATGGGAGGATTTATATGAATAAGATAATGTAGATATTATAGTTGATAATATGGAAGATAAAAGGAGAAAAGATAGGAGCTAACTACAAGGCTAGGAGTTAGCCGAAATTTTTATAAATAGGGAGGGCTCTCTTCTTTATTCTGCGACAATTAGGGTTTCCACCTTTTCTTTCTCTTCTTTCTTCTAAAAGCCAAAAACTCCATTACTCTCTTCTTTCTTCTAAAAGCCGAAAACTCCATTATTCTCTTCTTTCTTCTAAAAGCCGAAAACTCCATTATTCTCTTCTTTCTTCTAAAACCCGAAAACTCCATTACTCTCTTCTTTCTTCTAAAAGCCAAAAACTCCATTATTCTCTTCTTTCTTCTAAAAGTCGAAAACTCCATTATTCTCTTCTTTCTTCTAAAAGCCGAAAACTCCATCATTCTCTTCTTTCTTCTAAAAGCCGAAGCTCTATAGATTTCTTCGAATCATCTTCTCTTCCTGATTTTCGCAAAAAGCCAGAATCCTCTAGGAGTAGCCGAATCTTCTCTAGTAAGTAGATCTCTTAGATCTAAAAGCTAGAAACACTAGTCCCCGAATCTCATATCTCTTTTCGAGATTTCAAGGTAGATAGCGGTGGTGTTGGCTACGGATAGCGTCGACTTAGAGGGTCTCGTTATAACAATAATCAGGTGTGTAGATCCTTATCACATAAGTTTTATTTTGTATTATACCTGTTAGGGGCTGAAGAGCCGGAAAATGAGGTTGTATGAACAGTCGTGTGTAGATCCTTATCACATAAGTTTTATTTTGTATTATACCTGTTAGGGGCTAAAAAGCCGGAAAATGAGGCTGTATGAACAGTCGTGTGTAGATCCTTATCACATAAGTTTTATTTTGTATTATACCTGTTAGGGGTTGAAAAGCCAGAAAATAAGGCTGTATGAATAGTCGTGTGTAGATCCTTATCACATAAGTTTTATTTTGTATTATACCTGTTAGGGGCTGAAAAGCCGGAAAATGAGGTTGTATGAACAGTCGTGTGTAGATCCTTATCACATAAGTTTTATTTTGTATTATACCTGTTAGGGACTGAAAAGCCGAAAAATAAGGCTGTATGAACAGTCGTGTGTAGATCCTTATCACATAAGTTTTCTTTTGTATTATACCTGTTAGGGGCTGAAAAGCCGAAAAATGAGGCTGTATGAACAGTCGTGTGTAGATCCTTATCACATAAGTTTTATTTTGTATTATACATGTTAGGGGCTGAAAAGCTAGAAAATGAGGCTGTATGAACAGTCGTGCGTAGATCTCTAACACACTAATAATCTGTATGAATATATGTATGTTTATGTTATGGTCTAAAAAGCCGGAAAGTGGCTATGTAGACAGTCGAATGAAACCCAAAAAGGGTTAGGCAAGGAATGCCAGGTACGTAATCATAGAACTTCTCTATGTGTATCGATGTATGTGAAAGACTGTAATCTCTTAGGTAGTAGATTGTTTGATTTTGCATGAATGTATGCATGGGATGGGTTTGATATGAAAAGGGGAAGAGCATGATTGGTCACATGGTAATCGGTGATAGAAAACCCACCTAATGAAATGTTAGATCACATGGTGATCGGTGGTAGAAAACCCACCTAATGAAATGTTAGATCACATGGTAATCGGTGGTAGAAAACCCACCTAATGAAATGTTAGATCACATGGTGATCGGTGGTAGAAAACCCACCTAATGAAATGTTAGATCACGTGGTGATCGGTGGTAGAAAACCCACCTAATGAAATGTTAGATCACATGGTGATCGGTGGTAGAAAACCCACAAAATGAAATGTTAGGTCACTTGGTGATCGGTGGTAGAAAACCCAAGTTAAAATTCCTGATTGATAGGAATAGGCAGTACGGCTGTCGTTTTGGTGTGTAGCGGATGGGGGGTTGATTGTCGAAATCCCCAAGGTGTGATGGTTGGTACGGGTTGGTGTGTAGAGGATGGAATTCTAGGATGGGTTGGGCTTTGCATCCTTTATTATATGTCATGTGATTATGATTGTTGCCATTGTGTATGGGCCAGGGCTCATAATGTGTTTGCGGGCCCAAGCCTTTTATGTGTTTTCGGGATTTACACACTGAGTCTTGGTGACTCACCCTATTATTTTTCCCTAACTTTTCAGATGAGCAGTAGATCGTGGATATGGGAGCCGAGACGGACTCGAGGGGCCATCAAGTTTTTATTTTTATAGATTATTTCGGCTTTTCTTTAAGTTTTAATTTTTGGAATATTTATGTAGTAAGGCCCCATAGTTTATATTTCACTGCTTAATTTTTAATATTTGCAACTTATGAAATTTTGTCAAAAGGTTTAATTATTCAAAATAATAATAATACAAGTTTTTTTTCAAAAGGTCACCTATTTATTCAAATATTGTCTAATTAACTTACGATTTTCGAAACCAATGAAGCAAAAGGTTTCAATGTACAACCCGTAGCATACTAGATCCGTTCGAAACTTATGGGTCGGGTTTGGGGTGTTACATATTATACACGAACTTACCTCAAACGTAAAAATGACAACACTAGTCGATAATCAAGCACTTTGTTTTTGTCTCGATCTCGGTCCGAATCTCTCTTTTCTTGATCTATATAATATCAAATTCAACTCATTCAATCACATTTTCATCCAAAACAATTCACACCACATAGTTAGGGCATTTTACACTTTAGTCCTTATAATTCCACTTTTTAGCATTTTAGTCCCTACTTCACAATTACACAAAATACACATAATTTATTCACACCCAAGCTTGGCCGAATTCCATACTAGTTCCTAGCAGTCCATATCTTTCATTTATTTCACATTTTAACCCTTCAAAGTTTCATTTTCACAAATTAGTCCTTAATAACCAATTTCATCAAAAATTCCAAATACAAAATATGTTTATCATCCATCAAGCTTTCATATTTCACAAACTATCAACACAAAGCTCACATATTCATCAATGGCACATCTCTAAATCATTATCAAATTCAGAAATTGAGGCATGGGCTTGATAGAACACAAAGCAACGATCACAAAAACATAAAAATCATCAAAAATCGAGCTCAAAACGTACCACAATTAGCCAAGATTAGTGTTGAACCTTAAGACTTTTTTTTTCTTTTCTTTTTCCTTTGTATTTTTGGCAAAGATGAACACAAATGCCACTAATTCATGTTTTATTTTAATTAATATTAACTTAATTATCATTTTACCAATTTAACCTTATTATTATACTTATAAAATCATCCATTATAAGGTCATTTATGACCACTTACACAATTAATGGTCCATTTCCATAATAAGGACCTCACACATATTAAAGCATAGAATTAAGCACTTTAACCTCTAGCACACAACTTTTACATTTTATGCTATTAAATCCTTTTTCACAAATCGACACTCAAATGATAAAATTTTCACATAGAACTTTCACACATACTTTATCACATTCTATAAACATGGAAAATAATATTAAAATATTTTTCTGACCTCAATTTGTGGTCCCGAAACCACTGTTCTGACTAGGGTCTAAACCGAGCTGTTACATATAAATACCTCCATTTACTACTCATTTCCAGACACCTCTCACACCTTTCATTCCTCACATCTCTCTCGCTTTTATTCACTTTCTCTTCTTGGTTCCCATTTTCTTTATTGTCCCTTCCTTGCCGATTTTCGTCTTGGAAAAGAGCCCTTCAATAACCTTGGGTAGTAGCATTCAAGTGCTTGTAGAGGCCTCGGTTCAACAGGAACGAGCGGAGAAGGAGGAGTGGAGCAAACTGGTCAGGCTTTGGAGAAACATCGGATTTGATTTTAGTTCCCTATCCTTTAACTTTTATTTTTGTTTTATAAAGATGTCTATGAATAATTTTTATGTTTTTCTTCATTTAATTAACATGAATTGAATTTAATTCGTGTTAGGTTGATTGTGTTTCATCCACTTAAGTTACTAAAATTATGTTTGTGTTGTTATAGGTCTTGGTAAATTGTTTGATTAAGTAAAACCATGATTCTTTCATTACAATTGTAAGGTGACTAATAATTATTTATTAATCATATTGAAATTGTAATTAATTGGCACAATACTTAATCAATGCATGTTTAATCTTCTAAGGTAGTTGAAGGTTAAATTAGCGACGGTATTAAACAGTACATTAGTCTTGCATAACTTGCAAGATTATTGTGATTACACTGTTTCAATATAGGTATATATTGTTACCTCACTTAATCTTTTACTTGTTTATTTAAATTGATTAATTGTTTGAATTGACATAGTGATATGTTCAAGAGATTAATTAATTTAGTAAGTTTGTATGTGCTATAATTAACAAATTACCAAATTGCCGTAAATTTATTCGTCACAACATGAACATTGTTTTAGTAATATTAAGTTAAGAAATGTAATTGATCTAACACAATTATGTCATCATGATTAAAACCATCTTTTGAAATCGTGCATTGAAACTTTTAATTTTTTTACTTAGTTAAATTTTAGTTTTTAATCACTTCCTCAAAATCAAAATATACTTAATCACCAAAGTGTTTGAATTTCATTCCATAAATAATTTTCTTAAAAAGTCCCTGTGGGTACGATAACTCGACATTTACTTGTCACTTTATTGCTTGTTGTAATTGTGTACACTTGCACATTTCCATTGTTCCAACTCGTCGATTTTTAAAAGTTATCTTTGCGTATTAGATAATAATAAGTATTTAGACTAGTGGTTAAGTAGTGGTAGAGTTGACCTTAAAGATCTGAGTTCAAGTCCATTCTTTCACATCATTTTATATTTTGAGCAATTTTTCTTCAAAATCATAGTTTGTGTTATGCCTTGTTTAAAAATAGATGTCGTTAGTATTTAACAAAGCATTTGAAGTGGTCTAGTGGTTAAGTATCTTAAATAACTCCTAAGTGAACCAAGTTAAGTTTCCATGCTATTAATTATCATTTAATTATTGCACAAAGTTAGTCATCTTTTCCCATGCAAAACTGTCCATTCTACTGTATGTAACTCTTATTTTCTATTTACTAAGTAACTCATTTTTAAATTTTGAAAAGGAAAACATTTTTAGAATTTTATACTAAGTTTCAAAATATGCCAACATGAATCATAGTTTGCATGTATGTCACAGCCACAGATAACATTCTTCATTCAACATAATTTCTTATCAATCAAGCAAACAATCATAAGGCTTATTTATGCTCTTCATATGTTGAACTTAGTACTTTCTCTCCACTAATGTAGGTGACATAATCATCAAATCATTAGGTCTTTTATAAGGCTGTAATGGGGCTCGGTTAAAGGTAGGGATTTTAAGAGATGAGACATTTCGGTTTCAAAATCTTAACCTTTAACTTTGCCTTGGTTTTCTTGTAATACAACCTTTTTCTTTAAGTGAACCTTTAGAACACCCCCAAACTTATTTTGAACTCAAGCTCGTACATTTTTCCTTTTTGGAGACTGAGCAAACTTTCTTCACTTTTCTTTTTGTTAAGTATGAGCACATACATATTTATGAAAACTTTCTCAAATGTTGATTCCCAAGACAACTTTAGTTAAGATAGGTGCACAAAATTAGGATAACTTTGAAAAGATGGTAATTGGCTTGTAATGTAGGTTCATTGCAAAAAATAGGCCTTTAATCTCAAAATTATAGTTCCAAGGGTCTAATATCATAGGGTTGGCTTGAAAAGGCTCAAACGTTCCAAAGAAATAGTGTCTATATCATTTTATATTTTTATGTCCCCTATGATTTCACCTCAAGAAAGTTACTAAGTAAATTCTAAAGATATAAACCTTCATGCATGTCTAATTTCAAAAGAAACTAAGTTTCCATGGAAAATATTACTAAGGCTAAGATCATAAAAGCATTCCATTCTTCATGATAACATACTTTCACTTAGATAAAATCATCATTCATACTTGCATACAAACTATCTCAGTAACAAAAAAAAATCTCTAAACATTCATTTATTAAAACATACTTATGAAAAAAAATGATTGAAACATACTTGAAAAAATTTTAAAAATTTGAGCAATTTATTTGCCTTACCCCCTTTAAAAAGAAGCAATGTCCTCATTGCAAGAAAAAAGTAATGAATGAAAACTAAACACCAGGTAGGGTTGTAAAGAAAGAGAGGTGAGTCATTAAGACCGCTTAAATACTAAGTCTTTCCTAATAACCCAATCCTAGACATGTTCATTCCCATTACCACATCACTTAGTCTTTTTCTTTCTGAAGAAGTGTTAAGCTTATTCATGCTTGCTATGTTTTACTCTGTAGAAATTAAATCCTTATTACTAGAGAAATAAATTTCTAAGGACCTAAAAATAATTAAATAAATAACAAGACAAGAATCCCCCTTTTATTTTTCTGACTCATTTCGCTTGTCTTTTTCAGCTCTATCTCCGCTTGCATAGTCAGTATCTTCTGCCCGTGTCTCAAAGATAGCATCTGGGAACTCAAGAACAAAAGTATTAGAGATATTCTTAAAAGTATTTCGAATTGAGACATCTCTAATTTTTGCATATTTCCAGTAAGTTTGTTGTTGATTATGCATGAACTTGCACATATCCATCATAATTGACAACTCCGATTTCTTTGAAGCACTTGCAAAAGTCGGCATACGAGTTGCAAATTCAGGTTCAACACTTAGCTTGACTGGTTCTTCTTGTAGCTCAATCCTTGGTTCAGGGGTTGCAAATCCTTCAATTGGTTTAGGACTATTCGGTTCCTTGTCAGATTCTTCTTCTTCAGTGTCTGTAACTGAATTAGCCTCAGTTTCAGTTTCCTTTTGTTGACTTCTCAGTATCTGGCTCAGTTGACTCTTCTTGCTCGCCTTGATTCAACTCATGCACCTTCTCTACTAACCTTTAATATCAGAATTTGTAATACACCCTTGAACATATCGCCCCTTCAGATTTTCTTGTGTTTTAACATGGGCTCTTAAGCAAAGTGAAGTGATTAATGATGGGAAATAAGCACTTCCTGTCTTCTTTTTAGCATAATCATGAATCTCCTTGAGAATAATTGTCCAAACATTAATGGATTTTTTTTTGTCAAGATTGCATATAATAAGAGCATTCGTTCCATCGAGATAGTGGAACTATGTGAGATAGGCATAAAACTGTAGCGAACAAAATAAAACCATACCTTTGCTACTAGTTTTAGGTATTCTGTTTGGCAAGAATGGGTCCCATGCTTTCTTATAATCCATTGGGACCCCGGATTTGTCACAACATCAAGAACTTGTTGAAGAAAATCCCAATTGATATTATTCATCATAGGGTAGTCTCATCTTCTACAACTTCATGTAACACCTCTTACCCGTATTCGACGCCGGAACAGGGTACGAAGCGTTACCAGACTTATGTGCAAACAATCATACAAAACTGAGACATGACTTTCCACTCAAATTTAAAACTTTTCATAAACATTCATATCACCCCTTAAACGAGCCTACGAGGCCCAAAACATACATAAGGAGTAATTCAGAACTAAACTGAGAACTTTAGAAACTTCTGGGAAAACTTGGAAAATTTTTCATCAAAAAGGTCCATACGCCCGTGTAGAATATCACATGCCCGTGCTTCAGGCCGTGTCAAAAATAGAGGACATTCTGTTTATGACGACATCAACCAAATAAGGTCACACGGCCAAGACACACGCCCGTGTTGATAAACCGTAAAAGTAACATATTTTAATCCCACATTTAGCATACTTTTGGATGATTTATCCCTTGATTTGTGTAAAAAGGTGCTCTTAATCCTTTCTTTTCATGTCTTATACTCAGGAAAGCACCGGAGGATGGAAAGAACAAAAACGGGCCTAAAAAGGACCAAATTGGGCCAAAGTGGAAATTGACACGGCCTAGACTTAAGCCCACACGGTCGTGCCTCCCTGATAAACTAGAACACGGCCTGATCCTGATTCACATGGCTGAGCCTCATTAAAGAAATCTGAACACGGCCTAAAGACGATTCACACGGACGTGTGCTATGGCCGTGTCCCTGTCGCTGGAAAGAAGAGTTTCATTCGGAAAAGGATACTTAGGGGCAAAGAAACCTATTTCAAAAGCCTATATAAACCCCCTAAGTATAACCTAAAGGGGGGCGGTTAGCTAGGCCAAGGAGCCAAGCTGAAAAAGGCCAGATTTGTGGGAAATGCTCAAATATAGCCAGTTGATCCATCTCAAGAAGCCAGAATTCTACTCAAGACGGCGGATCTTTCCTTCAATTCCTTCAGGGGGTTTTAGGGATTTCTTATGTTTTGTTTTATCTTTTCTTTTGAGATGTTTTCTTTTATTGTTATGAACTAAACCCTTCAGATACCTGAAGGGGATGAAACCTAAGATGGATCTTGTTATCATTTTTTGAACTATATGATAAATACATGATTAGTTCTTAATTATGTGTGCTTAATTCTTGCGTTAATATTTTCGGGATATTGATTCAAGTTGAATGTGCTTAGGTGGAGGAGTAAAAGTACCTGCCTAAGAGTAGATCTAGCATAATTAAGCGGAGTTGATCGCATGCCTAGAGATAGGGTGATGAGATTTTGCCGGATGAGGGTGAAACCTAATATGGGAGTCCATAGATCGAGTTAATGCGATTCTAGGGGTTTTAATTAGAAAGAGATTTCAATTAATCAACCTAGGGTTAGACGTTATTCGCCTCGAAAGAGGGTTTAATATAACTTAGGGAATCTTACAGATCAAGTCAAGTGAATACATCGTCTGGTTCAGTGTTAGATAACAAGTGAAGTCTAGGTGGATTCTTCCTAAGGGTATCGTCTTAATCAACTGAGTTTTTCCAACAGTATTTCCCCGATTCATTCTTTTTGTCTTTGAGTCTTGATCGTCGAAATCAGAGCTTTAAAATTTATATAAAAAATGATCGGACCTGGAAACTAACTCTGACAACGATTTTAAGGCAAGCACACCTATCGAACAGTAGTATAGCTTAGGCAAGACCGGAATATCGAATCCCAAAGGAACCAAAAGTCCTAATACTAACTCTCTTTCTATTATTTAGCCTAATAATTAAGTGTGTAACACCCCTTACCCGAGACCGTTGCCGGAGTCGAGCACGAGGCATTACTAGACTTAACTTACTAGTTCGGGGCATAAAAATTTAAACTGTCCATCTGCGTCATGTTCACTAAATTGACTATAACTCGAGTTACAAAACTCGAAATTTAGATCCGTAAATTTTTCCTGAAACTAGACTCATATATCTTCTTACTATAATATTTCCAGAATTTTTGGTGTGGCCAATTAGTAAAGTTTATTAGTTAAAGTCTCCCCTGTTACACAGTTCGACAGTTCTGACCCCTCTGCACAAAAAAAAATTCAATTATATCATAATATAAAACTCTTTTTCCTACACCGTTTCCTTCATATAAAAATAGACTCAATAAGATTTAATTCTATATCTCATTCACACCATAATTGCATATATACTATTTTTAGTGATTTTTCAAAATCGCATCACAGTTGCTGTCCAAAACTGTTCCCCTGCAGATTTTTTTTACTCTTTCATAATTTCTTTGTAATAACTATCATCTAGGCGTACATAACATCCAAAACATGTTCTCAATTAACCATTTTAATGGCTAATCACTATAAAGCATTTACAAGCCAATATTAAGGCATATCATAAGGACATACACACAAAATGGCTAAGTCCCTATGCCGAAACCATTTTAAAATCGAGTTTAGAAAAATGGGGATCGACTTTGAAAACAAAAACGGGAGTCGCCACCAATCTTTTTTACTTAGGTGTGATTGGATCACCTTATAAAACGTTTTATTTTAAAACATTTTTTGGGTCCACAAAAACAAGAAAATGAGTTCGGGAATCGGTTACGTATGAGGAAGGGTTAGCACCCTCATAACGCCCAAAAATTGGTACCAAATTGATAAAGTCATGTCCAAATGTCGAAAATAAAGAATATTACGAAATATGATCCTTTTATTAGAAAGAAAACTAAGACTTACTTATTTCAAAGAAATAAAATACTTTACCCAATAAGTTAAGGTATAGCATGTCATTACTTTAAAAATTAAGCTTGTCTTTGTTTGAGGAAATTCCTACTTCGAGACACAAAATGTCGAACCTAATAAGTTAAGGCAAAACACTTTGAATTCCCAAGAATAGGTTTTTTTATTTTGAAGTCGGTAAATCTCAAATTTCTTAAAAGATGGAGATATGTAATACCTAAAGTTTCATGAGAAAAATCAAACCCAATAAGTTAGGGCAAAATTCTTCTCAAAATTCCCTAAATATCACACATCACTATATTTTGAAAACCATTTGAATGTAATGTGTCGATTTAAAAGATGTTTTTATGAAAGCTATGGTTTAGATAGGATATTACAACATATATTGAAATAAATAACCAAATTATGAATAAATAAATAATATAAGTGACAATATAATCTACAAATTGTATTAACAATGAACACAACTATAATGAACTATACTAAACAATAATATACAATCTAAAACAAATAAATATGTAACAGCAATAAATGAAAGAATAATTTATTTAAAAAAATAATACTTTTTATATAAAGTAACAAAAATTTAAGGTAAAAGGAACTTATAATAAATATATATAATTTAATAACATAATATATATAAAAATGATTGTAATCAAAATAAAGTATTTGAAAAAAATGTATAAAACTACATAAATAATATAAATGAAATACGTTAGATAATATAGATAATTAAAATAAGGATTTTAGGAATATATGATATAACCTAATATTATATAATGTATATAAAAAAAAATATATTAATAATACATAATAAAAAAGTATTAAGTCATATAAAATAAATAATAATAATTAAATATATAATAGATTAGTACCTATAAAAAATATATAACTTATACTATTAATAAATTAATACACAAATAATAAAAATATTTAATATAATAAAACATTTAATATAATAAAAAAATAAAATTAAAGATAGAAATTTAGGAATAAATAAGGATAAGGGGTTACAAAAGCAATTAAACAGATTAAAAGAATTAAATAAAAAATGTGCGTTAAAACCCAGGGACTAATGTAGCAATTAAACCATTTTACGAAACGACGTCGTTCCTATTTTCATTTAATACAGACAGAGGGATTAAATTGAAACCAAATGAACAGTTTAGGGCTAATTTAATAAAAATTAAAAATTTGAGTTAAACTAAATTGAAAACAATGAAATTCCAGAAGGACTAAAAAGATAAATTTCACTTTTAATAAAACGCGCGGACCCTGATCGGGTTTTCGGGTCAACGCGCGGACCCTGCTTAATCAAAACGGCGCCGTTTTATTTTGTTTATAAAAATCAATTTAAACAAAAAAAATCATTTCTGAATCTGTTTTAAAAAAACTTCAAGAACTCTCTGGGAGTTTATTCGTCTTCGCCTGGCGCTGGTCGTTAGACCTATGAGCTATCGCCTCCACGTGCGTCACGCGCCACCACGAGCGGTGGCCGAAGGCTAAATCTCTTCTTTTCAAGCCCGTCGAAAGGTAAACCTCTTCTTCTTTATTCTTTTTCTTTGAATAGTGGTTATATGCGCAAGAAAAAAAATAAAAATAAAATAAATGACAGAATAAAAAAGATCACCTAAAAAAAATTGCTTTTATTGATTTCTGTTTTTCGATATATCTCTCTGTATTCGTGTGTGTATTTTCTCTGGATTCCCCCCCTTTTAGAAGTTTAATCTAGGAGTTTTTATAACCCAAAAATGAAAAAATAAAAAGGAAATAAATATCTGTTTTGGCCTCTGTTTCGTCTTTTTTGCTGTGATTTGTTTCATTTTGCAGGTCGGGTGAAGTTTGGCGCTGATGGTGGGGCTGTGATGGTGGCGCGATTCTCAGCGATGGCAAGGTGCGCTAACTGCGGCGTGAATCGTGGCCTGACGAGGGGCGGACTGAAGGCGCGACGATCAGGCTCCCGAGGCTACGGCGCGACTGGTGAACTCCCACCATTGCGGCGCCTAGGGTTTCAGAAACCCTAGGTCTTTTGACTGCTGTTTAAAGTTTTTGGCCCATCTGGGCCGTGTAATTTGGGTCATTTGGGGTATTAGCTTAGGTTGGGCTAGGGTCTGTTTAGGTGTTGGGCCACCAGATTAGTTTATTTGTAAATGGACATTTAAAATGAACATTTATTTTTTTATTCTGGTTTATTCTAGCCCGGGCAAAATTGAGTACTTACAGCTGCCCCTCTTTGCTCATTGTTGTGTAACAAGAATAGAGCAAAGACTATAAAAGGACCAATTTTGCCCAGTTTTGGCCGAGCTTTGACTTCTTTGATCCTCGTCTTCTTCAAATGATTCCAATTCCACTGCAATTTCCATGGTATTGGAACTTCATCTTGGTTTCAGTAAGTTTGATAGCTTCAACTTCATGAAGGCAGTATCCACTATCTTTTGATCTGCTATCTTCAATCTGATCCCTGCAAACTCAGGGATCACCAGACTGTTATCTTCGATCTGCTCCCTGCAACTTCAGGAAGATCAAATCTGCTATCTTCAATCTGATCCCTGCAAACTCAAGGATCACCAGACTGATATCTTGGATCTGCTCCCTGCAACTTCAGGAAGATCAAATCTGCTATCTTCAATCTGATCCCTGCAAACTCAGGGTTCACCAGACTAATATCTTCGATCTGCTCCCTGCAACTTCAGGAAGATCAAATCTGCTATCTTCAATCTGATCCCTGCAAACTCAAGGATCACCAGACTGATATCTTCGATCTACTCCCTGCAACTTCAGGAAGATCAAATCTGCTATCTTCAATCTGATCCCTGCAAACTCAGGGATCACCAGACTGATATCTTCGATCTGCTCCCTGCAACTTCAGGAAGATCAAATCTACTATCTTCAATCTGATCCTTGCAAACTCAGGGATCACCAGACTGATATCTTCGATCTGATATTGCTACACCGTCCACTGAAAGACATGTCCTGTAGACTCTGTTCTATGACATGCATGCAATATGTCATGAAAATGATTCCTTTTAGAGGATTAGGATGTAAAGATTGTAATGAATCAAATGATCCGAATGAGATTTGCTATGATGCAAAAATGTTATGAGTATGATTCCTACTTTAAGTGTTATCACTCATTTGTTTTTCCATTCTTATTCATCAATCATGCTCTGTTCAACCAGCTTGTTCCAATGTAATTTCTAAGTCAGCCCCGCTTGAACCTTAGACATAAAGTTGGTATCTCCCACTGCAACTTTAGGGGAATGACATTTGGTTTCTTTCATATTTCTGTTGCTACCACTCAGAGGTATAGAACTTGTATTACTTTCAATCTGATACACTGTTCCCTGGTGTAATGACCAGACGTATGTGTCTGAAATTTTCAATGAATTGTAGGGTATCTCAACAATGAACCCTTTGTTCATCATTTGCCAATATGGTATTACCAAAAAATTATCTTATCCAAAAAATCTGAAGAGGTAATCATTTTTTGATGTTTCCAGCCCTTAAGCTCGGTAAGTTCTGAACAATAGTCATGTTTCAGATTCCTCATATTATTTAAAAGCTTCTAGAGTAACATGCGAAACTCCTTTTATGAAAGTGTTAGTCCAATAATCATTATTTCAATATAAAATGCTTGAAATAAAAACTAATCAGGAGCATAGCTTGAAACAAATATATTAATCAAAGATAACCAGGGTAATAAATGAAAATTGATTGGTGTATCTTAAAAAGAATAAAGTAAGCAAAAATGGCAAAGGCTATTGATTGGGGTGTTTCCTTGAAAAGAATAAAGTAATCAAAGATTTGAAATGGGTAAAATGGGAAACTAGATGCCCCAGATATCACCGTCTAAGCTTCTTTGTTCCGATTTCTTGAGGACCATTTTAAACTCAGTATGTGTTTAGGGGATCAGGAGTGCTTTGTTGATGCCCCCAAGATGTAACATACTTTCTCATTGCTAATTCAGAAGTAACAAGACTACTATATGCCCCACTTTTAATCAAAATTTGAGCCGCCCTTTTCGGGTTTTCAGCTCAAAGCCCCTTTGGTCTCAAAGCGCCCTTTGCGGGTTTTCGCCTTGGCCTCTCCTTTTTCTTTTTTTTTTTTGACTCAAAGTGCCCTTTGCGGGTTTTCACCTTGACCCTTTTCCCTTTCAAGTAAAATTCTTCTTGACCAAACCTGAATCCACCGGATTAGGCATGTATTCGCTATTCATCTCGATCAATATCAATACCCCTCCAAAATAGGCCTTTTCAACATAAGGTATTTCTCAATTCAGAATATACAAAAATCATTTTGTAGAGGAAAAAATCTTTTTCACCATCAGGTTTCGAATGAACTTCTTTAACGTAAGCTCGCATCATATGACCGTGGTGGATAACTTTTAACCTTTTCTTCGATTAGGTTCGAATGACAAAATGCTTCAAATCCATAAACCAACATGTTGCCCCTGCGAAGGTTCTGGTCGATGTTCAATGAGACAGAAGGTAATGGTAGCTTCTTTTGCCAATCCTTACAAGTCTAAGTCACCTTTCATAATTTTTATTTTTCTCTATTTTTTTTTATTTTCTTTTGGCAGCTTTTTCTTACAGTGATATGCTACCGGATCTCTGGACAAACTGTAAACTTTAACTTTATACAGTTATACATTCTGTACTGGTTCCTGATCCTTTCCTTTATTCATCATTTTTTTTTGTGTGATGACTGTCGACTTTGCAATATTGGCATATGAAGCAACATTCACCCCCTTAGTGAAATAGAAAATGACCATGACAATGAATCGATGTCAACCAGAAGCATTTGACAAGATTGGCCCCATAATATCCATACCCCACATATGAAAAAAATTTGTAAAGAACTGGAGTAAGCCCTTGAATCTTGTTTCCCTTAGATACGGTATAGTTGATACCATCTCTTTCTCTACAAATTAGTAGTGCCCAATCCTCATATTTAGGGCGCATCTTATTAGCCCAAGCATGTCCTGATATGATCATGTAAAACGTCTTTGAGTCTTTTTGAAAATAACTCAATGATGTCCGCATTATTTTTGTGGTAAGATGAGCTTCGATCTTCACCTCTTTTCTAGGTCCACAATATCCAATGACCCTCTGTAGAGTAAGGTCTGTTTTTCATCTTGTTAAACCATTCTTAACAAGTCAGAAGAGATGTCGCTATCTCTGTCATCTTCAAAATCCTGAGATCCCCTAGACTCATATCTTGTTCAAAAAGGGAATCAGTAACAACGTTGCTCATGACATTGATATCTGGATACCTAGGTACGAAGACGAACAAATCCAAAGAATAAATGATTCTAAGGATGATTATTGATGTGATCATGAATAAAGAATGAAAGAATAAAAACCAAAGAATATACAGTTTCAAATAGAAAGAATAAGAATATGTGCTCAAACAGATGCATTTTATTGAAATAAAATTTTGAACATAAGCCTATTTCACAAAATAATTCTTGTTGCCTATAGGCCCAAGGCAACAAGCCTGTTTGAACATTACTCTAGATTAGCCCTAAAAGTACAAAGATTTCTTCCACAGTCTTATTATTCAAAACATTCCCAAGTATACAAGGGTTTGGAAACTTCGTTCTCTGATTCCCTCTTTGATTTCTTCAAGGAGCAGCAACTTTCTTGTCTCCTACCTCATTAAAGTGATCAGGTTTTGATGGATCATCAAACTTCACAACTCCTATTTTAATAAACCTTTCAACCAGCTTTTTAAACGTATTGCAGTTTTCGATTGAGTGGCCCTTTATTCCCGCGTGGTACTCACATTGGGCATTCTCGTTATACCATTTTGGGAAGGGAGGTTGCAACGGCCGCAGATAATATGGGGACACCATATGCGCATCAAATAAATTTTGATATAGCTCCTTATACGTCATCGGGATTGGCGTAAACTGGAGCTTTCCAGAGTTTTGCTTTGGAGAAGCCTGATCGTTGGTAATTGCCATTCTTGTCATTGGCTCCGAGTGGCTCTTGTTACATCTACCAGATCTCTTTTCCTTCTTCTTTAAGGCCTTTGAGGTCCCTTCTCCTCTTTCTCTTGTTTCTACTAGAGCAACCGGTTTGGCCTGATCATTATTCAGGTAAAAAACTGAACTATTGGAAAATTCAACAAGGTCGAAGTATCCGCCTGTTCAATAATGACGGGTCCCCCATGCAGATGTGTGTCTGGTTGAATCGGGATACCCATTGGAGAATAAACGATGTCTTCCTCATCATCCTCATTATTGTCCACTGGGCTACTCCTTTTTTCAAGTCTTTTGGCTAGTAACGGAGTTAGCTGGTCTATCATATTCCTTTGGAATTCCCGCATTTCTTGTTGGATCTCAATCAATTGCCCCTGCATCTGTATTTGCATTTGCTCCATTCTTTCCAACCTTTGCTCCATATTTTCTAGGTTAACTGAAATATTTTTACCTAATTAGGGTCTTTGTATATAAGTCTAATGCCAATGATGCAATGTAATACAAATGCATGAATGCAAAGAGGTATCGATTCTGATCAACTTCATTTTAGAAAACTTTATTAGAAAACAAAATCTTTTACATAAAACGGACGACTATATACTTTCGCTCTAGGTCCTAGTGTTCTGACTTCCATATACAACAAAGCCAACTCTTGACCACAATCTGCATTTAATGTATCCGCCTATATTACCCAAGTCGAATCTGGACTATTGCTTTACCCATGAGATAATTTCGACTTCTGACTCGGTCGTGAGAATGGTGAAGTTCTTCTTTCCAACACCCTTTATTTGTTTCAAGAAGATCAATCCAGAGCTCATAGTTGTGCAACGTCGATTCTAACATTTTAATCTTATCCTTCATTTCCTTGCTCTTGTTTAAGCTTGACTTTAACTCGATCGTGGAATAAAGGTAACCGTCCAAGCTTAGCATTGATCTTCAAAAGAAGATTTATAAGGTATTGATCATACCCTAGCTGGTACCATACACTGAGTCACCATGCCATACTCAGAAAGATTCTTCCACTTCCATGTCTTATAAAGATCAGAATTTTTCCTATTTAGGACCAAACAAAGTAGGAATTGCGGAGCTCCAAGAAATTTAGATTGTATCTGTTCAAACATTTTCCATCTCTAACCACAGGTGAAAAGCGTCTATTCTGGTTCGTCTCTTTGAATCTATCAAACGGGGTCAATACGAATTCCTTTCATTTCTCCACAACAAATCAAATCCCTTGCAATGTTGTTTGGACCACAACGAGGATTCGAGAAGCTCACAACAACCCATATTTGAATCCTAGATGGCTTCACCAATTCCAACGCCTATTCCTCGGAAAGAAATTTCCACCATTGCCCCTTATTAACCTTGGTGCTGGCAGAATACGTCCATCCACTTGGGTGAAATTAGAGTTGATATTAACACCTCAAGATTTCAGCATTGGTTCAGCATCATAACTTAGACAAAGCACACATCTCTTCTTGAGGCATCTGCCCTAATTTTCCAACCAGAGGAGCTCTTTGGGAGGTTGATCAACTACTGGACCAGGTTGAATTATCATGGTAATTGATACATCGATATTTAGTGAAAGGCCTTCTTGAGTGGCTCTGAAACTTGAATGGAAACCCCTATAGCCAATGGCACCTTCTCCAATGTCTGTAAAGTTGTTCTGATTATCTTGAAAGATTGGCAAACAAGTAGGCATCCCTGTTTCACAACATGCTACCTTAAAATGACATCCAGTACCCTCAGTGCTTCTTGAGAGTTTTTAGATTCCTGTCTGCGCTGAGCATTTTGAATCGCTTGCATGGGTATCCTCACAGCAAAGCTGATCTCCACTTTAAAGGTCTTTAACTGATAAGGTCGTTTAATTCTCTTCCTATCTTTCCCATTTGAGTCATCATGGACATCAAGTCTTACATTCCCGTTGTTTCTGTTAGATGTAACATCCTCAAATACAATTGTAAACTCATGCTTGTTATTTGGAAGAACACCAACAATAAATAAATTTTCTCCCCATCATAAGCAAAGTCTTTTCCCAGCCCATTCATTGCCATAGGTCTATTGCACCCTCTCTATCACTTTTCTTCCAACACACTTGCCATCAACCGAGCAGCCATCTTCATATGAAAGAGAAACGTTGTAATGGTAGAAGTGCCCATCTGCACTCCTCATACTCTTTTTGAAGTGATTGGTAAGTGTAGTTACCCTTTAGCCTTTTAGTTCCGACACCATACCTTGCCATGAGGTGTTGTACAATCTTCTCTGCATCCGATTCTGCTTTGATCAGAACAACATCAGGGGTCACATGTGGCAGGGATTCTAACGCTGCCCCTTTTCTCTCTTGTTCTAACGAATCCATATCCTTCTTTCTCTAACTGCCTTTGACCATATACGAACGATTGCATTGTCTTCCACTTTATCAAGGAATCCGTTCTCCATAACCAGCTTTCTAACTTAGCAACTGATCGTGAATCGATACCTCTTAAAATATGTAATGATATGCACAAAAGAATAAAATACAGCAAGTTAGTACCATGGAATATAAAGCAAGTAAAATAAACCTATCTAGGTGACCACTAGAGTTCGACATAGTCCTACCTAAGATGGGCTCTAAGGGTTCACTATATGCGGTTTAGTTCTAAAGTTAAGGTACCCAAACCAGCAGATTCCTCGATCCTCACCCATTATAGGTTCATACAGATCGAGTTCAGTTCAGGGGAATACATTTCCCTATGGCTGCACGGAGGTGAAAACCTCACGAAGATATAGGTACGGATGTATCCCGAAAGCGATTCACTATCCTGCACGGAGGTGAAAACCTCACGAAGGAGTAGCTTCTCACTCCCACTCAAGGGCGTGACCACGACGGTCATGCAGTGCAATGCAGAGCAATATATTTAAGACCACATGCAATAAAAGGGTCATATTTTTAAAATCAGAATTTTTAAATTCAAACAAAAAGACATGAAATTATCAATTTTACGGCCTGACTCTCTTGGGTCCCCAGTGGAGTCGCCAAGCTGTCGAAACCCTTTTAAAATCGAGTTTAGAAAAATGGGGATCGACTTTGAAAACAAAAACGGGAGTCGCCACCAATCTTTTTTACTTAGGTGTGATTGGATCACCTTATAAAACGTTTTATTTCAAAACATTTTTTGGGTCCACAAAAACAAGAAAATGAGTTCGGGAATCGGTTACGTATGAGGAAGGGTTAGCACCCTCATAACGCCCAAAAATTGGTACCAAATTGATAAAGTCATGTCCAAATGTCGAAAATAAAGAATATTACGAAATATGATCCTTTTATTAGAAAGAAAACTAAGACTTACTTATTTCAAAGAAATAAAATACTTTACCCAAAAAGTTAAGGTATAGCATGTCATTACTTTAAAAACTAAGCTTGTCTTTGTTTGAGGAAATTCCTACTTCGAGACACAAAATGTCGAACCTAATAAGTTAAGGCAAAACACTTTGAATTCCCAAGAATAGGTTTTTTTATTTTGAAGTCGGTAAATCTCAAATTTCTTAAAAGATGGAGATATGTAATACCTAAAGTTTCATGAGAAAAATCAAACCCAATAAGTTAGGGCAAAATTCTTCTCAAAATTCCCTAAATATCACACATCACTATATTTTGAAAACCATTTGAATGTAATGTGTCGATTTAAAAGATGTTTTTATGAAAGCTATGGTTTAGATAGGATATTACAACATATATTGAAATAAATAACCAAATTATGAATAAATAAAAAATATAAGTGACAATATAATCTACAAATTGTATTAACAATGAACACAACTATAATGAACTATACTAAACAATAATATACAATCTAAAGCAAATAAATATGTAATAGCAATGAATGAAAGAATAATTTATTTAAAAAAATAATACTTTTTATATAAAGTAACAAAAATTTAAGGTAAAAGGAACTTATAATAAAATATATAATTTAATAATATATATATATAAAAATGATTGTAATAAAAATAAAGTATTTGAAAAAAATGTATAAAACTACATAAATAATATAAATGAAATACGTTAGATAATATAGATAATTAAAATAAGGATTTTAGGAATATATGATATAACCTAATATTATATAATGTATATAAAAAAAATAATATATTAATAATACATAATAAAAAGTATTAAGTCATATAAAATAAATAATAATAATTAATATATAATAGATTAGTACCTATAAAAAAATATATAACTTATACTATTAATAAATTAATACACAAATAATAAAAATATTTAATATAATAAAACATTTAATATAATAAAAAAATAAAATTAAAGAAAGAAATTTAGGAATAAATAAGGATAAGGGGTTAAAAAAGCAATTAAACAGATTAAAAGAATTAAATAAAAAATGTGCGTTAAAACCCAGGGACTAATGTAGCAATTAAACCATTTTACGAAACGACGTCGTTCCGATTTTCATTTAATACAGACAGAGGGATTAAATTGAAACCAAATGAACAGTTTAGGGCTAATTTAATAAAAATTAAAAATTTGAGTTAAACTAAATTGAAAACAATGAAATTCCAGAAGGACTAAAGGGATAAATTTCACTTTTAATAAAACGCGCGGACCCTGATCGGGTTTTCGGGTCAACGCGCGGACCGTGCTTAATCAAAACGGCGCCGTTTTATTTTGTTTATAAAAAATCAATTTAAACAAAAAAAAATCATTTCTGAATCTGTTTTAAAAAAACTTCAAGAACTCTCTGGGAGTTTATTCGTCTTCGCCTGGCGCTGGTCGTTAGACCTATGAGCTATCGCCTCCACGTGCGTCACGCGCCACCACGAGCGGTGGCCGAAGGCTAAATCTCTTCTTTTCAAGCCCGTCGAAAGGTAAACCTCTTCTTCTTTATTCTTTTTCTTTGAATAGTGGTTATTTGCGCAAGAAAAAAAAATAAAAATAAAATAAATGACAGAATAAAAAAGATCACCTAAAAAAAATTGCTTTTATTGATTTCTGTTTTTCGATATATCTCTCTGTATTCGTGTGTGTATTTTCTCTGGATTCCCCCCCTTTTACAAGTTTAATCTAGGGGTTTTTATAACCCAAAAATGAAAAAATAAAAAGGAAATAAATCTCTGTTTTGGCCTCTGTTTCGTCTTTTTGCTGTGATTTGTTTCCTTTTGCAGGTCGGGCGAAGTCTGGCGCTGATGGTGGGGCTGTGATGGTGGCGCGATTCGCGGCGATGGCAAGGTGCGCTAACTGCGGCGTGAATCGTGGCCTGACGAGGGGCGGACTGAAGGCGCGACGATCAGGCTCCCGAGGCTACGGCGCGACTGGTGAACTCCCACCATTGCGGCGCCTAGGGTTTCAGAAACCCTAGGTCTTTTGACTGCTGTTTAAAGTTTTGGGCCCATCTGGGCCGTGTAATTTGGGTCATTTGGGGTATTAGCTTAGGTTGGGCTAGGGTCTGTTTAGGTGTTGGGCCACCAGATTAGTTTATTTGTAAATGGACATTTAAAATGAACATTTATTTTTTTATTCTGGTTTATTCTAGCCCCGGCAAAATTGAGTACTTACACCCTATACGTGTCATAACTTAAAACGTTCAAGTTACAAAATACCAATATAATCCTTTGATAGTGTGTAACGAACTCCGACGTCCTTGCGATCCCCGAGTTGGCTTGTAATACTATAAAAAAAAAAAAAGAGAAAGGAATGGGAGTAAGCATAAAGCTTAGTAAGTTTACATGTAAATAAATAACAACATTCTTAATGAATTATCTTAGTCTTTTCTTACCAAGACTATTTAAGCCTTTAATTTAATATACTTAAGTCTTAAATTCTTACCTGTACCTTTTTAGCTTGAACTTGTTTTACCTTTCCTTTGGTATACTCTTTGAATTTTCCCGTTGAACCACTTGGAATACTAAGGATACGCGGGTACCTTTCCTTATGAAACTGAACCATTGCCATGTCTTGACATGGTCTTATGTGGTATCCTTGACTTATGAACTCACCAATGACATGCCTTGGCATGGTCTTGCATGGACAGCAACTGTGATGCGATTTTGAAAAATCACTAAAAATAGTATATATGCAATTATGGTGTGAATGAGATATAGAATTAAATCTTATTGAGTCTATTTTTATATGAAGGAAACGGTGTAGGAAAAAGAGTTGTATATTATGATATAATTGATTTTTTTTATGCAGAGGGGTCAGAACTGTCGAACTGTGTAACAGGGGAGACTTTAACTAATAAACTTTACTAATTGGCCACACCAAAAATTCTGGAAATATTATAGTAAGACCAACCGCCACAGCCACTGGAGCATTACTGTCAGAGCCGCTGGTACCGTCGTGTCCGATGGTAAAGGTGCAACACCCTTACAGCACCCTGAACCAGTTCGATTACTGCCAGTTTGATCAAGGTCAGTGACGACTCTACCGGTTCGGTCTAGCCACCGGTTGGAACGTCGCTCTAATTTCACATACCGAGCCCAATTCAACGAGTTTTTGGATCTAAATCTCATTTTTGGGGTCTCGAGCCTAATTTACGATCTCAGATCCATTTTTCAAGTTCAGTTACCCATTAGAACAATTGTCTGACTTGAAATTTAATTTCCAAAATTATCATATTAATTTTAATTAATTTGATTAATTTATTTTATTTTATCAAAATTAATTTTTCCAAAAATCACTTAGATTTTCCAAATTAATTTTTGAGGAAAATTCTTTAACCATATGTTCTAGTTGAACAATTCTCACAACCACCTAATTTAAATTCACATTAAATAAATCGACAAAATTAAATTATTTTCACAGTCGTATAATTTTCTTCTTAATCAAATGCAACCTGGTCAAACTTTTGTTAAGCTAACAGAGGGACCAATCGAACATACACAATTAGGCTTTAGTAATTGCAATTATGTCAACTTGCATCGCTCCGAAAATTCGCAATTACTTAATCATGGAGTCAGTCCACAATAAGTACCATGATTGAAAACTCCTTATTGTATACTCTTTACAAAAGCAATTCATCCAACTGTTTTGTCCAATGACCTTGTCATGTGTGTGTTACGCTCATACGATATCCTTGATTCCATTGAGTTAAATCTATTCACTCAATACAATCCTATTTTATCTCATTGTCACCATTATGTATTTTTAGTGATTAATATCATCACTGTCAATAAATGACTATGATAAATTGCTCGTTCGAGAACAAGCAACTCGTGGCTACGTTCTACATTTCTTAATCCACACAATTCCAATGAGAGGATATCATTAAGTTTTTAATTGAGCTATAAATTCCACTTTTGCTAGTAAATCCATGTCATACACGAGTCATGTACCCAACATATTGGCTATGGGCTCGATCATCTTTAGAGCATAAGCCTCCAGTCATATCAAAGCACATGAGTTGCATACGCATGGTCAGTGACTAACTCAAGATTTAGGTAAATCACACCATGAACGTCACAAGTGAATTAATTCACAAATAGATTCATAATTAATTCATCTTGGGTCCAGTCCAATGTATCATTCTACTAATGAATACATATATGTCTCTACCCATGGAGTCAACTACTTCGATAGCCAAGACTGGCCATCTCCCCAATTGGAATTGTAGATTACCTAAAAATCCTTCTCAGTATTTGAATCAAATGCTCACTTCGATTCTTTTTTTGGTATTACGGGCTCATTTAGATTATCATCTGGAGTAAGTTGTCTTTCTCACAATGTAAACGTTCTTACAATGCCACTTATCTTCAGTTGAACTTAAACAATTAATGAGCAAATATTTGCTGGTCACATTTTTGCTATGCATGAAAAATATGAAAGAAAAAAATACAAAAGATATAATAGTGAAATGTGAAATTAACTTTATTTATTTATTAATCATTGAAATAAATAGAAAATAATTACATGTTCACTACAATATGGACACATTTCCCAATAATTTAGTTGTAACAGCCCGATTTAGGGCCTAGTCAAAATAGTGGTGCGAGACCACAAGTCCGAAGTAGAGATATGAGTTTTAATGATTTTTATGAGGCTTATGAGGTGGTTGCATGATTGTGTGAACATTTCAAAAAGACATTTTATTAATAAGTGAATAAATTGTCCATTAGAACTAAATTGCAAAGCCTAGAAAATATGAGATTCTAGAAGATTTAAGTATGAAATAGCATCATAAAAATTAATAGAGGTCCTTATTTAGCAATTAGAGCATTAAGTATTATGATGGACATAAAAGGACATGGGAAGGAAAAATCTCAAGAAAGGGCCATTAAGGACATTTTTGTCATTTGGTTAATTAAAGAATTAAAAGGGAAAATAAGCCAAAAATCATGTCCATCTTCTTCCTACCTTAGCCGAAATTTGCAAGGAGCCATAGCTAGGGTTTCTTCAACTTCCAAGCTTGATAGTAAGTGCATTCTAGCCCCGTTTTTAATGTTCTTCGTATTTTTGAAACCCTCATAGCTCGGTTTAGCTATTTCTAGCTATATTTTGAGTTAGTGTTCTGTTCAGAAATTTAACCATGCATGACATGCATGTATTTTGATGTTTTATGGAAGATTATGAAAGTTTGATGTAGGATAAACATCTTTTTTTAAGTGATTTTCATGAAAAAAGCATATAAGGACCAAATTGTAAAAGTTATGGAAATGGTCATACATGAGTCAAAAAGTAAAAATTAAAGGTTGCTATAGTTAAGAATATGATTTGGCTAGGTCTGAAATATAAGAAATTGAATGCAAATCATTTACGAGCCTAGGGCAAAAGTATAATTATGATAAAGTTTTGGGGCAAAAATGAAATTTTTGCCAAAGTATAAATTATAGGTCAATTTAGTTAATGTAAGTATTAAACAAGTTAAATTGTCATTATAGATCAAGAAACACGAAGCCTAGACTGAAATCGAGGCAAGAACAAAGTTGTGGACTAAATTGCACATCTACACATATTTTGGGGTATCGAGGTAAGTTTGTGTGAAATTATAGATACATATGCTCTTATGATCAAATTACTTGCTATGTTGTATAATGCACATTATTTTCATGAAGTTGATTGACAATGTCTAATAAGGAAATCAATGAGAATAAGTAAGTGAAAGTCCCAGTTGAATATTCGGAATAACGAGGATACCTATGTCACAACATGAGATAAGGAAAGCCCGTGTAAGACCATGTCTGGGACATGGCATCGGCATGAAGGAATGTAGGTCCTGCGTAAGACCATGTCTGGGACATGGCATCAGCACTGAACGTAGATCCTGTGTAAGACCATGTCTGGGACATTGCATCAGCGTCGAATAAGGTAGGTCTCGTATAAGACCATGTCTGGGACATGGCATCGACACCATATAAGGAAGGTCTCGTATAAGACCAAGTCTGGGACATGGCATTGACACCATACGAGGAAGGTCCCGTGTAAGACCATGTCTGGGACATGGCGTCGGCACCAAAGGAAAATTTCGTGTAAGACCATATCCTTAAGTACTTGTATTAACCTCTCTGACTGACCGTTGGTTTGGGGATGAAAAGTCGTACTAAAACTCAACTCTGTGCCCAAAGCCTCTTACAACTTTTTCCAAAATCTGGATGTAAATCTCGTATCTCTATCCGATACAATCGATAGAGGCACTCCTTGAAGCCTAACAATTTCTTAGATATACAAATTTTCCAACTTATCGAGTGAGTAGTCGACACGTACGGGTATGAAATGGGCTGACTTCATAAGTCTATCGACTACTACTCATACAACATTTTTGTTGCTTGGTGTCAACGGCAAACCTGTTACAAAGTCCATGGATACTCTGTCCCATTTCCACTCAGGCGCCATAATAGGTTGAAGCAAACCCGAGTGTACTTGGTGTTCAGCCTTTACTTGCTGACAAATCAAGCATCTCGAAACAAACTCAAAAATATCTTTCTTCATGCTCGGCCATCAATACCATCTCATCAAGTCATTATACATCTTAGTGCCACCCGGATGTACAGATAAGCATCCACCATGAGCCTCACATAAAATTCTAAGAATTAGCTCATAATTTCTTAGTACACAGACTCTGTCTCTGAGCATCAAACATCCGTCACAATTGATCCAAAAGTCAGACTCATCACCTGACTCACACTGAATTCTTTTGGCTTGCAATTCACTATCATTTTTCTGGGCCTCATAAATCTCTTGAAGAAATATCGGTCTAGCCCTCAACTCAGCTAGAATGGAACCATCATCAGACAAAGTCACCCGTGTATTCATAGCCCTCAAAGTAGATAAGGATTTTCTACTTAAAGCGTAAACGACTACATTCGCCTTCCCCGGATGGTAATCATTGACCAACTCATAATCTTTTATCAACTCTAACCATCTCCGTTGCCTTAAATTCAATTCCTTTTGAGTCATCAAATACTTTAAACTTTTGTGATCAGTGAATATCCAACATTTTTCACCATACAAATGGTGTCTACAAATATTCAATGCAAAAACAATAGCAGCCAATTCTAAATCATGCGTCGGGTAATTCTTTTCATGTGGCTTTAGCTGTCTGGAGGCATACGCTATCACCTTGCCTTCTTGCATCAGTACACATCCCAGTTCGTTTAAGGATGCATCGCTGTAGATCACAAATTCTTTTCCTGACTCAGGTTGTACTAGAACTGGAGCCTCTGTCAACATTGCCTTTATTTTCTCGACACTTTGTTGTCACTTTTTCGTCCATTCAAACTTTACATTTTCTGTAACAGTCTCGTCATTGGAGTTGCTATCATGGAAAATCCTTTGACGAACCGCCTATAGTAGCCATCTAAGCCCAGAAAACTTCTAACTTCAGTTACATTTTTTTGCGGTTTCCAATCAACAATAGCTGAAATTTTACTTGAGTCTACTCAGACTCCATCTCCCGAGACAATGTGTCCCAGAAATCCAACTTCGTTGAGCCAAAATTCAGTTTTGCTAGACTTAGCGTACAACTTATTGTCCCGTAAAATTTGTAAAACTATCCTTAAATGCTTGCATGCTCACTCTCATTACGAGAATATATCAGTATATCATCAATAAAAACAACAACAAACTTATCTAGATACGACTGAAAAATGTGATTAATTAAATCCATAAACACCGCCTGGGCGTTAGTTAAACCAAAAGGCATGACTAAAAATTCATAGTGTCCATACCTTGTCCGAAATGTAGTCTTCGACACATTTGAGTCTTTTACTCTCAACTGATAGTATCCCGACCTCAAATCTATCTTGGAGAACACAGTGGCTCCCTTCAGCTGATCAAACAAATCGTTGATCCTTGGCAATGGGAACTTATTTTTCACCGTTACCTTATTAAGCTATCAGTAATCTATGCATAGTCTCATAGAGCCATCTTTCTTTTTCACAAATAATATCGAAGCACCCCATAGAGAACAACTCGGTCTGGCAAAACCTTTGTCCGTTAGCTCTTGCAACTGTGCCTTTAATTCTTTCAACTCAGTTGGAGCCATCCTGTAAGGAGCAATCGATATCGGTACAGTACCGGGAGCTAAGTCAATAACAAATTCAACCTCTCTAACCGGAGGCAATCCTGGCAATTCCTTGGGAAAAACATCTGGATACTCACATACTATTGGTACTGGTTCAATCTTCAACTCGATTTCTTTAACATTCATCACAAAATCAAGATACGCCTCATACCCTTTTCTTACATAGCTTTGAGCTGACATGTGAGAGATCACTACTGGCAATCTGTCTTGTTCATCTAATTCAACACGAAGAGTGTTCCCATTTTCACATCTCATCTCAATATATTTCTTTCCACAACTTACTGCCACATAATGAGAGGTTAACTAATCCATACCAAGAATAATGTCAAATTCATCAAATGGTAATAGCATAAGATTTTCTTTAAAATAATGACCTCTAATCATCAATGGGCAATCTTTACGTACTTTATCAACTAACACGCTTTTCCCTAAAGGGTTAGACACTTTTATCACAAACTCCGTAGACTCAACAGGTATGCTCATGCTAGATACTAACTTCATGCATATGTATGAATGGGTAGACCCCGGATCAATTAAAGCAACAACATTAGTATTATGAAGAGAAAAAGTACCCATAATTACATCGGGAGATGATGCCTCTTCGCGAGCGCGAACGGCGTAAGTCCTTGCAGGCGTTTTACCCTTAGATCTTGCAGCCTGCTCTCGGGGTGTACCCTTACTACTCGCCCCACTTCCCGGGTTTCTTTATTGTATTCCTCTATTAGTGGTCCCTGCTCTTGCACTCTGAACTTTGTCATTCTTGACTAGTTCGGGGGATTCTCTAATGAAGTGATCTTGGGAACCGCTCTTAAAACAAGCACTCTCATGTGCACGGTATTCACCGGGATGTTGTCTGCCACACTGTGGGCATTCAGGTCTATTAGATCGAACGTTCCCAACATTAGCGACTAAAGTAGTCTGAGCCTTATTCCCTAAATACTGTTTACTCTTGCCTCTGCTTGAAAACCCGGCTGAAGTAGCTAATCGGGTGGAGAAATCTCTTGACGTCTTGGACGAGGACTGGCATGACTTACTCCTGTAATAGTCTGGTTTATACCCTAGTCGGAACAGTGGTTTCGGGACCACAAATCTGAGTTCGTATAATAATTTAATATTATTTCCTGTGCCGTTGATGAGTGTTTAAGCGTGTAGTAAATTTCCGTAAGCTAATCTGTCTGTCTGTGTGTTTAATTTGATAAAAGGATTGAATTGCATTGAATGTGAAAGTTGCTTGCTATTTGTGAAGGTATCAATGTGTTGTGTTTTTTTTTTAAGTTATGGCCTTAAGTGGCAATTGAACCACTATTTAGTTAGTGGGTGGTTATGGTAAAAAATGACCTTGTTATTTATGTTATAAATATTTTATATTATAAGGCTAAAATAGGAAATTGATTATTAATGAATAATAATATGAATAAAGCATGAAAATGGACTTTAGTTCATCCATTCTTCCACCGAATACACAAACAAATTAGGAAAGAAAGGCTTTGTTATATTCGGCTATTTGAGAGCTAAATTCAAGGTATGTTTTCAGTCGGTTTATGATAATCTTTACGTTTTTGCAATCGTTGCTTTGAGAGCTACAAAACCCATGTATTAATTTTGTGAATTGGTGATGTTTGTGTGATATGCCATTGATGATATGTTGATTTTTTTATGATGATTTATGGTGTTAAATGAAAGATTTGAGCTAGATGAACATGTTTTGTTCTTGAGGTTTTGATGAATTGAGCTAAATAGGGCTAAATTGTGAAAATAGAAAATTGAGGGACTAAATTGCTAATTTAATGGAAAATATGGGCTTGTGTGATATATAAGTACATTCGGCTAAGCATGAGTGTGGGTTGATTTAGTGAATTTGATGTTTTGAGAAAAATGGACTAAATTGTTATATTGTGCAAATATGAGGGATAATTTGCAAATAAACCTAAATATGCGTGTATGGATTGAATTGAATGAAATAATGAATAAAAGGGTTAATTCTGAATATGTTTAGATCAAGAACCGAGGAAAACATAATTAGATCGCGTGAAAGCGAAAGTAACCTAGTAGCCGTTTTCATTCCGATAGATCGAATCCGAGGTAAGTCACTATGCAAATAAACGTAGTTGTATGAAATTATGATTGTTTATATGACTAATGTTGATAATGGATGCTTATGAGAGAATTATGCATATGAATTCTGAGATAAGTTTGATATAGTGACTAAGTCCGAGAAGTCCCTACGAACCTAGGAATAGATAGGATTAGCTATGTCATGACATAGGTATCTATTCTATTTTATCCTGTAAGACCACATCTGGGACGTTGGCGTTGATTTGAGACTCGTGTAAGACCACGTCTGGGACGTTGGCATCGATATGAGCTTTACGTGTAAGACCACGTCTAGTATGTTGGCATCGTTATGATCCTTGCATGTAAGACCATGTCCCAGACATGGTCATCGTATTGATTCGTATAAGACCCTGTCTGGGACAGTGGCATTGATATCCGAGTGCATGTTAGAGCTCATCTGGGACGTTGGCATTGTACGACTATTCTGACTTTTTGAGTATCCTACTAGATTCCTTACGATTCAACGGGCAAGTCTGTGATACGAATTGCAAATCTGAGCTTTGATAAATTAAGTGAATGAATATCCATTTCAGGTACGTTGCTTATATACTAAATGAGTATACAAGGTAAGTATCTATATGAGCATATTATGATGTTATGCATATGGAATTGATGATACTATATGTAAAGTCTTGACTAGATGAACTATATGCATATATGGTATGTGATTTGGAAATATGGTAAGTTATGGTTAAGCATATGAGCTCAAGAAAGAATGAGGTGATTTTTGTCATGAAAACCATATTGGTCATCTTATTAATTCAGTTATATGCAATTCATGTTAAGTTTGTTTGTATATTGAATTACTAAGCTTTTGGAAAGATGACTCTGTGTGTGTGTTTTCTCTATTTTATAAGTCGTCAAAGCTACTGAGGGCTCGGGACCGTCACGGATCGTCATCACACTAATAAACTCATTTTGGTACACTTTGGAAATGTATAAAGCTAGATATGGCATGTATAGACTAGTATTTTGGTATAAGTTGTTATATGAATTTAGCCATGGGATTTGGCTAGAGATAAGTTGAGATTATGCATTATGATCATGATAATTGAAGTATGTTTTGGCATGTTAGATGCCTTATGAAATGGTCAAGTTTTGACTAAGCAAAAGAATGATTTATGTTGTGATGAGATGGATTTTTAGTCTAGAAATTTGTCATTATTGAAATGGTTGTTGAATGCATAGACTAAATGATCAATTTAGTATGTTTTTGGTTGCCATACATGCATGATATGTGTTGGTAGATGTTGCTTGTAGGTGAGACCCAAATGGGTGGCATTTTGGTCTTGAAAATGGCCTATAATGTCACACGGTTGTGGCACACGGGCGTGCCTAAAGACCGTGGCCTATTTTAATAGTTAGCACATGATTACACGGCCTTGGCGCACGGTCATGCCTGCTGCCTAGTGGCCGTGTGGTTTTAGTCAGGATAGTCCACGGCCAAGGCACAAGGGCGTGCTTGGTGGCCGTGGGAGTATAGTCAGGATAGACCACGGGAAGGACACACGGGCGTGTAAGCCCTGAAACTTAAAAAAGTTTAAATTTTCCATGAATTTTTATATGTGTTTCAGTTTAGTCCCGACCCGATTTGTAAGCATGCTTATGGTCTCTAGGACTCATTTAAGGGACATTATGTTTGTGAATGATGAATGAATGTATGAATTTCTGTAAATGCTTTCCGATCTGTTCGGTAACGCTGCTAATCCTAATTCGGTGACGGACTCCGAATAGGGGTGTTACATTTGGTTGGTATGAGAGCCACGGTTTGGTCGATTCTCGGACTAACGTAGCATGTTAGAGTCTAGCTATACATGCCATATATCTGAATTGTGATAGTGTGATGAATCCTGGCGTATAAAATTTGATTTTTGTATAGTAATAGATCCCAAAAGAGCCGTAGCTGACGACGTAGAAAGTAATGCGCCTACTCCCGCGCAAGGGACAGCGCCTTCTAATTCGAGACCGGCTACGAGCGGTCAAGAGGGGGAAGCTAAACAAGCTTTCTTCCAAATGATGAGTGAGTGGTTCACTCAGTTTGTAAAGAATAACCCGACTATTTCGCAACCCCCGCCCCCGGTTAACCCCCCTCAAACATCCGATATACCTCTGACTGCAAATCTGAATCCGTGGAATAAGCCTCCAATTGACAAGATTCGTAAGTATGTGGCTGAAGAATTTCAGGCTACTAATGATGATGGTGCTGAAAAGGCCGAGTTCTGGATTGAAAATACTATCTGGGTATTCGATGAAATGTCTCTAACCCCAGAAGAATGCATAACGTGTGTTGTATCTTTGCTTCGAGATGCAACTTATCAATGGTGGAAAACTCTGATTTCTATTGTTCCGAAAGAGCGAGTTACATGGGACTTCTTTCAGAGTGAATTCCGGAAGAAGTATATCGGTGAGAGATTCGTTGATCAGAAACGGAAGGAATTTCTGGAACTTAAACAGGGCTGAATGACTGTTTCTGAGTATAAACGAGAATTCGTAAGACTGAGTCAGTATGCTCGAGAATGTGTATCATCTGAAGCTATAATGTGCAAAAGATTCGAAGATGGCCTTAATGAAGACATTCATTTGTTAGTCGAAATTTTAGAAATAAAAGAGTTTGTAGTACTCGTTGATCGAGCTTGCAAAGTTGAGGCACTCGAGAAAGATAAAAGAAAGGCTTAGTCTGAAGCTCGAGATATGAGAAAGAGATTTCAGAGTAAATCATTTTAGTCTGCTCCGAAAAGATTCAGAGATGATCAAAGTCGTTCTGGAGATAATGCGGGACATTTGAATAGAAATCGAGCTAGATCGCAAATGAGTTCCAAAACTCCAGCAACTTCAGTAGCTAGTGTTGGTAATGTCCGGATTGAGAGACATGAATGTAGACAATGTGGAAAAAGGCATCCGAGAAGCTGTAGATTAAATGAAAAGGCTTCCTTCAGACGTGGATCGCTTGATCACTTTATCCGTGATTCCCCTGAGTCTGTCGGGCCAGAGACTATTCAGAATCTAAGATCTGATAATGCACCTGTGAGAGGTAGACCATCGAAGAATGTAAGAAATGTTAATGGTAGTCAGAGAATTACGAGAGACAATATTGCCAAGTCTGAAGCTAGAGCGCCTGCCAGAGCGTATGCTATCCGAGCTCGAGAGGAAGCTTCATCACCAGATGTTATAACGGGTAATTTTACTCTGTATGGTACTTCTATGATTACATTGATAGACCCTGGTTCTACACATTCGTATATATGCATGAATTTAGTATTCAGCAAGACTTTGCCTGTAGAGTCTACTGAGTTTGCTATAAAAGTATCGAACCCCTTAGGTAAAAGTGTTTTGGTTGATAAAGTATGCAAGAACTGTCCGTTAATGTTTCAAGATATCTGTTTCCCTGCTGATCTGATGCTTTTTCCATTTGATGAATTCGACATTATTGTGGGTATGGATTGGTTGTTTATGCATGATGTTGTTATGAACTGCAAAAGAATGACTATAGATTTGAGATGTCTGAATAATGAAATTGTACGAATTGAGTCTGATGATTTGAATGGATTGCCTGATGTTATATCTGTATTAAAAGCTCAGAATTATTTGAAAAAGGGATATGAGGCATATTTCACTTATGTGATTGATTCGAAAGCCTCTGAAAAGAAAATTGAATTAGTACCTGTTGTATGTGAGTATTCTGATGTGTTTCCTGAAGAGTTACCGGGTTTACCTCAGATTCGTGAAGTTGAGTTTGATATTGAATTGATGCCTGGTACTACACCTATTTCGATAGCTCCGTATAGAATGGCACCAACAGAGTTGAAAGAGTTAAAGTCACAGTTGCAAGAATTGACTGAGAGAGGGTTTGCTAGACTGAGTTTTTCACCTTGGGGTGCTCCTGTTCTGTTTGTGAAAAAGAAAGATGGCACGATGAGGATATGTATCGATTATCGTCAGTTGAATAAGGTGACAAAAAAGAATAAATATCCGTTGCCTCGAATAGACGATTTATTTGATCAGTTAAAAGGAGCTACTATATTCTCTAAGATTGATCTGAGATTGGGATACTATCAGTTGAGAGTTAAAGATGCAGACATTCCGATAACTGCTTTCAGAACGAGGTACGGACATTATGAGTTTTTAGTTATGCCATTTGGACTAAACAATGCTCCTGCTATCTTTATTGATCTGATGAATAGAATTTTCAGATCGTACTTAGATCGATTTGTTGTGGTATTCGTAGATTACATCTTGATTTATTCACGTGATGAAAATGAGCATGCAGATCACCTGAGAATTGTGTTACAAACTTTTTGAGAAAAGCAATTGTATGCGACATTTAGCGAATGTGAATTTTGGCTACACGAGGTTAGTTTTTTGGGACATATTGTGTCAGCTTCTGGAATCCGAGTAGATCCAAGCAAGATTTCTGCTATTTTGGATTGGAAACCTCCGAAGAACGTGTCCGAAGTCTGCAGTTTTCTGGGATTAGCTGGTATTACCGTAGATTTGTAAAAGGGTTTTCAGTGATAGCTACTCCATTGACTAGATTACTTCAGAAAGATGTTAGATTTGAATGGTTGGATAAATGTCAGAAAAGTTTTGATCAGTTGAAAACTCTGTTAACAGAAACTCCAGTGTTAGTATAGCCAGAATCGGGTAAAGAATTTGTTATATACAATGATGCCTCGTTAAATGGTGTGGGATGTGTTTTAATGCAGGAAGGCAAAGTTGTAGCTCATGCCTCGAGACAGTTGAAGCCTCATGAAAAGAACTATTCGACACACGACCTTGAACTTGCTGCGATCGTGTTTGCACTTAAGATTTGGCCCCATTATCTGTACGGTGAGAAAGGTCATGTGTTTTCAGATCATAATAGTTTGAAATATCTGATGACTTAGAAAGATTTGAACCTGCATCAAAGAAGATGGCTAGAACTGTTAAAAAATTACGAGCTTGTCATAGATTATCATCCGGGTAAAGCAAATGTTATTGCTGATGCTCTGAGTCGAAAATCATTATTTTCACTACATGCTCTGAATGCCCAGTTAGATTTGATTGATGATAGTTCTGTGATAGCTGATTTAAAAGCAAAGCCGTTGTTCTTACAACAGATATGTGATGCTCAGAAATCTGACAATGAATTGCTAGCAAAACGAGCTCAGTGTGAATTGAATTCTGAATCTAAATTTTGAATTGTTGATGATTGTTTGAGATTTTGAGATTGTATCTGTGTTCCGAGAAATCCAGAGTTGATTCAGTTGATTTTGCATGAAGATCATAATAGTAGTCTATCTGTTCATCCGGGAAGTACTAAAATGTATCATGATTTGAAACGACACTACTGGTGGTTTGGTATGAAACGGGACATTTCTGACTTTGTTTCAAAATGTTTAATTTGTCAGCAAGTGAAAGCTGAACATCAAGTTTCGTCCGATTTGCTACAACTGATTCTGGTTCTTGAATGGAAATGGGATAGAGTGACAATGGATTTTGTTTCTGGATTGCCTCTGACTCCGATAAAGAAAGATATGATTTGGGTCATAATTGATAGATTAACGAAAACTACCCATTTTATTCCGGTAAGATCTGACTATTCACTTGACAAATTAGCCGAGCTTTATATTGCTGAGATTGTGAAATTGCAAGGGGTGCCATTATCCATAGTGTCAGATAGAATCCGAGATTCACATCACGATTTTGGAAGAAATTGCAAGAAGCTTTGTTCACGAAATTACACTTCAGTTCAACTTTTCATCTGCAAACAGATGGTCAGTTTGAGAGAATCATTCAGATTCTAGAAGATATGTTAAGATGTTGCGTTCTTGAATTTAACGATATGTGGGAACAGTATCTACCGTTTACTGAATTTGCATACAACAATAGTTTTCAGTCAAGCATCAAAATGGTACCATATGAAGCTTTGTACACGTCTGTACTGGACCGAGCATAGTGAAAATGAGCTACATGGGGTTGATTTGATAAAAGATTCAGAACAGAAAGTGAATCTGATCCGAGATTGTTTGAAAGCAGCATCTGATCGTCAGAAGTTTTATGCAGACTTGAAATGAAAAGATATAGAATTTGAAATCGGCGACAAAGTGGAAGAAATTGACCGAAAATTACCTCAAGAAAGTCCCTCGGCCGGCCAAATCTTCTCCCCTTATCAGCTTCCTCATTTTTCTCATACTTTCTCTCTTCTTTACCCATTTAAAATAAAGTAAATAAATCAACAATTATCTCCCTTCCTAGTCGAATTTTAAAAGGGATTTGACCACATCCATAGCTCATCCCCTTAGTGTCCCATTGCCATCCAACTCCTCTCTAGCCTGACGCAAAACAACTCCAAAAGTGTTCCCTTTGCTGCTCGAACCTAGGCCCTTCTTGCACTGCTTGAGGCGTCACTTACCAAGGCCCTAAGTGGCGCCTCCTTGCCACTTTACCAAGCCCATTTTTATGTCCAATTTCCCCTACAAATTCTCTTAAAGCCTATCATGCCCAACTCCACTTCAAGACTTAAAATACAATATTTTCTAAAGCATTCTCCTACACTCTAAGGTACTCAAAATCTATAAAACACATTAAAACACAGATAGGCATACTAGCACATGCAATTAAGCAAAAATGCACAAGCCCTAAATCCCGGATATTACAATAATTGCTCAAAATAAACTCATTCATCATGAATCAAAAACACATAAATCTCTAGTGCTTAAACTTCCTTACTCATACATACTCCTACTCATACTTGCCCATCATATTAGGGCTACCTTAACTTGTATTTAGTCATGGTACCTATATCACTCATTACATAGTTTAGCACTTAAACTATCATATGCAATAACTTAATCTCTATCTTCCTTAAATTGAATAAAATTCTTTAACATTCTTATACAACTTATCTCATAATCAACCTTACTTACTTTGTTCTTAGTCACTTTTTCATCTCACTCTTTTGCCCGTTGAATTTCTCGAAATACCAGAGGATACTCAATCTCATCAAACATGTATCTTGATAACAATGCCATATCCCAGATATGGTCTTACATGGGATCACCTCATGATACCGATGCCATATCCCAGATATGGTCTTACACAGGATTCCTTAGCTTGATATCGTTGCCATGTCCCAGACATGCTTCGATGTTGCGTACTTGATTTTCAAGGCAGTTGGGAAAAATATCTACCATTGGTGGAATTCACCTACAATAACAATTTTTAGTCAAGTTTGAAAATGGTGCCTTATGAGGCTTTGTATGGGGGTAAGTGCTGAACGCCTTTATATTGGACTGAACTTAAAGGAAACCAGATTCACGGGGTTGATTTGGTTAGAGAGATCGAAGAAAAAGTAAAGGTGATTCAAGATTGCTTAAAAGCTACATTCGATCGACAAAAATCCTATTCAGATTTGAAAAGGAAAGAGATTGAGTACCAAGTCGGTGATAGAATATTTTTAAAAGTGTTGCCATGGAGAAAAGTTCTTAGATTCGGCTAGAAAGGCAAATTGAGTCCGCCTTTTATTAGACCATACAAGATCACAGAGAGGATTGGGCCGGTAGTCTATCGATTGGCTTTGCCTCCTGAGTTAGAAAGGATACACAATGTATTTCACGTGTCCATGTTACGACGTTACCGATCGGATCATTCGCATGTGATTACACTTACAGAGGTTGAATTTCAACCAGACATGACTTATGGTGAGGAACCAGTTAAATTTCTAGCCCGGGAAGTCAAGCAATTAAGGAATAAAACTATATCTCTCGTGAAAGTTTTATGGCAGAGACATGGGGTAGAAGAGGCTACGTTGAAGCCTAAGGAGGTTATGAAGAACCAGTACCCAAACCTTTTTGCTAGTAAGATTTTCGGGGACGCAAATCCCTAAAGGGGGGAGAATTGTAATAGCCCGATTTAGGGCCTAGTCAAAATTGTGGTGCGAGCCACAAATTCGAAGTAGAAATATGAGTTTTAATGATTTTTATGAGGCTTATGAGGTGGTTGCATTATTGTGTGAACATTTCATGAAGACATTTTATTAATTAGTGAATAAATTATCCATTAGGACTAAATTGCAAAGACTAGAAAATATAAGATTCTAGAAGATTTAAGTATGAAATAGCATCATAAAAATTAATAGAGGTCCTTATTTAGCAATTAGACCATTAACTATTATGATGGACCTAGAAGGACGTGGGAAGGAAAAATCTCAAGAAAGGGCCATTAAGGACATTTTTGTCATTTGATTAGTTAAAGAATTAAAAGCGAAAATAAGCCAAAAATCATGTCCATCTTCTTCCTACCTTAGCTGAAATTTGCAAGGAGCCATAGCTAGGGTTTCTTCAACTTTCAAGCTTGATAGTAAGTGCATTCTAGCCCCGTTTTTAATGTTCTTTGCATTTTTGAAACCCTCGTAGCTTAGTTTAGCTATTTCTAGCTATATTTTGAGTTGGGGTTCATGTTCAAAAATTTACCCATGTATGACATGCATGTATATTGATGTTTTATGGAAGATTATGAAAGTTTTATGTAGGATAAACATCTTTTTCTAAGTGATTTTCATGAAAAATGCATATAAGGACTGAAACACCCCACACTCGGCCCACGAGCCTTGACCGGATCTGGTATGTTCCCCGGTGTAAACCGTTTCAAATTTTTTTGTGACTTAGGAAAAACTTCTGTGTTTTGAAAGAAAATTTGTTTTGGGTTGGGCTTGAGTTGAAAACGAGTTTATTTGATTCAAAATCCTTTAGCTTTAGGTGACAAAACGTTTAGGGTTGGTTTTGATAATAAATTTACTTAATTTTTCAATTAACAAATATTTGTAACATAATAAATCAAAGTGAAGTAAAGAAATTCAACTATGGCCTTATTACATCAATATTCCCAAAATTAAAATTTAAAATACTTAAAATAAAATAAAAGTCCAAATCGTAAATTTCTTGCTGTGCATGGCCACCTTTGAGCTCCTGCCGACCCGGTCCATTACTGCTCATCACCTGAAAAATATTCCCCAACGGGGTGAGTCAAACAGACTCAATGTGTACACAACACCAAGAATTAACATTTCAGGCATGCTTTATCATATCACATACATATTCATATAGCAGGTAAAAACATTGATGCAACCCAAACCCAAACCTAGTTAGCCATCCGCTACACTTCCCCGTACCAACCTGTACACCGTGGGGACTACTAAGTCGACCCTCCTTCCGCTACACTCCATCGAAGGCAGTCGCTGCAGTCGACGTGCTCATCGCCCTTATAGTCTCGTGGTCTTAGGTCATCATGTTCAGATATTGTGGTCTTAGGTCACCACATTCAGATATCGTGGTCTTAGGTCACCACATTCAGATATCGCGGTCTTAGGTCACCGCATTCAGATTTCGTGGTCTTAGGTCACCACATTCACTTCCCCTTTTCAATAACCCATATGCCCCATATCATATTATGCATTAACATGCCAAACTTCACATTCTTATCATTATTCTCATGTTAAATATAACATATTTCATAATCCTAGTAGGAGTAGGAAACGTACCTGAGTACTTTGTACCATAACATGGTACCTTAGCCACATTCTTACACTTTCATATTCTTAATATCACATACATATATTTATTAAACATGCCATAAATCATATTAAGAATTAGTGTGGGGTACACACCTGAATTGCTTAGTGTTTCCAATCCAAATCCCGAAAAGCTTGATCTAATGCCTTAGATCTTAGATCTCTACATTTAATCAATCATTTAATACTTAGTAAAGAGCCATTCAGCCATAAACCCAAATCCTAGTAGGATTAGTACACTAAAATCCTTACCTTGCCGATTTGTTTACTAATCAAATCCCGGAATGTTGTAGATTCCCTTCCTTGTAATCGGCTGGTATTGAATCCCTTCATAGATTAGTTTTCGGCTTTTAAATCATGTAAGAAAATAGATCTAGTGCTAAAATAAGCCTTGGCCGATTGCATATAGACACTTGCCTTGTGGATTTTAAATCCCGAAACTCACCGAAAAACTAGGGAACATGCGGCCTATGGTGTACCTTCGGGAAAAGAACTTCTCCTTCCTTGTAGTTGACACTTAGTAAATCCCGAAAGATCTCTTCAAGGTTTCGGCAACAAGAATATTGATGGGATTAGTCCTAGATTTTCGGCAAATCTAAAAGAAAAGAATAGAAATCAAACTTGTTCTTAACTTTGAAGAAATCGACAGCACCTAAGCTTGAAGCCACTTGAGATATTCGGCTATGGCCTTAAAAGGCTTACTTCTGGCTTTTGGAGGGATTAGAAAAAAGAGAGAAGGAAGAATAAAAACTGTAGGAAATTTGGCAGAGAGAGGAGAATTTGCTTAAGAAATTCGGCAAAGGAAAAGTGAATGAATGAATGGCCTCTCTTTTCCTTTTATAGCCGAATTTACTAGCTAGAGTCCCTTACTTGGCCACCACTCTTCTATTTTGATAGCTTTATCCCTTGAATTATCACTTTATTAAAAGAATTTAATCCAACAATTATCTCTTGAAAATAATGGTAAATAAATCCTTTATTTATCCCTTATTTATCCACTAATTATAAAAGAATAAAAGCTCCTAGAATTTAGCCATGTGCCGTCCAACTCCCTTACTCCTTGCAGCAAAATAAAACTCTTTTATTTGCTCCCCAAGTGACTCGAACCCAGGCCCAATTGCACCTGCTTGTGGCATCAACTCCAGAGGCCCTAAATGGTGCTTCCAAGCCACTTTTCCAAGCCCATTTGTATGTCATATTTTACCCATAAATTTTCTTAAGGCCACCCTGCTTTACTTCCCTCTCTTAACCTCAGAACTTAACTTTTCCTAAAATGTTTCCTTACATTTCCTTACATTTCCTTACATTTCCAAGTTTCCAAAAATGTTCGTTTGCCTCCTTTAAACTTAACATTTCTTACATTTCCAAGTTTCCAAAAATGTTCACTTTCCTCTTTTGAACTTAACATTTCTTACATTTCCAAGTTTCCAGAAATGTTCACTTTCCTCTTTTGAAACTTAACATTTCTAAGTCATTTCCTTACATTTTCAGGACATTTCCCTACATTTCCAGGACAAGACATTTCCTTACATCTTAGGGTTCCTAAAACTCCTCAGAACACACCCACTGACCCACTATCTCATGAATTACGCACGAAAGCATAACCCCTAATCTAGGATGTTACAAGGACCAAATTGTAAAAGTTATGAAAATGGTCATACATGAGTGAAATAGTAAAAATTAAAGGTTTCTATAGTTAAGAATATGATTCGGCTAGGTCTGAAATATAAGAAAGTTGAATGAAAATCATTTTATGAGCCTAGAGGAAAAAGTTTAATTATGATAAAGTATGGGGGCAAAAATGAAATTTTTGCCAAAGTATAAATTATGAGTCAATTTAGTCAATGTAAGTATTAAACAAGTTAAATTGTCATTATAGATCAAGAAACATGAAGCTCGGACCGAAACCGAGGCAAGAAAAAAGTTGTGGACTAAATTGCACATCTACACATATTTTGGAGTACCGAGGTAAGTTTGTGTGAAATTATAGATACATATGCTCTTATGATCAAATTACTTGCTATGTTGTATAATGTACATTATTTTCATAAAGATGATTAACAATGTCTAATGAGGAAATCAATGAGAATAAGTAAGTGAAAGTCGCGGTTGAAGATTCGCAATAACGAGGATACCTATGTCACAACATGAGATAAGGAAAGCCCGTGTAAGACTATGTCTGGGACATGGCATCGGCACCGAACGTAGATCCTGTGTAAGACCATGTCTGGGACATGGCATCAACATCAAATAAGGTAGGTCTCGTATAAGACCATGTCTGGGACATGGCATTGACACCATACGAGGAAGGTCCCGTGTAAGACCATGTTTGGGATATGGCAACGATATCAAGTGAAGGAATCCTGTGTAAGACCATATCTAGGATATGGCATCGGTATAATGAGGTGATCCCAAGTAAGACATATGGCATTGGTATGAATATACATGTTTGATGAGATTGAGTATACTCTGGTATTTCGAGAAATTCAATAGGCAAAAGAGTGAGATGAAAAGTGATTATGAACAAAGTAAGTAAGGTTGATGATGAGATAAGTTGTATAAGAATGATAAAGAATTTTATTCAAGTTAAGGAAGATAGAGATTTAAATTATTGCCTATGATAGTTTAAGTGCTACATTATGTAATGAGTGATACAGGTACCATGAGTAAATACAAGTTAAGATAACCCTAATGTGATGGGTAAGTATGAGTAAGAGTAAGTATGAGTAAGTAAGTTTAAGCACTTGAGATTTTTATGTTTTTGATTCATGATGAATGAGTTTATTTTGAGCAATTATGTTGCTACATAAGATTTCATGCAAACTTACAAAGCTATATGCTTACTTCTCTCTTTTCCTTCTTCATGTAGCATCACCAAGCTAGTTCGGGGATCAAAGAATGTTGGAGCTCGGAACACACTATCAACCACTATTTTGGTATAACAAAGTTAATTATTTTGAGTATGGCATGTATATGAGTTTGATCATTTCGAATTATGTCATATTGAGGGGAAAATGGATAGTGATCAAGCTTATGCATACTTTTTGTATATAGCCAAAGAAATTGGCTAATATTTGCGAAGATCTATATCTTATTGATGATGAATTGGGTATTATTCATAGTTGTATAAATGTTACATTATGCATTGCTTGAGTTGGTATAAGTGTGTTTATGTTTCAGAGTGGCAATTGACTTGGAAAATAGCCTTTAAGTGTCCACACGGGCAGACACACGGGCGTGTGTCTAGGCCGTGTGTGACACACGGCCGCCGTGTGTCCCCTGCATCAACTTCTGAGATTATGATTTGTCATATGGGCCAGCACACGGGCCTGTACCATGGCAGTGTGCTAATAAGGGTTTGATGATGTCATAAACAGAGAGCTCGACGGCCAGAGGACACCGGCATGTCTAGGCCGTGTGGAGGACACGGGCTATAGACACAGGTGTGTGCTCAGCCGTGTGAAAACCCCTGTAGGTTAGAAATAAAAATAAATTCTATACGGGCTAGGGACATGGGCGTGTGCGACCACACGGCCTGCCCACACGGGCGTGTCCCAAGTCACATGGGCGTGTGACCCTTGTTTAGGCAAAAATTTTCAATGAATGTAAAAGTTTCCGGTTGAACTTCGAAACCTTCCGAAAACTTTTACCGAAAGAGAAGTTTTAAGTTGGAAGGAAATTTGGAGCCCAATACTTCATGTTCAAGTAAGGTTAAGTACGGTAATGCCTCGTATCTTGTCCCGGCGTCGGACACGAGTAAGGGGTGTTACATTGGTGGTATCAGAGTTTTAGTTTAATTGATCCTCTGGGCATAGAAAGTTATGGAATCGCCCTATATAAATGTCACATTAAGCTTGGCTTAGTTACTTAAGTTAGTATAAAATTTATGTGAATTATTAAAACTTGAGACAGTTGTGCGAAATGATAAACTGAAACCAAGCACACAAGAACTATGGGAAGTTATATGAGCAAGGTAAAAAAAAAAAAAGACAGGTAAAAAAAAGAAAGAAAATATTATTAAGAGAAATGATGCAAGGAAGTGTAAATTTACAACGGAGTAGAATTTAAGACTCCCCTTAGATGGGAGAGGTGGCGACGTCACCATGAACTCCACCCTCTAAAGTAGTATCGCTCGAATAATTTGATTCAGACGTGTTTGAATCATTGTCATCAAAGATATCACTGAATACTCTCCACTTCTTTTTTAATTTCTTCCATACAGCCCCATTGGGATTTAGGGCATCAAAGCCAAGGTCAATCTTAACAAAGCGCTAAATACATTTGAAGTTTAAGTAGCACAAATCGAAGGGACCCACAGCAACCTGAATAAGCAGCACCAGGCTAGACCTCAAAATAGGAAATTGTGCCTCAATTCCCTTGTTGGTATCCACCACAAATTTTTCAAAGGCCTCGTTGCTATCTTTTTGTACTCACTCTTTATCGGCGAGGTGTTGATTTTTCAAGGCCTCTGATTGGTAGATATTTTCTTCTAAATCCTACTCTCGAACCGCCAATGTTAGGTACTTAGCTCCCATGTGGAGGAAAACTGGGTAAGTTCGTGATTCTAGAGGACAAGGGCGTCATAGGATGGTCCTTTCAAAATCTGCCTATCTAGCGTTAACCTCTTTACAGGCATAATAGAGAGCCCATCTTATAAGTTCTCACTCAATAGCCATTATAGAGAAAGAATCTGCTAACTTAGTAAGAGTAGGCTTGTGAATACCCTCAGAGGAAGAAGAAGGATAGGTGAACTCTTTCAACCTTGAGGGTAAATCCCTATCTTATTTCCGCTGAATCATTAGTGCAGAAAAGAGATATTGATCGTTATCTAGGTGCTTTATACATAGAAAAAAGATTTGTACTTCACCGAAGGAGGAGTTTAACAGAAAGCATCGATCGGAGATGTGTTCGAGGTGGAATTAGTAGCATCCTAAATTCGAAACTTGGGTAAAGACCCCGATGGGTGCAGGAAGGGGGTCACATTAATGCTTGGCTCAATGGGAGATACATAGATGGTTGGAGGAAGGACGAGGGGCTCTTTCGCTAGGATCAAGGGTTCTTTTTCAGGTTTGTGGCAGACCAATTCAGTTTTACCCATTTCTCTAATATTGGAGGACTCTCCTTCTAGCCTCTGTCTCTTGCGGCTATTGGGGACCCTCGAGTTTTAGCATCCATTGCTGTCACAACCTCTTGTGCACTCTCCTTAAGGGCATCTGCATCTTTATGAAGTGGATTCTAGAAAGAGCTAAAAGAAGTGGAGGAACCTACAATAGTGACAAGAAGAAGTCTGCAACAAAATTTGTAAGGAATCTGTATGAGGTGACGCATCCCACACTCGAGTGTTAAAGGAGATATATGCTCATGAGGTATATATTAGAGGTGGGAAGGCTCCATACTTCTCCTCACTACGGACTGGGCCAGTTTATCTAAGGCCCCATAGGGTCACATTTCACTGGCATGCTTTACTTTTTAGGGGTTCGCACCCAACACTAAGTCTACCGGGCTAAAGCCATTGGGACTTTGCTATTTTAAATAGTAATTGAAAATGTTCTTTACTGTTAGAAGTTTGTCTAGCTTCAAGGGATGCCCTAGCCTTAAGTAGTCGTACTGTGACCTGGAGTAGTCAGAAACGATTGGTTGTCGTTGAAGTCAGGCGGACTAGTGAAGGATAAACCACCTAGTGGGAAAGCCAAACCTTTCATCAAGTTTCTTTCTAACTCGTATGAACTTTTGGCGATTAGAGTTTCAAAATTTAAGAGGAACTTGAAATTATAAACTGGTGGCTCTCGCGACTGCAGAAGTGGATCATTCCAGTTGAGACCCCTTAGGTAATGACCTCCAATTGGTAAAAGTGATAAAATACACCAAGAAATAAAAACTCACAGTGTTTGCAACAATCAAGGAAATAAGCCACAACGTCCACTAAGAAGGACCAATAAGCTACATTGGTGCAAACTCACAGTCCTTCAAAACCTTGTAAAAGAAAGGGTGTAAGGGGAGATGGAAGCTCGCCTCTAGTAAGTATAGTGGAAGGATAAACCCATCACGAGAGTCACTCAACTGACATTCTCCTTCCATAATTTCGAATTGTAAGCAAAGTTGGGTAGTTGGATTCCTCTGGTTGATAAAAGTCTAAACATATCCTCGTGAGTAGTCATACATTTGTAAAATAGCAATTCTACTAACGCTCTAGCTTTTTCATCGAATTACCTATGCTCACTTGCTAAAGAGAGCCTATGGCTACCTTAGCCTTTCTAATCCCAACCACTATAGTCCCTTCTCTTTCCTCATAATGGCTTAATTCAGGGCATGTTGAGGCTGTAGTATGTTCTGGGGAAGAGGACTTAGGCTTACGGAGGAATTACCTGAAAAGTGGGAAATACTTCTAAAGTGATAAACTCTAGAGAAGGAAGCTAAGGAAGAAGATAAGGTAAAAGGGGAAAGACAATTAAAGACTTTTGTAAGAAACTCAATCGATAAGAAAAGTTTTTATGAAAATCTAATTACGATGAAAAGAACTTCCTTATCTCTATGATTTGATTTTAAATATCCAAACATCTATGATAAGTTAAGTTTCAAATTGCCAAAGACGATTCAGGTAACCCACTCGGTGCTTAACACATGTTAACCTCAAGAAGGGTTTCATAAGCCCTTGATAACCAAAAAAATAAAGGTGTCCACCTCTAGGTTATCAAGAGGATTACAAAAGGAAGTGAAATGTTCGGAGTGGGGGAGTTGTCACACTCAGATATCTTTAAGGATTCTAATTTAGAGGGATTTTGGGACTTAATTGAACAAAGTAGAGAGTTGGTGGACTCTACAAAAATTTTGGGAAAACTTGTGAATTGTCGAGTAAACAGTTGAGTTCTAACTCTGGTTTGGTTAGGATGGAATCAACTGGTTCCATAGTAGAAGACATAATGAATTTCAGTGATTAGATAAGAGGATTTGGGAGACCATCTAAAGGGGATATATTTAGGTGAAAAAGGGCATTCGGGAAAGGAAAAAATGTCCTCTTTGATTAAAATTGTAAAATTTAACTCAACTTGTTTTATCTTATTCCATTGCTCCGAAGAATAATAGAGTTTAGAAGAGCTCTGCATGGAGTAGAAGCTGTGAGAATTAGAGTCTAAAAGTAGAGAGATTTTGAAGCTGGTAAGCTTTCTAACTCTCTGTATTCGAGAAATTGAGGAAGAAGAGGGCCAAAGGCTCCCCATAAGTTTCTGTTAAGAAAATTCTTGTAACAGCACAATTTTCAGTGGTGTCGGAATAGTGATTTGAGATCACTAAATATGACAATAGGGTTAGAAAATATTATTATTTAATGATTATGAGTTAAATATGAAGTTAGGAAAATTATGATATAGTGAATTGTGATTTAGAAATAAATATTAGAATGGCTAGTTTCAAAAAATGAGGTATTGAAACCTCGAGATTATAAACCGAGCCATAAATATTTTTATAAATATTTAGGGAGTGCTAATAAGTTAGTATTAAAGTTTCATTAAGAAATTTTAATGTTTCGATAGTTAATTAATTAAAAAGGATTAAATTGAATAAGGTGCAAAACTATAGTATGTGATTAAATAGCTCAAATAATAAACAAGAGGGATGTGAAGAGAAAATAGACCTAAAATCTATGTGGGCTGGACGGTTGGGTAGAAAATCAGCAAAGTAATAGTGTGAACAAGGGGTAAAATTGGAAAGGAGTAAAATTAATAGGTTAAAAAAATGGACTAAAAATCTAGAGAATTCTTCATTTTTCTTCATATTCTCCAGCCAAAAACAGCCATTAAAGAGTTCATAGAGCTTGTTTTTCATATTTTTATTGCAAGTAAGTTCAATTTTTAATTTTTTCTTGAAATTTTTATTTTTTTGAGACTTTTACAACTATGTCCGACTAATTAATTCATTAGTTTTTAATTCCATGGAAAATTTTGAAAGTTACCATGGATGAGTGGTAGAAGTTTATGATGAATTAACATGAATTTGAAGCTTTAATTTATTATATGATGATTTTATTGAATGAATTGAACAGAATTTGATATTTAGGACCTGATTGTAAAAGAATTTGAAATTAGGGTTTTGTGTGAAAATTCTAAATTTCAATAGTTTTGAGATAGCCTATAATGTTTAGGTAAAGTGTTAATTGAGAAAAATTAGCCCAATTGAGGGGTTAATCGACCAGGGAGTAAATTGTAAAAACTGTGAAGTTTGGGGTAGAAGAGTAATTCTAAAAATTAAGGGACATAAATTATGAAGTAGAGTGAAAATGAAACAAATTCTAATGAATACATGATTTTATAATTATAGATCAAGAAGCCGAAGCAAATCGTGGAAAGGCAAAATTGCCAAAAGAGTTCCTAAGTTTCTACGACTTTTGCAAATTAGCCCAGGTAAGTTCATATGGCTAAATTTAATGAATTGTTATGAGAATTTCATGAATGCTATGGTATGTTATTGTATATAAATGTTATTAAACTGAGATAATTGTGAAAGTATGAATGTTTGAATAAAAGTTCTAATTTAGTGGAACATCAGATTGAGTATTTTCGTTCAGTGACTAATATGCATTGACGGAAAAGACCATGGTTGGACCATGGCAATATGTGATATGCGATTTCCATATAAGACCATATCTGGGATATGGCATCTGTGTGTTATGTGATTTCCGTAGAAGACCATATCTGGGATATGGCATCGGTGTGTTATGTGATTTCCGTATAAGACCATATCTGGGATATGGCAACGGTGTGATATGTGATTTCTGTATAAGACCATAGCTGGGCTATGGCATTGGTGTGATATGTGCTTCTGTGTAAGACCATAGTTGGGCTATAGCTTCGGTGTGTGATATGTGACTATGTGCAAGACCATAGTTATACTATGGCATTGTGAAAACGAAGTACTCAATTCCATAACTGTTCCCTAATTTGATTAAGAAAAGTAAGCGATAAATGGACCTAAGAGATTGAAATTGATTAATTATTGATATTGAGCTCAATCAAGTGAGTTTTATCATTGATTTTGTGATTGACAGGAAGGATTAGTGAAAATATATATTGTATGATTGTTATAAGATGTTCGGTAAGAATTATTTTCTATGCCTATGAGCTTACTAAGCTTTCATAAGCTTACATTCGTGTGTTTAATGTTCTTGTAGATTAACATAGATACGAAGGATCGGATTAGCATGAAGGATCACACTATCCAGATTATTTTCGGTAGCTTTTGTTAATTATATTTTCATTTATATGGCATGTATAGGAGTTTAATGAAAATGATATATATTGAATAGTAATGGTATGACTTGAATGATAAAATATGTATTATAACCTAGTGTGATGAATATGTTAGAATATATGTAAATGATGCATGTTTTGGTTTGGATTTGGTTGATTGGGTTGACTATATTGGTATATGAAAGTGTTAAGTGTAGGTTAATGGTGTATAGGTGAGAAAAATGGTCTAAAATGGCCAATTTTCATCCACACGGGCGTGTGTCTAGGCTATGTGGACACACGGCCTACCTCATGGGCGTGTATTGAAACCGTGTGTCCCCTGCACCTTAAAAATTTGAAACAGAATGCTCGAAATTTGACACACGGGCTAGACATGGGTGTGTGCCTCACATGCTCGTGTGATACGGCCATGTGAAACCTGTACCTATTTTTCAAAAATTTGAATTAACCACACGGCCTAGGATACGGGCGTGTGCCTTGGTCGTGTGGAATCAATTTCTTCATGAGTTGCAAGTCAGACAGTTACACGCCCTGAAGACACGGGCATGTGAGCCACATTGCCATGCCACATGGGCGTGTCCCCAGTCACACGGGTGTGTAACCCTTAATATTGAGAAAATTTTTGAAGTTTTGCAAAAAAAAATTCCTATGGTTTTGATTTAGTCCCGACCCGATTCCACTGCATGTTTTGAGCCTTCAGGGCCTATATAAGAGACTTTGTGATTAGTTTCAAAAAATAATTTGTAATTAGCCCAGTTTATCTGGAAATGCTCCGTAAACTTTGGAAATGCCTTGTAACCTTGTACCAGCGACGATTTTGGGTTAAGGGTGTTTTATTTATTGGTATCAGAGCTTCGATTTAGCCGATTCCCGAAACAGGTGTGATGTGTAAAGTGATTAGAAATACATGCCATATAAATATGTGAGAGTGTAATGTGTATGATCCAATCTAATCATTGTTTTTCTTATAGATTGAAAAGATGTCAAATAGATTTGAACATGCTGAACATGATGAAGCTCACAGTAGAGTGCAGACTTCTGAACAGGGGACAAGTAGTAATGTCCCAATATCTCTAATTCAAGAACAAGATCTTAAAAATATGATATATGGAGTGATGAATTAGTGGTTTGCTGATTTAATTTAAGGAAGAACTCAATCTCAGCAACCTCCTCGCTCTACGATACCATCAGTAGAGCCTTAGGTTGCACATCCACCTCCTCCGACAACTGAATCTAATAAGCATTCCCCGTTAGAAAAGCTTAGAAAACTTGGGGCTGAAAAATTTCGGGGAAGAACAGATGATGACCCCGTCAAAGTCGAGTATTGGTTGTAAAGTATAATGAGGGTTTTTAAAGAAATGGCATGTCCACCAGATGATTATTGGAGATGTGTTGTGTCATTTTTGAAAGAAGAAGCTTATAATTGGTGGGAAACCATAGAAATCGTGGTACCGGCCGACAAAACACTTGGAATTTTTTCCAGGATGAGTTCAAAAAGAAATATGTGGGTAAAAGATATATGGATAAGAAGAAAAGAGAATTCCTTGATTTATGATAGGGAAACAAGTCAGTGGCTAAATATGAAAGAGAATTTGTTTATCCCAGTAAATATGCCCGAGACATTGTACTTAATGAAGAAGAAATGTGTATACGGCTCGAAGAATGGTTAAATGATGAGATTAGAATGATGATAGGGGGCACCGAGATACGGGAATTCGATGTCCTATCGAATCATACTCAAAAACTAGAAGAGGTGTATAATAGAAAGATGCAATAGGATAGAAAGAACAAAGAATCTTACTATAGAACCTCATCCAAATCCTTTTCAGCTCTGCCAGTGAAGAAATCCAGAGATGACTTCAGTCGAGCTACTTCAGCACTGGGTAAGAGAAGAGCAAGACAATCCAATTTCAGGGCATCTGACATACCTGCTGCTAGTACGGGTAGTGTTCAAAACACTTTTGGGATTAAGTGCCAATATTGTGGGAGAAATCATCCCGGTGAATGTAGGGGTAAGATAGGGGCTTGCTATAAATGTAGATCTACCGATCATTTTATTTGAAATTGTCCTCAACTACAAAGAGAAGAAGAAGAGCAGAAAGAGAAATAGATGACTACTTCGCAAAGAAGTAGACGTTCAGGCCAGAACAGTGCTAAAGGAGTTAACTTGTTCAGGTACAAAAGATTCTGCGGATCAGTCAAAGGATAGAGCACTTGCCCGTACATATGTCATTCGAGCAAGAGAAGAAAAGATAGCCCCAGACGTAATTGTTGGTACTTTCTATCTTTATGATGTTACTGTGTATGAATTAATAGATCCTGGGTCTACCCATTCATATGTTTTCACTATGTTAGCATCAGAAAAGAATTTGTCTGTTGAACCTACCGATTATGATGTACAAAATAACAAATCCGTTAGGTCAAAGTGTGGTAGTTAATTTAGTATGTCAAAATTGCCCACTAAATATAAAAGGCTGTGAATTTCCCGCTGATTTGATGTTGTTACCCTTTTGGGAATTTGATATTATTTTGGGAATGGACTGGTTAATGAAACATGAGCCGATAGTGAACTGTCGAGAGAAACAGATTAGTTTGAAATGTCAGACAAGAGATATAATTTTAGTTGGATCTGAAAATCTGGGTGATACTGATAGAATTATTTCATCTTTTTCTGCTCAGAGATTGTTGCATAAAAGAAATGAGGCATTCTTAGCCTATATTCTTAACACTAGGGGCTTTGACTCAAAGATAGAATAGTTACCAGTTGTGAAAGATTTTATTGATGTATTTCCTAAAGAATTGCCAGGGTTGCCACCAGATCGTGAAGTTGTGTTTGTGATTGATGTGGTACCAGGAATAGCTCCTATTTCAATGACACCGTACAGAATGGCCCTAGCTGAATTAAAAGAGTTGAAGGCACATTTACAGGAACTATTAGACAAAAGGTTTATCTCACCGAGTATGTCACCTTGGGGCACACCCGTGTTATTTGTGAAAAAGAAGGATGGTTCTTTGAGACTATGTATAGGTTATAGAAAATTGAATAAAGTCACTATTAAAAACAAATACCCTTTGCTCCAGATTGATGATTTATTCGATCAATTGAAAGGTGTTGCGGTGTTTTCAAAGATAGATCTTCGATCAGGGTATTATCAGTTGAAAGTAAAAGAGTGTGATGTGCCGAAAACTGCCTTCCGAACTCGGTATGGTCATTATGAATTTTTGGTAATGCCATTTGGTTTGACAAATGCTCCTGCTGCTTTTATGGATTTAATGAATCAAATTTTTCAGCCTTATTTGGATAGATTTGTGGTTGTGATAATTGATGATATACTAATTTATTCAAAGACTGAATGTCAGCATGCTTAACACTTGAGAATTGTGCTACAAATTTTGAGAGAGAAACAATTGTATGTGAAATTCAGCAAATGTGAATTTTGGCTCCATGAGGTTGGGTTTTTTGGTCATATTGTGTCAGTCGACGAAATTCGTGTGGATTCGAGCAAAGTGTCAGCAGTGGTTAATTGGAAAACTCCGAAGAATGTTACACAAGTGCGAAGTTTTCTAGGTTTAGTAGGTTATTATCTCTGATTTGTGAAAGACTTTTCAATGATTGCTTCGACGATGACTCGATTACTACAGAAGAAGGTTGAATTTGTTTGGTCCTAATGAGTGCTAGCAAAGTTTTGATCAATTGAAGAAAATGTTGACAGAGGCTCCAATGTTGACTCAGTCTGAATCAGGTGTGGCATATGTGATATATAATGATGCGTCTCTGAATGGTTTAGGCTTTGTACTGATGCAGTCAAGAAAAGTTGTAGCATATGCTTCTCGGCAGTTGAAACCACATGAGAGAAACTACCCTACACATGATCTTGAGCTAGATGCTATTGTTTTTGCTTTGAAAATTTGGAGACACTACCTATACGGTGAGAAATGTTATGTGTATACAGACCATAAGAGTCTAAAGTATTTAATGTCGCAAAAGGAGTTGAATTTGAGACAGAGACAATGGCTAGAGCTACCGAAAGAATAGTCTTTAACAATTAAGATTGATGCAAATCTAGGGGATATTCATGATTAGTAGCTAAGGAAGGGCTACTAGGACTGGTGGCACACGGTAAGGTTAAGGTAAGGCTTCGGTTTTTGGTAAATATTGTGGTTAAGTGTGTGATTGATTGGAGATTGGTGTTGGTTGTAGGTTCAAGGCTGGGGATAGTGTAGCACGTCACATTAACCAGGTGTGTACATACACTTCATACACGACAAATAGGCAAAAGCCGAAATCCATAAAAACAGGAAAGCCGAAAAGTTGAAAAGCCGAAAGGTTGGCACCGGCAACCACACAAGCGTGCAAACATTCGTGTGGGAACACCAATATGACTACCAAGACCAAGAGAGCGATCTCAAGGTCTCCGGGCACTGTTGGCCAACCAGGCCAGAAGGGGCTAAATGGGCCTGCCGAGCTCATGGGCCCAAATCGGCAAGAGTTGATATGTGAAATTGAATGATGGATTGATATAGATGGTTGTATGATTTGATTAGAATTGGGCCTAATGGGCTACATATACATGATTGGGTTTAATGGACTATATGGACGTGATTGGGCTTAGTGGGCCTTATGGAATTTTAGAAATGCATGCTAGGGTTTTAATGGACTCTACGCTTAGTTCTGATGAATTCTTAAACAACATAAAATGTAATTTAATAATCAAACATGTCTGTGGACAAGTCGCTAGGGTAGAGTGTGGCAATGGACATATGCATGTCTAGGATTGGATCTAGGGAGAACTTGGTACTTAAGCGATCCTAGTGACCCACCTCCTCTTCTCTGGAATCCTACTTGGTGCGTAGTGTCTGTTCACTTTAGCCGCGAGGACTTGTTGACGGACCAAGGTTCATAATTAAGACCCATACTGTTAAGAATTACTGAAATACCCCTGTAAAGTAGAATTACTAAATGTAACACCCCAAACTCGGTCAATACACCATGACTGAATCTGGCATGCCACGAAGGAAAATGTTTTGAAGAAAAATGAGTTAACGATTAAAATTTTGTGAAAAACTCTTTGTTGAACTTTGTTTGTAGAAAACAAGTGTATAATAAATTGAAAGCTGATAATTTACTTTTGAAATCTCAAAAATAAGTCTTTAAAACTTAGTTGCAATTCCATAGATTAGAAAACTTTTTAATATTTTAAAGAAACCAGAGTGATTAGGTTGAAAACTGTATCTAAAAGAAATTTGGAAAAGTTGAGTTTTTATGAAAATTGTATGAGTTATCGAAAATACTTAAGATGTTAAAATTATCAAATGATTTATGTTACCCGATGGTAACGTTTTAAAAACCATCGCATTTTGTAATTTAGAAAACTTTATGCTCAAATTATTATATCAAACATGTAATTAAGCCAAATTTAAATCAAATCCAAAAAAATAAATAATCCAAATTATAAATAAACAGGCCTTATTACAAATCCATAAAAATATGAAAACCAACTTAAAATAAAGTACCCAAATGGTAGTTCATGTAAAACCAAATTTATTACATGGCCTCCTTGAGTTCATCCGACTCCTCATCCGCAAACTCACGAATCACCTGAAAAGATAAGGGAGAAGGTGAGTCACCAAGACTCAGTACATATTCCCTCTCCCGGGTAAATGCCACATACTTACACAAATTACAACAAAGCAACATATATGTATAATGCACCCAACCTAGCCATCCATAACTCCTTTTCTACCCCGTGTGGTACCAAACCACTGGTGGTGCCAAACCACTGGTGACCGAAGTCACGATATTCAATATTGTGATACCAAATCACTGGTGACTCAAAGTCACTATAATCCATATGTGGGGCCAACCCACGTGTGATACCAAATCACTGGCGACGATCCCATATCTCAAAAGTGGGGCCAACCCACGGTGGTGTTAACCACAAGGACGAGTCGCTATGAGGTGCCAAACCTCTGGTGTCCTAAAGACACAAATGTGATACCAAATCACTGGTGACCAAAGTCACGAATAATCCATCTGTGGGGCCAACCCACGTGTGATACCAAATCATTGGCGACGATCCCATATCTCAAAAGTGGGGCCAACCCACGGTGATGCTAGATCACAGGGACAAGTCGCTATGAGGTGCCAAACCTCTGGTGTCCCAAAGACACAAATGTGATACCAAATCACTGGAGGTGCCAAACCTCTGGTGTCCGAGGACACGATATCAATCTTCCCCCTCCTCTCATATTGCCCATACTAATGCAATAGATAGACAAATCATGTCAATATACTTTGATATGAATTACATAACAAAAATATCATAAATCGTAGATCATGTTTTCAATCCACATGTATTAACAACATATCGAAACGGACTTACCTGAATCCTCATTCATACCATCATGGTATCATATCAAGATCTCATCATTTCGGCTTTAACAACATGAATAGTTATTTAACACACATATATACATATATGAACCAAGTTATAAAGTGTGTAAGATACACACCTTTCACCAACGCAAGAACTAACTTCCAAAGATCCGATCTATCGCACTATATCACCTTGTCCTACAATCGGCCAATACTAAGATTATTAACAAAGGCCATTCGGCCATACCACTTAATCTCAAACAGTTATCGCTTCAAAATACCAATCTTACCTAAAAGCTTACCCAAAATGATAGACAAAGATACGAGGCTTAGTTTGATTGCTTCCAACGTCCCGAGGAGCCTAAAAGAATGATCGGTTCCTAAAATGGTTAGAACCCTGCAACAAATGCCCATAGATTCGGCCTTTGTCCAAAAGAAAACGACATAGAATTGAGAAAGAAATGAAGGAAAAACGGCATGAATACTTACCTATCATCCAAAATTGATTGAAGAAAACCAAAGAGAATCTACCCTTGAATATTCGGCCAAAACAACCTCAAAAGAGAGGAAGAAGATTCGGCTATGGTGAAGTAAAAAGAAAAGAAAAATAGAATGGAAAATGGATGTTTTAACTTTGAGCAAATGAAAAAGAAATGGAATTTGAGATGGAGAAAGATTCGGCCAATAGAGAGTAAAAGAAAATGTGATTATGAACCAATATCAAAAGAAGAAAAGAGGGAGATATGGGAGAGAGAGGTTTGGCCAAACACTTATTTGCCGAAAAGAAAGTGCACAAATGCCAAGTGAGGTTTCGGTTTCAAGAGGAAAGATGAGAGAAAGAAAATAACATTTTTGGTTCCAACAAAATGAAGACTAAACCAAAAGCAAAATTTGCACAAGATGCACAAGATACATTCGGCCAAAGAGGGAGTTTTTGGAGAGGAAAAACAAATGCAAAAAGATGCACAAAAACTAAAATTGGCCAACTATCCCCCCCAAGCTTCCTATCAACATTCGGCCACCCCCCTAGCCACACATGCCGTCCACATTCAAGCACTAAAAGCCTTGGAATACTTTCCAAAACATCTTCCTAAAGCCTAGCCTTATGTCTCCCCAACCTTCCATAACCATAAGATTCTTATCCCCAATTTCATGCTTTCCTTAAACCAATATTCAACTTACCAAAATTAAGAGTCCAACCTATCATAAATAAAGTTTGACCGTCCATCAATGCTAGAATGTACAAAAATAAAATCCTCAATATGCTTTCCAAGCTACTCGAACCATTTCCCTCAAGCAACCTTTCAAGCTCCTTATCCACTATGCCACTAACTCCTCATATGCTTTAATATAACACCTAAATTAACTTAAGTGTCAAGTTCACTTAATCCACTTCATTAAATAAACCATACTAAAAATTATTCTAACTTCCTAAATAAAATCAAGCCTTCACAAGACTATGCTATCACGCAAAATTCATACTCGAGCCAACACAAATAATACTCAAATTTTTGGATGTTACAATTCTACCCCCTTAAGAAAATTTCGTCCTCGAAATTACCTGATCAAAAGAGTTGAGGATACTGCTGCCTCATCGCATCCTCCGGTTCCCACGTAGCTTCTTCCACGCCATGATTCCGCCATAAAACTTTCACTAAAGGAACTGACTTCCTACGCAAAACTTTTACATCTCGATCTAGAATCTGCACAGGTTCCTCCTCCACCGTCAAATCTGGATTCAGCTCTATATCCCCTACTGCCACGACATGCGATGGATCAGAACGATAGCGTCTAAGCATGGAGACATGGAACACATCGTGAATCTGACTCAGTTCTGCTGGCAACTCGAGCTGATAACCCTTACCGGAATGAAATGAGCTGACTTAGTCAGACGATCCACAATCACCCAAACTGAATCCTTCTTGCTAGGCGTAAGAGGTAATCCACTGACAAAGTCTATAGTGATCCTCTCCCACTTCCACTGTGGAATCTTCACCGGCTGAAGTAACCCAGACGGTAACTGATGTTCAGCCTTGACCTGCTGACACGTCAGACATTTACCCACAAACTCAGTTACCTCCCGCTTCAGACCTGGCCATCAAAATTGCTCTCTTAAATCCTGATACATCTTGTTACCTCCAGGATACATAGCATATGGGCTGCTATGTGCGTCCCGAAGAATTCTTTGCCTCAACTCAACATCCTTCGGCATACAAGCTCTCCCTTTAAAACACAGAACTCCATCACTGGACAAACTATAATCCTCTAAACCATCATTCTGAACCTGTAACCTCCGATCATTCAAACCATCATCCTCTAACTGTTTCTCTTTGATTTGCTCTAACGAAGTCGGCTTGACTTGCAATTCAGCCAAAAGCCTCCCATCGTCATACAAGTTAAGACGAGCAAACATCGATCTTAAGTCTGACACAACCTTACAGCTCAACGCGTCTGCCACCACGTTAGCCTTGCTCGGATGATACTCGATGGAATAGTCGTAGTCCTTCAACAACTCGATCCATCTACGTTGCCTCAAGTTTAAATCCTTCTGAGTCAAAAGATACTTAAGACTCTTGTGATCCGTGTAGACTATCGACTTCTCTCCATACAAATAGTGTCTCCAAATCTTCAAAGCAAAAACCACAGCAGCTAATTCCAAGTCATGCGTTGGATAATTAACCTCATGTGGTCTCAACTGTCGAGATGCATAAGCCACTACCTTCCCTTCTTGTATCAGCACACATCCCAAACCAGTATGTGATGCATCATAATAAACCGTGAATTCCTTGCCTGCCTCAGGTTGAATCAAAACCGGAGCTTCAGTCAGAATCTTCTTCAACTTGTCGAAACTTTCTTGCTGCTTCACGGTCCACACAAATGAAACTCCTTTCCTCAACAACTTGGTCATCGGTGCGGCGATCAAGGAAAATCCCTCCACAAATCTTCGGTAATACCCCGCCAGACCTAGAAAACTCTGAATCTCAGCCACAGACTTAGGCGGCTTCCAGTCCAACACTGCCTCAATCTTCCGAGGATCTACTCTAATCCCTTCGGCTGATACAACGTGACCCAAGAAAGTCACCTCCCTAAGCCAGAACTCGCACTTACTAAATTTAGCAAAAAGCTGCTTTTCCCTCAGAATCTGCAACACTACTCGCAAATGCGCATCATGCTCCTCCTCTGACTTGGAGTATACCAAAACATCGTCTATAAATACCACAACAAACTGATCCAAAAACTGCTGGAAAACCCGATTCATCATGTCCATGAATGCTGCCGGCGCGTTAGTCAATCCAAACGGCATCACCAGAAACTCGTAGTGCCCATACCGAGTGCGAAATGCCGTCTTATGGATATCAACCTCTTTCACCTTTAGCTGATGATACCCAGACCTTAAATCAATCTTGGAGAAAACCGCTGCCCCTTTAAGCTGATCAAACAAGTCATCTATCCTCGGCAAAGGATACTTGTTTTTGATCGTCAGCTTATTCAACTAGCGGTAATCAATACACATCCGCATCGTTCCATCCTTCTTCTTGACAAAAAGTACCGGCGCTCCCCATGGCGAAACACTTGGTCGAATGAAACCTCGATCCAACAACTCCTGAATCTGAGCCTTCAATTCCATCAATTCCTTCGGTGCCATCCTATACGGAGCTATAGACACTGGCGTCGTTCCGGGTAACAGATCTATACCGAATTCGACTTCGCGATCCGGAGGTAGCCCCAGAAGTTCTTCAGGAAATATGTCAGCATATTCCTTCACCGTTCGGACGTTCCCCACAGAAGACTCCTTAGCTTCCAACGCACACACATGAACTACATATGCCTCACAGCCCTTCCTGACCATCTTCACAGCTTTCAACGCAGATACCACGTTAGATAGATAATCTCTTCTATTACCTATCATGACTACCTCTTTACCCTCAACTGTCTTCAAAACCATGCGCTTAGCAGCGCAATCCAAACTTGCTTGGTACTTGACCAACCAGTCCATCCCAAGAATTAGATCGAACTCCTCAAAACGGCAGTTCCATCAGATCAGCTACAAACACTACCCCTTGAAGTTCTAGGGGTATATCCCTATACAGCTTATCTACTTCTACAGAGTGACCTAAAGGACTAAGTACTGTCATCCTCCTAGAAGCAGTCTCAGAATCTAGATTCATAGTCTCAACTATGCTACTAGCAACGTACGAATGCGTCGAACCCACATCTATCAAAGCAGTATATGGAACACCAAAGATTAAGAACGTACCGGTTATGACATCCGGTGCGTCGTCCTCCTCTCGACGTCTCGCTGCATACACCAAACCAGGCTGTCTTGCCTCAGTATTGCTTGCACCTCTGCCCGATGCTCCGCGGCCTCGACTAGAACCATTACCTCCTCTACCATTACCACGACCTCTCTGCGGTGGCGGTCCCTCCTTTCTGAACTGAGCACGACCTTGACCTTCAGACTGATTCCTGGCTTGCTTACGTGGACAGTCTCTCACACGACGATCTAGCGAGCCACACTCGAAACATCCTTTTCCTCCGGTCCAATATTCGCCCCAATGAAACTTCCCACATCGATTACACTGTGCTGGTCTCTAATTAGCAGTAACAGGCCTTCCAGATTGATTCGGTCCACTCTGCCTAACCCTCTTCTGAAAATTACCGGCTGACCCAGATGATCCATATCCTCTCTTATGCTTATTCCGATCGTAACTCTGTCTTCCAAATTCCTTTATCCCTTCAGCAATCTTAGACTTTTCAACCAACGCAGCAAATTCTCGCTCCTGATGTGGAGCAATCAGCAACCTCAGCTCATCTCTCAAACCATCCTCGAATCGGACACATCGCTCGTGCTCCGAAGCCACGATACCTCCAGCATACCGGCTCAATCTTAAGAACTCAGCCTCAAACTCTGATACGGACTTACTTCCTTGGACCAAACTCAGAAATGCCTTACGCTGCGCATCAACGTAACTAGACCCAATATATTTCTTCTGATACGCTGCCTTAAAGTAGTCCCAAGTGAGATCCTCCACCGCAGCACTGTTCCAAACCGTGAGCCACCACAGATATGACTCATCCCGAAGAAGCGACACTATCCCTTTCACCTTTTCCTCGGCATTCAGATCCAGATCATCCATGATTCGCTCCGTCGCCTCTAACCAATATTCAGCCGAGCTGGGAGCTACACCCGAAACACCTCGAAATACCTCAGCTCCGTTGGCTCGGAGTCGCTCAGGTACTGACTTCCGAGCTCCCGCGCCTCCACCTACTCCAGCTACCCTCTCAAGAACTCGCAGCATCGCCTGAGACACCGCGTCATCCCCCGTTTGATCCTGATCCTCAACTCCAACCGCTGGTGGTGGGGCTGGTGGTACCTCATTCTCGGATCCTTGACCAGACCTCACTGGCTCAGACACAGCCATCCTACCTCGACCACGTCCACGCATCACACGACCCCAACCTCGAGTACTCATATCTAAGATCTCAACTTATCTGATTTAAAAGTTTTATGAATTAGTCAATATTCCACTTTCTTTAAAGCACAGTTTTATGAAAAGTTTTAATAAGAGGTTTCGCGAGTACACCAAACCTATAGTTTTGGGTCTCTAAAGTAGTTCCTACTACTATATAGTCATATCAACATCACTATAATCATATCATCAAAATCAACAGATTGAAGTACTTACCCGGGCGGATTGGTGCCGGAGACTCGGTGCCATGCTTTTCCAACCATATAATTTTCAACAAAAACATTTTAAGACCATACTTTAAATCATTTTGGGCCTCGGGCCCACAGTCGAGCTTTTGAACTTAGCTCTGATACCAATTTGTAACACCCCAAACCCAGTCAATACACCATGACCGAATCTGGCATGCCACGAAGGAAAACGTTTTGAAGAAAAACGAGTTAACGATTAAAATTTTGTGAAAAACTCTTTGTTGAACTTTATTTGTAGAAAACAAGTGTATAATAAATTGAAAGCTGACAATTTACTGTTGAAATCTCAAAAATAAGTCTTTAAAACTTAGTTGCAATTCCATAGATTAGAAAACTTTTTAATATTTTAAAGAAACCAAAGTGATTAGGTTGAAAACTTTATCTAAAAGAAATTTGGAAAAGTTGAGTTTTTATGAAAATAGTATGAGTTATCGAAAATACTTAAGATGTTAAAATTATCAAATGATTTATGTTACCCGATGGTAACGTTTTAAAAACCATCGTATTTTGTAATTTAGAAAACTTTATGCTCAAATTATTATATCAAACATGTAATTAAGCCAAATTTAAATCAAATCCAAAAAAATAAATAATCCAAATTATAAATAAACGGGCCTTATTACAAATCCATAAAAATATGAAAACCAACTTAAAATAAAGTACCCAAATGGTAGTTCATGTAATACCAAATTTTATTGCATGGCCTCCTCGAGTTCATCCGACTCCTCATCCGCAAACTCATGAATCATCTGAAAAGATAAGGGAGAAGGTGAGTCACCAAGACTCAGTGCATATTCCCTCTCCCGGGTAAATGCCACATACTTACACAAATTATAACAAAGCAACATATATGTATAATGCACCCAACCTAGCCATCCATAACTCCTTTTCTACCCCGTGTGGTACCAAACCACTGGTGGTGCCAAACCACTGGTGACCGAAGTCACGATATTCAATATTGTGATACCAAATCACTGGTGACTCAAAGTCACTATAATCCATATGTGGGGCCAACCCACGTGTGATACCAAATCACTGGCGACGATCCCATATCTCAAAAGTGGGGCCAACCCACGGTGGTGTTAACCACAGGGACGAGTCGCTATGAGGTGCCAAACCTCTGGTGTCCCAAAGACACAAATGTGATACCAAATCACTGGTGACCAAAGTCACGAATAATCCATCTGTGGGGCCAACCCACGTGTGATACCAAATCACTGGCGACGATCCCATATCTCAAAAGTGGGGCCAACCCACAGTGATGCTAGATCACAGGGACAAGTTGCTATGAGGTGCAAAACCTCTGGTGTCCCAAAGACACAAATGTGATACCAAATCACTGGAGGTGCCAAACCTCTGGTGTCCGAGGACACGATATCAATCTTCCTCCTCCTCTCATATTGCCCATACCAATGCAATAGATAGACAAATCATGTCAATATACTTTGATATGAATTTCATAACAAAAATATCATAAATCGTAGATCATGTTTTCAATCCACATGTATTAACAACATATCGAAACGGACTTACCCGAATCCTCATTCATACCATCATGGTATCATATCAAGATCTCATCATTTCGGCTTTAACAACATGAATAGTTATTTAACACACATATATACATATATGAACCAAGTTATAAAGTGTGTAAGATACACACCTTTCACCAACGCAAGAACTAACTTCCAAAGATCCGATCTATCGTACTAGATCACCTTGTCCTACAATCGGCCAATACTAAGATTATTAACAAAGGCCATTCGGCCATACCACTTAATCTCAAAGAGTTATCGCTTTAAAATACCAATCTTACCTAAAAGCTTACCCAAAACGATAGACAAAGATACGAGGCTTAGTTTGATTGCTTCCAACGTCCCGAAGAGCCTAAAAGAATGATCGGTTCCTAAAATGGTTAGAACCTTGCAACAAATGCCCATAGATTCGGCCTTTGTCCACAAGAAAACGACATAGAATCGAGAAAGAAATGAAGGAAAAATGGCCATAAATACTTACCTATCATCCAAAATCGATTGAAGAAAATCAAAGAGAATCTACCCTTGAATATTCGGCCAAAACAACCTCAAAAGAGAGGAAGAAGATTCGGCTATGGTGAAGTAAAAAGAAAAGAAAAATAGAATGGAAAATGGATGTTTTAACTTTGAGCAAATGAAAAAGAAATGGAATTTGAGATGGAGAAAGATTCGGCCAATAGAGAGTAAAAGAAAATGTGATTATGAACCAATTTCAAACGAAGAAAAGAGGGAGATATGGGAGAGAGAGGTTCGGCCAAACACTTATTTGCCGAAAAGAAAGTGCACAAATGCCAAGTGAGGTTTCGGTTTCAAGAGGAAAGATGAGAGAAAGAAAATAACATTTTTGGTTCCAACAAAATGAAGACTAAACCAAAAGCAAAATTTGCACAAGATGCACAAGATACATTCGGCCAAAGAGGGAGTTTTTGGAGAGGAAAAACAAATGCAAAAAGATGCACAAAAACTAAAATTGGCCAACTATCCCCCCCAAGCTTCCTATCAACATTCGGCCACCCCCTAGCCACACATGCCGTCCACATTCAAGCACTAAAAGCCTTGGAATACTTTCCAAAACATCTTCCTAAAGCCTAGCCTTATGTCTCCCCAACCTTCCATAACCATAAGATTCTTATCCCCAATTTAATGCTTTCCTTAAACCAATATTCAACTTACCAAAATTAAGAGTCCAACCTATCATAAATAAAGTTTGACCGTCCATCAATGCTAGAATGTACAAAAATAAAATCCTCAATATGCTTTCCAAGCTACTTGAACCATTTCCCTCAAGCAACCTTTCAAGCTCCTTATCCACTATGCCACTAACTCCTTATATGCTTTAATATAACACCTAAATTAACTTAAGTGTCAAGTTCACTTAATCCACTTCATTAAATAAACCATACTAAAAATTATTCTAACTTCCTAAATAAAATCTAGCCTTCACAAGACTATGCTAACACACAAAATTCATACTCGAGCCAACACAAATAATACTCAAATTTTTGGATGTTACACTAAAATACCCCTATAGGGTAGTATTATAGAAATACCCCTGAATTGCAAAATTATCGAAATACCCTTGATTTGTGAAATGACTAAAATACCCCTATGTGTTGATTGTAAGATTAATGGATGCTACATGTACATTTGCTGCATTCATATGATATTCTGTTTAGGATGCATATGGGTGGGAATTATTGAACGGATGAAGTATATGAGGATCGCATGGTTGCATCACATATGGATCCACCGATGGCTTTCTAAGCCTATTATATGATTAGCAGCTTTGCTGCAACGTTTGGTAGTACCGCAACCAGGCTACCCTTGAGGTGTATCGAATGGGTGGGTCGATTTAGAAATCCCCACAGGTGTATATGGTTAGACGGAGACGAAGTGTACCGAATGGATTATTTGGGGAGGGTTTGCACACCATTGCATGTATGATATTATTATGTTATTATTATGATATGTATGCTTTTTGTTTGACGAGGGTCGTACACACTGAGTTTTCGAAAACTCACTCCCTCTTTTATTTTTCTCAGGTGATCCTCAGTAGGCAGTTCGACGGATGGAAGGACTCAGAGGTGGCCAACTAGCAAGACGAGTAGACTTGTTTTCTAATATCTAAATTCTAGATTTTAAGTTATTTTATTTCAGATTGTAATAAGGTTTCCCTCTAATTATTATTCCATTACTTCCACTAAGCATTGTAATTTTGAAATGGAACCTGGATTAATTTCTTTTAAGTATATTTCAAGTTTTTTTTTTTTTTTTGAAAATAACTGTGTTTTAAGATGAGCTTCCACTGTCAAAGGAAATTTTTACATAGCAACAAGGAAAATGGTTTTTGGTTACACCTCGTTTTGAAAGCGAACTGGATTTTACTTAACTTTTCTCTAGAAGGGTTTCCAATGAAAACAAGGTTTTCACAAAAACACTTTAATGTGACACGCTGGATTCGGGCCTAACTTCTAGGTCAAGTTTGGGGTGTTACAAACCGACCCATAAATATTTTTGTAAATATTTAGGGAGTGTTGATAAGTTAGTATTAAAGTTTCGTTAAGAAATTTTAATGTTTCGATAGTTAATTAATTAAAACAGATTAAATTGAATAAGGTGCAAAACTATAGTATGTGATTAAATAGCTCAAATAATAAATAAGAGGGATGTGAAGAGCAAATACACCTAAAATCTATGTCGGCTAGACGGTTGGGTAGAAAATCAGCAAAGAAATAGTGTGAACAAGGGGTAAAGTTGGAAAGGAGTAAAATAATACGTTAAAAAATGGACTAAATTAGAAATCTAGAGAATTCTTCTTTTTTCTTCATCTTCTCCAGCCAAAAACAACCATTAAAGAGTTCTTAGAGCTGGTTTTCCATATTTTTACTGCAAGTAAGTTCAATTTTTAATTATTTCTTGAAATTTTTGTGTTTTTGAGACTTTTACACTAGGTCCTACTAATTAATTCATTAGTTTTTTATTCCATGGATAATTTTGAAAGTTACCATGCATGAGTGCTAGAAGTTTATGATGAGTTAACATGAATTTGAAGCTTTAATTTTTTATATGATGATTTTATTGAATGAATTGAATAGAAATTGATATTTAGGACCTAAATGTGAAAGAATTTGAAATTAGGGTTTTGTGTGGAAATTCTGAATTTCAATAGTTGTGAGATAGCTTATAATGTTTAGGTAAAGTGTTAATTGAGGAAAATTAGCCCAATTGAGGGGTTAATCGACCAGGGACTAAATTGTAAAAATTGTAAAGTTTAGGGTAGAAGTGTAATTCTAAAAATTAAAGGGCATAAATTATTAAGTAGACTGAAACGGAAACAAATGCTAATGAATACATGATTTTATAATTATAGATCAAGAACCCAAAGCGAATCCTGGAAAGGAAAAATTGCCAGAATAGTCCCTGAATTTCTATGACTTTTTTAAATTAGCCCAGGTTTGTCATGAAAATTTCATGAATGCTATGGTATGTTATTGTATATGAATGTTATTAAACTGAGATAATTGTGAAAGAATGAATGTTTGAATAAAAGTTCTAATTTAGTGGAACATCGGATTGAGTACTTTCGTTCAGTGACTAATACGCATTGACAGAAAAGACCATGGTTAGACCATGGCAATATGTGATTTGTGATTTCCATACAAAACCATATCTGGGATATGGCATCGGTGTGTTATGTGATTTCCATATAAGACCATATCTAGCATATGGCATCGGTGTGTTATGTGATTTCTGTATAAGACCATATCTGGAATATGGCATCGGTGTGTTAGGTGATTTCCGTATAAGACCATATCTAGAATATGGCGTCAGTGTTATATGTGATTTCAGTATAAGGCCATAGCTGGGTTATGGCATCGGTGTGATATGTGCTTCCGTGTAAGACCATAGCAGGGCTAGGGTTTTGGTGTGTCATATGTGACTATGCGCAAGACCATACTTATACTATGGCATTGTGAAAATGAAGTACTCAATTCCGTAACCGTTCCCTAGTTTGATGAAGAAAAGTAAGTGATAAATGGACCCAAGAGATTGAAATTGATTAATTATTGATATTGAGCTCAATCAAGTGAATTTTATCATTGATTTTGTGATTGACAGGAAGGATTAGTGAAATTATATATTGTATGATTGTTAGAAGATGTTCAATAAGAATTATTTTCTATGCCTATGAGCTTACTAAGCTTTCATAAGCTTACATTTATGTGTTTAATGTTCTTTTATACTAACATAGATACGGAGGATCGGATCAGCACGAAGGATCACACTATCCAAATTATTTTCAGTAGCTTTTGTTAATCATCTTTTGATTTATCTGGCATGTATAGGAGTTTCTTGAAAATGATATAGATTGAAAAGTAATGGTATGACTTGAATGATAAAATATGTATTATAACCTAGTGTGACGAATCCGTTAGAATATATGTAAATGATGCATGTTTTGGTTTGGATTGGTTGATTGGGTTGGACTATATTGGTATATGAAAGTGTTAAGTGCAGGTTAATAGTGAATGGGTAAGAAAAATGGTCTAAAATGGCAATTTTCGTCCACACGGGTTGATACACGATCGTTTGTGACACTAGGCCTGCCTCATGGGCGTGTATTGAAACCGTGTGTCCCCTGCACCTTAAAAATTTGAAACAGAATGCTCAAAATTTGACACACGGGCTAGACATGGGCATGTGCCTCAACCATGTGAGGCACACGGTCTAAAGACATGGCCGTGTGATACGACCGTGTGAAACCTACACCTATTTTTCAAAATTTTGAATTAACCACAAGTTAGAGAGTTACACGCGTATACGGGCATGTGCCTTGGCCGCCTGAAATCAATTTCTTCATGAGTTGCAAGTTAGAGAGTTACATGCCTTAGAGATACGGGCATGTGAGCTACACAGCCACGCCACACGGACGTGCAACCCTTAATATTAAGAAAAATTTTGAAGTTTTGCAAAAAAAAATTCCTGTGGTTTCAATTTAGTCCCGACCCTATCCCAATGCATGTTTTGGGCCTTGAGGGCCCATATAAGAGACTTTATGATTAGTTTCAAAAAATAAAAAGTAATTAACTCGGTTTATCTAGAAATACTCCGTAAACTTTGGTAATGCCTTGTAACCCTGTACCGAAGTTGATTTTGGGTTAAGGGTGTTTCAATTCTAGGTTAAGGTTTGTGTGACTTCAACCTAATTGATTTATACGGTTGTCATGCTTAGCTGCCAGGAAGAATTAGGCTCTAGCATAGGGACAAGCTAAGTGGAAAAGGAGAAAGAATTTAAGGTGAATTTTTGTACTCCACTTTTAGGTGATTCATGATGTTATATCATTTCCTTGAACTACATCCACATTTATTCTGAGTCATGAATAGAACTATGGTTGTGTATGGGTATGGATAATGAATGATATTGGTTTTGTATGACACATAGATGAATGGTGTACTATTTCTGACAATATTTAGCAAAAAAATTTATAAAAATATGAGTAATTATTATGTGCAGAGTATGAAGAAATTTTACCTTAATGGGGTAGATGAAGTTAAGATTGGCAATGTGGAGCATTGGGCAGATGGTTTTGGGAGATGAAATTTCCATTTACCGCAACCCTATATTGTTGGGTGCAAATCATGATGTGCAAAGCTGTGGGCCTTGCAAAAGGGACACTACGGCGTTCGAGGATCATGGTTAGATGTGAGATGGAATGATATCGACTGGCTCGCTAGAGTTACACTGTGATGACGGTCTATCAACTCTATGGAGTGGCACCGTAACGGCAGTAAGTTCCTTTAGAGTAATGTCATCAAAATGGTTATTAGGTCCTTCAGGGTAACAACTCAAAGAGGTTTAAGATGTAAGACTGTAGCTCATCTATGGAAACCAATGGAGTCCGCTAGGACATGAAACATGGGGATTAAGGTGTAAGACCATAGCTCGACTATGACAACCAATGGACTCCACCGGGACAGTAAACACAGGGTAGTCTGCTAGGACATTTAACATAGGGTTACATGTGTAAGATCATAACTCGCATGTGGATTCCATACATTGGTAATCAAGGAGGGAGACTTGGCAAGATATAAAGGAGAAGTTGTAACAGCTTGAACTTGGGCCTAGTCGGAACAGTAGTTTCGAGACCACAAATCTGACGAGGAAAAATTTATTTTTATTATATTTTTATGCTCTACAATTTCACGAAATGATTTCTTGAAAATTCCATTCGAAAACTTCGACGTTTGGGCACTCAATTTAGTCAAAAGGACTAAATTATAAAAAGTGCAAAAGTTGAGTTCTACATGTTAGAGGTGTCCAATTGTTATGAAATTTTAAACTGGAGGTCCTTAATTGGTAATTAGACCATTGGTAAATTTGTTGGAAAAAAATGGACATGAGATAAGTGAAATAGGATATTTTTAAGTTAGGGGCATTTTGGTCATTTAGTAATTAAAAGAATTAAAAAAGCCAAAATTAAAGCAAAGTTTTGTCCATCTTCAAGCTATGGCCGAATGTTGCATGAAGAAACCATGGCTAGGGTTTTTCAAGCTTCCAAGCTCGATTGTAAGTCCGTTCTAGCCCAGTTTTTAATGATTTTTACGTTTTTGAAATCCTCGTAACACGATCTCTCTATTTTTACCATTTATTTGAGCTAGGGTTGATGTTTGAAAATTTACCCATATGATAAATGCATGTGTTTTGATGTTTAATGGTAGAATATGAATGCTCGGTGTGTAATAAACAACTTTTACTAAGTGATTTTCGGTGAAATTGTCAAAAAGGACTAGTTTGTAAAAAGTTATAAATATGTGAAACTTTAGGGGCAAAAATGTAATTTTTCCATAATATGATTTTTGGATCACATTGAATAATGTGACTAATAGATAAATGAAATCTGATATTATAGATCAGGGAAAACGAGGTTTTGAACTATAACGAGGGAAAAACGAGAAATTGACGAATAAGTCCTTTTCACCGATTGTACTATTGAAGTAAGTTTCTATGTAAATAATGCATCGTTTTTACTTGAGTTTTCATATTTTGATAAATGTTATGAATTGTGACTGAATATTTGATGTAATTGACAAAAAATCGACAAGTGAGAAATTTCCCGGTTGAACCTTAGGAATAAAAATGGATACGAGTGACTTGTTCACAAGAAACCTATGTGAAATCTAAGTGAAATAAGTGATCCGGGTGCTGGTCCGTACGTTCTACCAGTGGCTGAGTTATTCGGCATATGTTGCGGATACCTGACAGCTTGTGTGAGCAGCACTGAGTAGTTACGTATGACCGACAGCTTGTGTGAGCAGACCCGTGAATGTGATTAGCTCGAGAGCGAGCCTATGTGAAAAGTGTGATATAAAGTATCTTTAGCTACAAGTGTGACACTTATGTGCAAACTTCCGATGTATCCAATAATATCCGATGTGTTCAACGGGAAAATGACTAAGTGTAATTGAATTTGATTATGTGATGAACAAGAGCAGGTACATGTGTATATATATTCATGAGCAATGTGCTCGATATGTGATCGAACTTTGGTATGGTTGATATGGAGTAAGTGTTACAATTAATACTTGTAAATATTGATGATGACTAGCTATTGGCATGGCTAACTATGGATATACTTTAGTGTTACATGTGTGTAAATGAGAATTAATTCAAAGAAAACATGATAGAGTAAAATTAGCAATAAAACAGTTTGGACAGCAGCAGTTGTATCACTTTGAAATATCACAAAAAATGGTGGCAATCAAATTTGAGGTTGAATAAGATATGAAATTAAAGGTTATTGAGTCTATGTTCACATAAAAGAAACGGTGTAAGTGAAAGAATTTCATATTCTGAAATATTTGAATTTTTGTGAGACAGAGTCAGAATGATTTTGGAATCCCCTTTTCTGACTTGGGAAAATAATTAAAAATTGTACAAAAAGAATTATGGGTTATAATTTACATTATTAATAATGAGTCTATTTTCAAAAGAAACAAAAGGGAACATCATTCGAATCTCATACGAAGAGATAATTAATTTTTAGTGCAGAAGGATCGAAAATGTTAGACAGCAGAACAGGGGAATTTTAAAGAATAAATTGTACTTATTGGCTAAACCAAAAAAAAAATTGAAATTTTATGGTAAGAAGACATGTGAGTCTAGTTTCAGGGAAAATTAACGGATCTTAATTTGGAGTTTTGTAACTCGAGATATAAATAATTTAGTTACTGTGACATGAGTAGACAACTTGAGATGAGCATGAGTAAATAGTGAAACTATGTGCAATTATGATTGTATTATCTTGAGCGCATATTGTGAAGACTTATAAAAGCATGTTAATTAATTACTTATTATTTACATACCTACTTACTAAGCTATAATGCTTACCCCCTTCCTTTCCTTTTTCCTAAAGTGTCACAGATGCTAGTTCGAGTTGGAGGTCGCCAGGGATTCTATCACACTAACAAGTTATTGATTGGTATTGTATCAACGATTTTCAAGTATTTTTAAGTCTATGGCATGTATAGGGACTTGATTATGTGTGTATATGTTAATATGAGTTGGCCTAGAATGTTGGCCTATGTTATTAGAAGGTTATTGTTGTATAAGGCCATTTAATGTGGCTAAGATTTGTTATGTTATAAGTCTATGATAATGCATTTCAAGGATGTGTGTGATTATGCATGATGAATGTGGTTTGTAAATGGTATGTAGATGTCGTAGTGTGGATGTTTGAATGCTTAATAATACCATGTTGTGTAATGATAAATTTGTATAAATGTATAAGTGTTTTGGGGTGGGAAAGGGCTTGGTAAATAGCCTTACTTGTGGCCACACGGTCAGCCACACGGCCATGTGCCCAGGGTGTGTGAAGTCTGCACTTGATTTTTGGAAATTTGAAACGCCACACGGCCCAATACACGGGCGTGTATCTCAGCTGTATGAAGGACATGGCCTTGGACACGGGCGTGTGCCCCTGTTTTGCATGAAATTTTTAGTGCTTTCAAAAGTTCTCGGTTTAGTCCCGAACCACTTCCAAGGTATGTATTGGGCGTCGTAGGACCTATTTAGGGACTCAAAGATGAAAATTTGAAAAGTTTTAATTTGGATGAAATTTTATGACTTGGTTTAATACGTTTACAAGTGTATGTGTTTCGGTAATGCCTCGTACCTTATTTCGACATCAGATATAGGTAAGAGGTGTTACATTTAGTAAACTCTCCCCCCTAAGGGATTTTCATCCCCGAAAATTTTACCAGAAGAAATTGATTTCAACTCTCATGAATCACTTCCACTAATTTCTCAGAATCGCAAATCAAATCAACCTCGTATCTCTTTCTAGTCACCTTTGAACTTTAACACCTTGTGTCGTAGCATATCGTCAAAGTTTTGAATTACTCTCTCAGACTTACCACCGATTTACAGGTGTATTACCATGCCAAGATGCAATTGCGTATTCATAGTTTCCTGTAGCTCTTTCCATAATTGGGATTTAGCCCTCGGATCTAAATTCGAAATAATGGAGAATAATACTTTGCATAATCGAATAATCCTAGAAACATCTTACTCGATTGGTTTGTTAAATAAGAAATCTTTACACGAACATTCAATCACAATCTGATAACATCTGTGACTATATCTACTTTCCCAGAGATTAATTAATAACTACTTGCGATCTTTCAATGTAACATCCGGGTTCCAGGGGTAATGCATTTAGTGCATATCTCAAGTGATGGTAGGCTTATGGTGATGTTGGATAAGGTTTAAGGGGTTTGGAGAGCCCTAGAAGGTAAGAGATGCCTTAGAAAATTTTTGGTTTTAGTGTTATGAAGGGGGAGCTTGGCTTTAGAGGTCTTAAGAGAATTGTTTGGGAGGTTAAGACACAAGAATTGAGCTAGTAGAGTGGCAAGGGAGACGCCACTTAGAGCATGGAGAAGTGACGCCTCAAGGTGCAAGGGGGGCCAGAGTTCGAGCTGCGAAGGCAGCATTTCGCTTTTGTTTTTGCGTCAGGGAAGGGGAAAGTGTTGGAGCCGGCCATGGCACTTGAAAAGAGGATTTTGAATGGGTCAAATGTTTTTAAATGAATGGCTAGGAGAAGAGATGAGTTGGATTTATTTTGAATGGGTTTGAAAGGTTGGTGTAGAGTGAATTTAGGAGGGAATCAAGGGTTTGGGTGTGGGGAGAAGTGTTGGACGGCTAAAGGGGTTCTCTTGGGGTTTTTTCGGTCATGAAGGATGGGGGGGAGTGGCCGAACTCTATAAAAGGGTGGTGAGCTCTCTTGTGCCGAATTTCAGCCTTTCTCCTTCACCTTCTACTCTTTTCTTCTCATACTCTAAACCTCACCAAAAACACCTCTTTTCCTTCACTTAGTCACCTTGGCCGAAATTTCAAGTCACTTTTCCCTTTCATTTTCTTCTTCATCTCACCTGTTGCTTAACCAAAAACACTCTCCATTTCCCTGTTGCCGCAACACCTCTTGAAGCACCTCAACATCTACTTCTTTGTCTCATAGTTTGGCAAAGCCGAATAGCTTTCTTCTCTGGCCGAATCTCCCTGTGCTGATTTCAATAGTGTGGTAAGGACTCTCTTTGGTTTAATCTTTTATACTTGTTTTGGCCAGCCGAAACCATGGGGTTTAACCTTGTATTTTTGTGTATAACCGAACCTATTCAAAGTCTTGGATTCGTAACCCTTTTTGGAAGCCAGCGTTAAGGGGATAGCTGAGGGGTCTTTTAGGATTTAAGGTGAGCATGGTGTGTAAGTTATGATATTCGGCCTAAGGCCATGCTGTGTTGGTGGTGACCGATTCTAATGTGGTTTATTTTAAGGATTTCGACAGGTTTGTAGGAGCAACCGGGATTCAAGTTTGATTGGTAAGAATATTTAGTAAGATCGGTGTTTAGATTTGTGACTTGGGTTTAACCGGTTTATCTGATTAAGCGTTGTGATGGAGGCAACTACCAGTCAAGGAGGGCAAGGGAAAGTCCCTATCCCGAAGTTCAAGAAAAGAGCGGTCTCAGTGGTTAGGGATTGGCCACCGGGGTGTGGGCCAGCAGCAGGAGAGAGCTATAGGCAGATAGCCGTAGTCTCGCTTAGCAATAGTGTTGGGATCGAGAGTCTAGAACTCCAAGTGATTAGGTGCGTAATCACCGCACTATTTCTCCGGTTAGTTGTTAATTAATGTGTATACATGTGTATGATGTGTGGTAGCCGATCAGAATGGCTTAAGTGGTGAGTACCCATGTTTTGGTTAATCAGATGTCAGGTGAGTAGTTTGTGATATTAAGTTATTTATGATGTATATATATATATGATATGGTAATTAACATGTGATGTATACTCATTTGCTATGTTGAACTGACATGTTACACTTATACATATGCATGGGGGTTGGATTGGATCACAGAAGGACGAAGAGTACATATTGATGTACGTGGTCTAATGTTAGCCTCGTGCTACATTAGCGCTTGATGACTAGCTGTGTGCGTCATCAAGGGAGATGTTGGCTAGGTGCCCATCTCGGCGGTTGATGGCTGTGTGCATCATCGTAGACGGATGACTGTTGGGATCACTTATGTGATCGGTGGCTCAGCCACGGCCTTGTGCAGCAGGTCTGCCGAGGTAAGATATGAGGGATCACTCGATTGTGATCGGTGGATTAGCCTCGGCCTTGAGCAGGGAGTCTGCTAAGGTTGGAGTAATGGACGGACCTAGGTTGGGCTGTGATGCATGATTGCATGAATGGTTCGTGGATTGTATGGATATGGGCCAAGCCCATACGTGTGGAACATGTGTTATGATTATGCACAGAGTCTGTAGACTCACCCAATTATTTTCTTAACTATTTCAGGTGATGCGTAAAGTTGGACCGGGTTAGGAGAGGATGCAGGGTGGCCCATGCAGAAGAAGATGTTTAATTATTTTAAGCTTATTTATATTAAGTATTTGGTTTTAAGTATTGGTTGTAATAAGGGCCTTATTATTATTATTCTTGGGTATTATTTTATTTCTATTTAATTATGACTTGATTAATCAATTTACTTTGGGAAGATGATTTTATTTTAGCAACTGTTTTATTCAAAACATATGAATGTAACGTTTTAAGTTGGACATTTTATAACAAAGTTTACTTATAAACTTAAATGAACATGGTTTTCAAAAGTAATCAAATTCTCATGCTTTATTCTAAGGTCAAAAATAGATTTTCAACTTTTTTTTCCTGCAATGACATAACCAGATCCGGTCAGGGCTTGTGGGCCGGGTTTGGGGGTGTTACATTCAATATCTCAAGTCTTTAACATTATCTTAACTTCAGATCTTTCTATGACATTCGATACTTTAATCCTTGAAATCATGGAACATGTGACATTAACAGTATGAAAACATGAACCATCACTTTACATTCTAGTAATAAAACACATTCCAATCCGTTCAATAGTACATCACTGAAAAATCATGAATTCATACTCAATTCAAACTAAACCCAGAACCAGAGCTTCGGTTAATAGTATCTTCAACTATTTTCAACTTTGCTAACATGCACAGACCATCCGAATTTTCGTAAATGTGATAACCATATCATTCAAAACAGCTTTAACTCATAATAACATCATCAGATTAGAACAAATCTAATAAGTGTACCTCAATATCATACTTTCTAGAATATCAATCCTTCATTCAAACTGTCCATCGGTATATTCATGAATGCACAAAATTTATTACCATAACTGAGGATGCTTTAACTACATGTAACTCAAATCACATTTCAACTGGCAAATTCACTTTGATAAGAACAACTAAGTTGATTTCGATTATCAAATAATAACATAAAAAAATACTCCTTTCTTCATGTTGTTAGGACAGTTCAAACATACAATCTTTCATAGTTCTTTCAACATGCCAGTCACAAATATTTACTAATTGTATTAACTCAGACAAAACATAACATCTTGGTTGAACTCATTGATAACAATCAAAATTATCCAAGGGAAGAAAATCAGTATACAATTTGAACTTGACTATCATAATCAACACTTTTGCTGATATCGGCTTCAAAGATAAGCCATACTTAATAAATTAAACAATAAGGATGATAAGAAAACCAAGATGATGAAATCTGAGATACAAGACCATATTGAATGTCTGAGAACACCACTCATATGAAATAATAGAGATCCTGACAATTCCTCAGAGAAAACCAGAAGAAAGAGAAACATTGTTCATACATTCTGAAATCAATTGTGACAGAGATAATACATGTTCCATATAAATGTAAATAGGACAACAGCTAGAAGAAACAGAAGAAATTTCATATGAATTCACTATCAACTTTTTATCTCAGATGTAACGGAATAGAATATGAATAAAAGATAGTGGAATGACGATCGTAGATCAATCAGACCAACAATACTTTTATCAGAAAACAAGAAATTACAAATGCCTCTGAGAATATATAAACACATAGAATACCCAAAAGAGATAGTCGTAAATTTCTCAACTATAACTGTCATACTCAAACATCTTTACATTTCAAGCATTATTCTTCTGACTAATTCTGTCATCACTAATCTCATAATATTTCATTCATTAACAAAATCAACTTAGAAATGATACCTGAATGAGTCGATTCAACCAAAATTAACTCATTCTCTAGCTGTGGCTTTGTGCATTCCAAATAATCTTTAGAATAATTTGATATCACTCTCATAACCATCTTTGCTCGCTAAATCATTCTCATATCTAATCAAATCATTAATTATTCCACCACTAAACTCTTTAGTTTCCCCACTTGTGAGCTTATTCAATATAAATCTTGTGAACTTCGTCATATGACACTATACCGATAAGGGGGTTAAGATTGTAAAGCCTTTAAATTTCTGACTCTCATACATACACGTATATAGCATAGCATTCAATACCAACGCAATATCATGTACTTTGATTACACATCTCTAGGTTTCTACTAATCATGAACACATTTTCAAATATCTTAGTAACAAATTCAACATTATCACATATGAATATCAACAAATCGTAATAAGCTCATCTCAAAACAAACTTTTCATGTTATTCACTGCAAAAAGTCACTCTGATTTATCAAAATGCAATGTTGAATCAGAACAATAACACTTTATCCATATTCTTCAACTTATGGTTAATTCATTGTATCCATTAACACATACATATCATCGCAAATCGTAGAGAATCAATTCAGGCAAATCAATATATTCACTAAGTTACACGAACTTACTTAACCTCTTTTCAGCATTATTGATGGTAGCTCAGTTGGAAAGCATCCTTACTTTAACCAAAACAAATTTCATCGGAGTCGGGAGAATCACACTATCATAGTTCACTTATGGCATGTATAGCTAGACTCATGCACACGCTATGTTAGTCCGAGAATCGACTAAACCATAGCTCCGATACCACTAAATGTAACACCCCTTACCCGTATCTGACGCTGAAATAGGGTACGAGGCATTACCGGAACACGCACACTTGTAAACGTATTAAACCGAGTTAGAAAATTTCATCCAAATTAAAACTTTTCAAATTTTTATCTTTGAGTCCCTAAATAGGTCCTACGACACCCAAAATCGAGTTGTTACAGAAGTTGTGTTGTGACTTGCACGGCAAGTCATAAGACATAATAGGCTTGGTGCATCTGGAGACACAAACTAACAGGACAACTAGGGGATTCACCAAAGGCAAGGATTAATGGAGCTTAAGAAGCGTCATAACTCAATTATGTGTAATAAGGAGTGACTCCTTAAACAAGGTGGTAAACGTGATGTCTTCTAACATGAGTCCGCCAGAGAAGTCGCGAACCCCACATTGGTTAAGCAGATGCAGAATAGGTTGCATTAGGACAAAATCCTAATTTGCCAACAAAAAAATAGATGAATGGGGAAATGAGCAAAGCGACAAGAGTCGTTATGGGAGGAAATGCCAACTTAAGGCTACATGATTAAGAAAGTCTACCAAAAATGGTGAGAAGCAGGAGTCCATCAGAACCTTGTAACATGGAAGAGACCTTATAGAACTACCCATAGTGGAAACGATTAAGGAATACTTGAGGAGGAAAAATGGTAAAATGTATGTTGGGATCTACCTGACCATTGGAGTACCTTGAAAGATGGGATTTAAGAGAATAAATACTATAGAGTTATATCCTAGGCACTAGCCCACTAATGAAAAGAGGAAATTAGGAAAAGATCTTATTCAGGTAAGAATTCGAACTTATGGTGAATACTTGGGTAAACTCAAACAGTTGTCTCCATTCAGAGGTAGCGAATACAAGTATTAGAGATGCGGCATATTAGAGAAAAGGTATAATGAAAGTCTAGGATAACGAGAACTAGAGGTAGCACCCATGAGAGAATATCTTTAGATAGAGTATGGTTATGGCCAGACCAGGGATTATGTCTGCCAAAATTTGACTCAGAGAGAATGAGGCATTGATTTCGCCAACTAAGTTCACAAATTCCCTTACAAAATCTAGGGTGTCGAAACCATTTTTTTTGACGAAACGGGAATCGACTTTTAAAAATAGGGAGTTGCTACCGATCTTTATTTAGGTGTGATCGGATCACCTTTGTTTTAATAAAATGTTTCGGTTTACTAAAACGGTGTTTTGGTCTACAAATATTTGGGAAAACGGGTTCAGAAGTCGGTTACGTGCAAGGAAGGGTTAGCACCCTTGCAACACCCAAAGTTCGTACCCAATTGATTGATGTTGTCCTAATGTTGAAAACTGGAAAATATCTAGGGTAAAAATAAAAAAATAGAATTTGCTAATTTTGGATTGAATCTCAAGGTCAACTCGTTTCAAAGCGATAAGAGTATCATACCCAGCACGTTAGGATATGACGCATTTATACTCTGACATCGAGATCCTCTTTGATCTTCAAATCATATGCAAAATGGTACTTGAATATTTAGTCGAACAAAAAATCAACACCTAGCACGTTAGGATGTAATTTTTCGTGCTTCTAAACATACAAATATTGCCTCGTTTGTAATATGAAATCTTAAAATTTGCTCAACATTCATTTTCAACGTAATAAAATATTCGAAAAAGGTTTGAACATGTTGAAGCTTGAAATACAATACAAGGATAAGACGCATAAACATAAAAATTTGAATGCCGATAGATTACAGATAAGTTATATATACAAAGAAAAAAATCAAAACAAATAATGTACAAATAACTTGTTAATCTATATAAGTAGTATGCATGGAAAGTTCATTATTCATGCATGAAAATAATATATCAAGGTCATTAAAATAAACAAAGTATATATATATATATATATATATATATAATAAAATAGGGAATAAAATAAATAAAAAATATATCCACGCACATAAATAGACGAATATATATATAAAGTAGCGGGAAGTCAATGATGTATACACAGTATAAAAAATGATTTTTATATAAATCATAGGCATATGTATTTGTAAAAACATGTAGCAGTATTTAAATTAAACATCATACAAATTCTTAAAACCTAAGAAGATATATATAAAAGTGACCTTCAAAATAAATAGAATAACTAATAAAATGTATAAATGAAAATCAAAACAATCAAATTAAAACAATATAAAAAAAGAAGTCAAAGTAATATATTAAAACAATCAAAATGATGAATAATGAAAATAACTCAATTGGAATAATAAAAACTAAAAGGGATAATTAATAAATAAAAAAAACAGAAAGGAGGACCCAAAAAGACGCGCGCGAACCAAGGAGGATTTAAAATGAAATTTGCCCAAGTCCTTGAATGTGGTGTTTAAAAGGGGACTAAATTAAAACCATGTAAAATTACGGGACAGAAATTAAAAGGAAGAAAAGAACCAAAAAGAGCCTAATCGAATAACCATGCAAAGGAGGAGGACCAAGTGCGCAAATACCCCTTTTAGAATGCGCAGGTCACCCCTCTTGGACTAAACGACGCCGTTTTCTTCAAAGCTTAAAAACCCCCCATTTTAATCTGTTTCATTTTGTTTTCAATCTAGAAAAAAACAGAAACGTTTAAGCTCCTCCCCTCTTGTCTTTCCCTCTCCCCAGCGATTGAGCTTTCTTTCCAGCCGATCATCGCGCCAACACCATGTTCGGTGTCTAACAACGCGTGGAGATGGGATTTTATCCCCGTTCAAAGCCCCGTTTTGAAAACTAGCCCTTTTGTTTCGAAGACCCAAGAGAAGAAGACCCCCTTTTTGCTTTCGATTTCGGCTCCGACGACGGAGAGGAGACTCCGACGACGCGCCCTAGGGTTCAGGTAAGTTTTCCTTTCTCTTTTATTAATATTTATTTACAAAGATTTGAAATAAAAAAATAAAAAAACTGTAAATAATAATCGAAAAGAGATCAACCTTTCAATGTTTTTGTTCCTTTTTTTTTTTGCTGATAGTTTTTATTTTTTAATTTCCGAATGCCCTCCCTTCTTTACAATCGTTTCACTTTGGTTTTTTATAACCCAGTTACAAAGATTCCTCTCTCTTTTTCAATCTATTTTCTATGTGTTTCTTGTCGTTTTCTTTCTTGCTATTCGTGTTGCTGCGTGTCTTCCTGCAGGATATGGGCGAAGCTGCGAAGGTAGTGCCTGGGGCTGGCCAGACGCGTGAGGGAGCTGACCGAGGCATGGGGAGCTGCGGCGTGAGAACAGGCAGAAACCCTAGGCTTCCAAAAAATTTTAAGATCTTGGGCCATTGGGCCTCTATTATTTGGGTTTGATAATTGGGCTAATTTGTACTTGGGTTTGTATTAAATATGGGTCTGGTATTTTGGGTTTAGGGGTATATCGGGTTTTGTAATTGGGCGTTTTATGGACTATTTTATTTATTGGATTTTTTTGTTACACTGTTTGCTTATTGGGCTTTAATGGGCCGGGCAAATTTGGTTAATACAGCTGCCCCTCTTTGCTCATTGTCGTGAAACAAGAATAGAGCAAAGAAAATAGAAGGACCAATTTTGCCCGGTCTTGGCCAAGCCTTGACTTATTGGTCCTCGTCTTCCTCAAACGTCTTCAAACCCTGTTGCTTTGATCCACTCCACTGCTATTTCCAAGAGATATGACCTGTAGGTTCCATTTGCTTTTCCTCAATCTTGTTTATTTTTAACTTGCTCCAACATGACTTCCGGACATGAAGAGATTTGTAGCTTCGATCTGCTAACTGCTCCATTGGGACTTCGATGAAATCTAAACTTTTCAAACTGCTTCCTTATTCTCGCAATATGAGTTGACCCATTTTTCTTTTTTGTTGTTGTTTTTTTCTTTTTTCTTTTTTTTTTTGTTTTTGAAAAACAGAAGTTGAAAAAGCAGAAATTAAAAATACATCAGCGTGCGACCTGAGGAGTTGATTTTTGCAAACATAAATTGAAAAATAGAAATTAAAAAACAGAAATTAAAAATACCTCAGCGTGCGTAACTCGAGGCCCAACTCACTTTCGTATTATGAGTCGATTTTAACTGAAATTGAAAAACAAAAATTGAAAATACCTCAGCGTGCGTAACCCGATGCCCAACTCACTTTCGCATCATGAGTTGATTTTGACAGAAACTTTCGCTTAGGAAGGCAAGATCTATTTTTCGATCTGCTTCGCTTAGGAAGGCAAAATCTGTTATGCTCAATCTGCTTCACTTAGGAAGGCAAAATCTGTTATGCTCGATTTGTTTCGCTTAGGAAGGAAAGATCTGCTATCATCGATCTGCTTCGCTTGGGAAGGAAAAATCTACTTTTCGATGTGCTTCGCTTAAGAAGGCAAAATCTGCTTTTCGATCTGCTTTGCTTAGGAAGGCAAAATCTGCTATGCTCGATCTGCTTCGCTTAGGAAGGCAAGATCTGCTATGCTCGATTTGCTTCGCTTAGGAAGGCAAGATCTACTATCATCGATCTACTTCACTCAGGAAGGAAAAATCTGCTTTTCGATTTGCTTCGCTTAGGAAGGCAAAATCTGCTTTTCGATCTGCTTCGCTTAGGAAGGCAAAATTTGCTATGGTCGATCTGCTTCACTTAGGAAGGCAAGATCTGCTATGCTCGATCTGCTTCGCTTAGGAAGGCAAGATCTACTATCATCGATCTGCTCCTCTCGTATTATGAGTTAATTTTTTATCAGAAATTGAAAAACACCTCAGGGTGTGACCTGAGGCTCAACTCACCTCTCGTATTATGAGTTGATATTTAAAAAAATAAAAATTGAAAAACAAAAATTGAAAATACCTCAGCGTGCGACCTGAGAAGTTGATTTTTGCAGACAGAAATTGAAAAATAGAAATTAAAAATACCTCAGCGTGCGACCTGAGGAGTTGATTTTTGCAGACAGAAATTGAAAAATAGAAATTAAAAATACCTCAGCGTGCGACCCGAGGAGTTGATTTCTGCAGACAGAAATTGAAGAACAGAAATTGAAAATACCTCGGCGTGCGACTCGAGGCTCAACCCACCTCTCGGATGTCTTCTTTTCCTTTGATTCAGTATAGCTATCGTCAAAACTTCTTGCTTTAATGGCGTACCTGTATGTGTCATGCGTGATGTTATCTTGATATGCACGTGTTTGTCCTAAATGCTTTTATGCCTACATGATTATGCCATGCGCCCTGGGTTTGTTTGTCATGTATCTCTTTTCGTCACGACTTTCATGATGACCTGTATTCATTGCTTCGATTCTTGACTTCCCTTTCAGGTTTTGTACCCGTCCTCAAACCTCAGGAGTAACCTGCGTTTCTCGTATATCACCGTTTTGACCCACTGAAGCTTCAGGGTTCATCTCATTGTGACCTGGGGGTATAGGATTTGAATATCCTCCATTCATCCCACTGCGACTCTAAAACATAGGATTTGTCTTTTCTTCAACCCACCCTCTTGTTATTCAAAGGTACAGGATCTGTATCAGCTTCCTTCTAACGATCACTCTTTAGGTGACCCAACCAGATGTATATGCATGATGCTCGCATGAATGCAGAATATCATTTCCTTTCGAGAATGATTCTGGTTTTGCACTTGGGTTAACAATGCCCATTTTCCGTCAGGATTGTTTCACTGACGCGGTACTTTGTCATTTTGTTCAATCGCCATTTTTTTGACAAAAATCTGAAGTGATAACCTTAATTTGGACTCAGATATTTCCAACCCTTAAGCTTGGTGAATCTTAAGCAATAATCCTGTTTCAGACTCCTGTATTGTTTAGAGGTTTCCAGAGTAATATGCGAAACTCCTTTCATGAAAGTATTATTAGTCCAATAATCGTTATTTCAATGCAAAATGCTTAAAAAAGGACCATAATGATGGATGTAATGGAAATTTATTAGGAGCATAGCTCGAAACAAACAAGTTAATCAAAGCTAGCATATGCAATGAAGAAGCAAGTTTATTTAGGGTGTATTTTGAAAAGACAAAAATAGAAGACTCAAAATGGGTAAAATGGAAACTAGGTGCCCTAGATATCGCAGCTTGAGCTTCTCTGTTCAAACTTCTTGAGGACCATTCTAAACTCAATATGTGTTTAGGGGATTCGGTGTACTTTGTCGATGCCCCAAGGCGTAAGATTCCTCTTCATTGTTACTTCAAGCGTAGCAAGACTACTGTATGCCCCAATTTTTATTAAAATTTGAGCTGCCCTTTTCGGGTTTTCGACTCAAACCCAGCTTGGTCTCAAAGCGCCCTTTGCGGGTTTTCACCTTTGGCTTCTCCTTTTTCTTTCTTCTTTTTTGACGAGAATTTTTTGTTTTTTTTATTCCCCTTATTTAGGTCGAATCTGAATTCACCAAATTGGACAGGTCCTTGCCATCCATCTCTGTCAATATCCATGCTTCCATAGAACAGGCCTTCTTTGCTGCATGAGGTCCTTCCTAGTTTGACATTTACTTTTTTCTGAAGTCTCTTTTGCATGAGAGAATTTTCTTTCAAAGCCCTATCATGAAATTTTCTAAGGCGATCCTTTTTGTTGTAAACTCGCTCCATCTGATCGTGACAGATATCTCTCAACATTTTCTTTTCAAATTCATTTGATCACATCGGGATTGGATCCATTCCACCTCATCCAATTTTGGCTCGGCCTGTGCCTGGGGAAAAGAGGATTTTGACTTCACTAGGCAAAACCTAATGAGGAAAGCATTGTCCCAGCAGAGGTCTTGGCCGAAGTTTAGTGAACATAAAAGGGTAAACGTAACTTCTATATGCCAACATTCGCAAGTTTAAGTCATCTTCCTAACACAATTTTTTTTACACTATGACGTGGCACTTGATCTTTGAAAAGACCGCAAACTTTTGACATTGTGTGGTTAAATATGATCTTTTCACCTTTTTTGTTAATATTTTTTCTTTTTTCCTTTTTTTGGTCTAATTACTATCGACTTTGTAATATTGGCATATGAAGTGACCCTCACCCTCTTAGTGAAGAGATCGACACCCACAAAAATGAATCGATGCGGACCAGAAGCTTTCGAGGAGATTGGCTTGATAACGTCCATGCCCCACGTGTAGAAAAAGGAAGATGCACATAAGTTCTGTCCTCCTCGATTTGGCGTTTGATGCAATTTTCCTTTCTGGGTAGACCAGTAGCTCGAACCTCTTGATTGGCTTAGTCAGGGTAGAACCATCAGCATGTGATCTTCAAATATCCTTATGGACTTTTTCTGTGACTTCCTTAGCTTTGACAGCATACTCGTGCCTTAGTAGTCCCGGCGTGTCTTAACGTGATCATACGAAAATATCTTTGAACTCTTGGAGATAACTCCATGATTCCTTGCCTTGTTCCTGCGGCAAGCTAAGCTTCCATCTTCATCTCCCTTGTAGTGTTTGCTGACACTTCGTAAGATGGGATCTACCATTCTTGACAATTTAGGAAATAAGTTGTGACCTCTGTCATCTCCCCAGTCTTCCAATCCCTTTAGACACATATCTCGTTAAAAAGAGAGTCGGTAACAGCGTCGCTCATGTCATTGGTATCTGGGGGACCCATTGTGGGCATGAAGGTAGAAAATCAAAAGTATGATATGAAAATGAAACGATGTAGAGTATGAAATGCGAGGAATGAAAATAAAGATGCATTTTATTGAAATAACAATTCTGGAAACAAGCCCATTTCACGAAAGGACTCTTGTTGCCTCTAGGCTTAAAGCAACAAGCATGTTTTGAATATTACTCCAGATTAACTAAAAATGCAGGTTTCTTCCACAGTCCTATTGTTCAAAACACTCCCAAGTGTGTAAGACTTCGGAAAGCTTTATGCCCCTGTTTTCCCTTCGAATGTGTCATTGGCGTTCTGACTTCTCGATTTCTAGGCTTCTGATAACTTCTTTAAGGAATCGAGACTCTCTCACCCCCTCCTTCAATTATCGCAAATTATTGCTCCGGTCGACTCATCGAACTTCAAAACCCCTATTTTAATAAGCCTCTCCACCAATTTCATAAATGCGATGCAGTTATCGGTTGAGTGACCCATTATTCCCGCGTGATACTCGCATTGAGCATTCGAATCATACCATTTGGGGTATGGGGGTTGCACTGGTTTCATGTAGTGAGGAGCCACCCTATGTGTATCAAACAGGCTTTGATATAACTCCCCATATGTCATTGGAATTGGTGTAAACTGGAGACGCTTTGCATTGGATTCTTGACTTGATGATCCCTGATGACCAGTGGTCACAGCCCTCGGTTGACCTACAGAGACTGACTTGGAACGCCTGCTCATGTTGTTCACTTCATTTTCCATATTTCTCGAGCTTGACCTTTTGACACTTCCTCTTGCATCTATTTTTCCACTCTTTATGGCATTCTTAATGAGTTCCCCAGACATTACGATATCGGCGAAGTCTTTTGTGGCGTTTCCCACCAGCTTGTCATAAAATGGCGCTTTTAAAGTGTTGATAAAGAGGACTGTTATCTCAGTTTTAGTCAGTGGGGGTTCTACTTGGGCCGAGATATCCCTCCACCTTTGAACGTATTGTCTAAAAGTCTCTATTGGCTTCTTTTCCATCATCTGCAGCGTTAGTCGATCAGGCGCCATATCGGAGACTTGCTTGTACTGTTCACAAAATGCTGATGCTAGGTCCTTCCATAATTAGATCCTCTCTCTGCTGAGTTGATTATACCATTAGAGGGCTGATCCGATCAAGCTATCTTGAAAACAGTGTATTAACAATTTGTCTTCATTCACATAACCAGCCATCTTCCGACAAAACATGATAAGATGCGCCTTTGGACATCTCGTTCCATCATATTTTTCAAAATCTGGCACTTTAAATTTCGGAGGCAGGACCAGATCGGGAACCAAACTGAGCTCTTTGGTGCTCAGTGCAGAGAAGACTCCAGTACCTTCTATCGCCTTGAGTCTTTCTTCCAGATTCTTATACTTGTCCTGAGCATCATGATCCTTCATTCTCAGCTTGGCTATTTCTATCGGATCATCCAAATCTGGGACGATTGGATCAACAGGATTAGCTCCAAGGTTTGATACGAATATTCCTTGCCCTAGATGAGCAGGTGATACAGGTGGTTGTTCTGGGCCCGTAGATTCCTTTTGAGGCCATCCTTCGTGCATTGCATGGGTGTGAGGTGGAGTGAATCCTGGGGGATGGAACGGACCCTGATTGACTCTCGAATGGGGTTCTGTAATATCGGGACTCTGCACGCTTTTCCTTTGACCAGAGCTGTCATCATCTCCATCATTTTGGCCATTTGATTCTTTTGCTTGAGCAATTCCTCTCGGGATCTTACTACCAGATCCCTTGCTTCTTGCTGCGACTTGGTCAACTGCTCTTGCAACTCTTTTTGGATCCTTTCTATTCTTTCGATTCTTTCGTTGAGTTCTTCATCCATAGCTCTAACTCTTAACCGTGCCCTATAAGGATGACATGATTTCAGATTCGTAGTGTCACAACTTTAGATTATATGATTTTAGCCTTAGTGAATGATTAGGGTGATATGATACTACTGCGTGTAATGCAATGCAAATGCATGGTATGAATGCAAAAAAGGTGTCAACTCAGATTCAATTCCCCATAGGAAACTTTCTTAGAAAACAAAGCTCTTTACATAAAACAGATTACAGATATGGTTTGGCCTTAGCTCCTAGATCCCTAATCTTTTGGAGTAACGAAGCAAACTCCTGTCCTTGGCCTGTCCGTGACTCATGCCGCACACTTAATACCTCCGGCTCTGCTGCCAAAATTTGCAAGTGCTCAGCCACCTCTCGAATCTGATTTATGGCCTCTCTCATGAGATAGTCCCTATTTTCAATTTGCTTCTGGGCCTTATGTAACTCCTCCTTCTGTTGCTCCTTACTCTCTTTCAAGTACCTAATATAATCCTGACAACCCCGCAGTCCCCCTTCTAGCTCTTCAGTCTTCTTTTCCATTTCTTCGATTCAACTCAAGCTTGCCTTTAATTCTATCACCGAGTTGCGATTTCGATAATGATTTAAGGACCTTTCCAACTCCGCCACTCTAGTCTTCAATTCATTTCTTCCGTTTTGGCCTTCTGACACTTGCTTTTCTAGGATCTCCTTCTGAGCCTTCATTTCTTGAAATTTCCTTTCCCATTGCTCGACCTTAGCTCTTTCTTCTTGTAACTCTTGTCGCCATTGACCTGAAGTCTTTCCTAGCCCCGCAGTTCTCATCGAGAGACGCATCTTTTTGTAGTCCCCCTTTAGGCTATCTAACTCTTCTTCAACTTTGCTCTTCCCTTTTCTTATCTTTTCTGCTTCTGATTTCTGTATCTCTACACCCAATTTCAAAAGCATCTTCTCATCCTCCAACTGCTCAATTTTCTTCTCGAGCTCTGAACTCCTCTTTACAAAATCTTGCTTTATAATTTCTAATTCTGTTGGTATCATTTGCAAACGTTCCTCCATAGATTGAGCATTATCTGAACTTGGTCCCGGGATATTATCATTGATTCTTTTGTTTAGCCACGCTTTATACTCAGAAGTCGCCGTTTCGCCCACAGTCAACCTCTTCATCCGATGGGTTTACTTCCAATCATTTGCAATTTCCTTAATCTTCTTCTTATAACTTTCTCCTGCATAAGAGAATTCGCTTCGATCCAACCCATGTGTTGCTGGCACGAACTGTCTACACTGGTATTGTCTCGCTGCTAGCAGAGGGGCATATCCGATGACTCCCCAAATTCCGGGTAGAGGGACCCAATTAAAGTCTCCGCGTTTGTAAAGGATCTCTCCAGGCGCCATCCATAGAGCTCTCCACACAATGTCTCCCTCCTGAAGATTCTGAAGAATTGTCCTCCATCCTTCTTCCGTTATATCTTCTCATCTTGACACGGCGGCTTCCTCTTTTATCGCTGAATAATCCTTATAAAAAGGTCGATAAGAGACTTTATCCATCTTCCAAAAATGCCCATAAAACCATACCATCAATAGCTGTGCGCATCCGATAAACCTTCCTTCTCCTGCTCTTCTGCATGCATTTAATGATCTGAAAGTCTCTGCAAGAATTGTTGGGACAGGTGTAACTTGTTTATCCAATCGGTCGAACAAATCCACCACTGCTTCATCTATGTGTCTTAGGGCTTTTGGGAAGATGGCTAATCCGTAGAGGCTTAAGGCGAAGATATCAACCTTCCTCCTCACATTAGGGTGCATCACAATCAGATCCCTTAAATTTACCCAAGGAATACATCTCCTTTCACCTTTCTGTTGAATCTTGGTTGAGATCCACTGTTCACTCATTCCCGTAATTTTCATCAATTTCTTCGCAAAAGGAGGGACATAGGCAGGCCTAATATAAACCTTATCAACTTGTATCCCGGGACTACGAAGTAAAGTGGTATATTCTTCTACTGTTGGCACCAAATCCACTTTCCCAAAAGTGAAACAACTGTATGTGGAATTCCAAAATTGGACCGTAGCCCGAAACAGGTGTTTAACTATCTTAACATCCAATAAGTGAGAGATATCACCATAACGGTGGTAGAATATCTGTTTAGCTTCATCTTCCCAACGGGTCCAGATATCTCGCAACTCTTGAAGCTCATTCTGTGTGACGCTAACACCGGTGAAGCCCCTCAGCTCTGACGTATGACCTTCAACTAAGTTATCTCCTTTTTCCAACTGCAACTTTTCTGACCATACGTGCACGACTGCATTGTCCTCTACTTTATCAAAAAAGTCATTTTCCATAGCAAACTTCCTATCTCAGCAACCAAACTGAAATTGACACCTCTACTATATGGAATGTCATGCAAATCAAACAAATCAACACAAGTTAGTATTGCAAAATCAAAACAAGTAAAATATCATTAAACACTTATCTGGGTAACTATTTCGAGATTCTGCCTAGGGTAGGCTCTAGGGCTTCTATATATGGTTCGCTTCTAAAGAAGGATACCTGAACCAGTAGATTCCTCGATCCTCACCCATTATAGGCTCATACGGACCGAGTTTGGTTCAGGGGGATACATTTCCCTATGGCCATGCGGAGGCGAAAACCTCACGAAGCACATAGGTACGGATGTATCCCGGAAGCAATCCACTAGCCTATGCGGAGGTGAAAACCTCACGAAGGCTTAGTTTCTTACTCCACTTAAAGGTGTGACCACAATGGTCATGCAATGTAAATGCAAGTATTATAAGACTCAACATTATTACAGTTATAGCATAAGCAGATGCATCAAGAGAAACATGATTTTTCAAAACAATTTTCCGCATTTTCAATCACAAAGACAAAAATCAATCAATTTATGGCCTGACTCTCGAGGTCCCCAGTGGAGTCGCCAAGCTGTCGAAACCATTTTTTTGACGAAACGGGAATCGACTTTTAAAAATAGGGAGTCGCCACCGATCTTTATTTAGGTGTGATCGGATCACCTTTGTTTTAATAAAAAGTTTCAGTTTACTAAAACGGTGTTTTGATCTACGAATATTCGGGAAAACAGGTTCAGAAGTCGGTCACGTACGAGGAAGGGTTAGCACCCTTGCAACACCCAAAGTTGGTACCCAATTGATTGATGTTGTCCTAATGTTGAAAACTGGAAAATATCTAGGGTAAAAATAAAAAAACAGAATTTGCTAATTTTGGATTGAATCTCAAGGTCAACTCGTTTCAAAGCGATAAGAGTATCATACCCAACACGTTAGGATATGACGCCTTTATACTCTGACATCGAGATCCTCTTTGATCTTCAAATCATATGAAAAAGGGTACTTGAATATTTAGTCGAACGAAAAATCAACACTCAGCACGTTAGGATGTAATTTTTCGTGCTTCTAAACATACAAATATTGCCTCGTTTTTAATATAAAATCTTAAAATTTGCTCAATATTCATTTTCAACGTAATAAAATATTCGAAAAAAGGTTTGAACATGTTGAAGCTTGAAATACAATACAAGGATAAGACGCGTAAACATAAAAATTTGAATGCCGATAGATCACATATAAGTTGTATATACAAAAAAAAAAATCAAAACAAATAATGTACAAATAACTTGTTAATCTATATAAGTAATATGCATGGAAAGTTCATTATTCATGCATGAAAATAATATATCAAGGACATTAAAATAAACAAAGTATATATATAATAACATAGGGAATAAAATAAATAAAAAATATATCTATGCACATAAATAGACAAATATATATATATTAGATACATGTATATATAAAGTAGCGGGAAGCCAATGATATATACACAGTATAAAAAATGATTTTTATATAAATCATAGGCATATGTATTTGAAAAAACATGTAGCAGTATTTAAATTAAACATCATACAAATTCTTAAAACCTAAGAAGATATATACAAAAGAGACCTTCAAAATAAATAAAATAACTAATAAAATGTATAAATGAAAATCAAAACAATCAAATTAAAACAATATAAAAAAAGAAGTCAAAGTAATATATTAAAACTGTACATAAAAATAAAATACTTTTTTATTTGATTCAGACGATACCCTTAGGAAGAATCCACCTAGACTTCACTTGTTATCTAACTCTGAACCAGATGATTTATTCATTTGACTTGATCCGTAAGATTCCCTAAGTTATATTAAGCCTTCTCTCGAAGCGAATAACATCTAACCCTAGGTTGATTAATTGAAATCTCTTTCTACTTAAAACCCCTAGAATCGCATTAACTCGATCTATGGACTCCCATATTAGGTTTCACCCTAATCCGGCAAAATCTCGTCACCCTATCTCTAGGCGTGCGATTAACTCCGCTTAATTATGCTAGATCTACTCTTAAGCAGGGAATTTTGCTCCTCCACTTAAGCACATCATACTTGAATCAATATCCCAGAAATATCAACATAAGAATTAAGCTCACATAATTAAGAACAAATCAAGTATTTATCATACAGTTCAGAAAACAATAACAAGATCTGTCTTAGGTTTCATCCCCCTCAGGTATCTGAAGGATTTAGTTCATAGTAATAAAAGAAAACATCTCAAAAGAAAAGATAAAACAAAACATAAGAAATCCCTAAAACTCCCTGAAGGAATTGAATGAGAGATCTGTCGTTTTGAGTAGAATTCTGACTTCTTGAGATGGATCAACTGGCTATCTTCGAGTGATTCTCCACAAATTTGACCTTTTCGGCTTGGCTCCTTGGCCTATCTAACCGCCCTCCTTTCAGGTAACACTTAGGGTGTTTATATAGGCTCTTGGAATGTGTTTCCTTGGCCCTAAGTATCCTTTTCCGATTGAAATTGCACTTTGCCACGACAGGGACACGGCCATGGTACACGCCCGTGTGGACCATGGCCAGGTCGTGTTCGGATTTCTTTAATGAGACACAGCCGTGTGAATCGAGATCAGGCCATGTTCTAGTAGATTGACGTGGCACGCCCGTGTGGGCTTAAGTTCAGGCCGTGTCAATTTCCTCTTTGGCCCAATTTGGTCTATTTTAGGCCTGTTTTCCGTTCTTTTCGTCTTCGGGTGCTCTCTTGAGTATAAAACATGAAAACAAAGGATTAAGAGCACCAAATTACACAATTCAGGGCTTAAATCATCCAAAAGCATGCTAAATATAGGATTAAAATATGTTGCTCTTACAGTTTATCAAATACCCCCACACTTAAGCTTTTGCTTGTCCTCAAGCAAAATTCTCAACTTACAATTATAACGAACTTTCCATAATTCATAATTCCTACCGACAATGTCTCATCATAATTCATATATAATTTTTACATGGATAATTTAACTCAAAGAGTCCTAAAGATTCAAACAATCAAAGTCATACATTTGTAGCACAAAAACGTAGGTGTCTCCCCTTATCTAAATAATTACCTTTAATTCAAAACCGAAAAGGAATGACATCCTCACAAAAGATTCACTCAAATCACTTGAAGTGTTTAAGGTTCAAAATTAAGCACTCAAAAGTCGAACCTGAAAAGTTAATCCCATAGGCTTGCCTAAAAATCAAATCTCCACCACTGTAAAATGAGATGATAAACAGATCAAAAGGTCTTTAACAGGGTTGTAATGGGGCTAGGGTTAAAGGTGTGGATAAAGGCTGAATTAGAAGGTTAGAATCAAAATTGACCTGACAATTTACCTAACTAGTAAAATAAACTAGTCCAAAATAATTACATCAATTGAAAACTAATAATACGAGCTTTTTTTTCAAGATTTGGAATTTAATGCATAAGCTCACTTAATCACATAACTAATAATGAATATACTTTATTTTTTTTAAGAACAAGTCAAATAATAGGAAAGAACTTTCACAACTGAAATATAGAACATAATTAGGCAACTGTTCAAAATCAAATCTCGACAAAAAGGAAGTCAAAGAGGATGGTGATAACAAATACAAAGGGTTTTGGGTTAATATTAGTGGGTGAGTAAAAAAAAAGGGTTGTTAGGATTAAACGGGGTTCACTAGGGGTTGATTGTGAAGGTAGGCTTTTTATGGATTAAGTGGGTTAAATCCTAGGTGCCTTAATCATCCCTGTATATCAAATCAAAGGTGTGGTCTCGATATGTATGAACGAGGCAAGTTATAGAATAACAATTCAAAGTTGACACACTCATAATCAAAAAGTGAGCACGAAAAAATGTATGCTCTAATAGGCTCAAAAGCTCACAAAAATTATGGGTATTTGATATCAACCTCGTAAATTTCAAATTTCAAGGTAACATTCAGATTCAGGTAGACAACCTAAAAACAAATTAAATTTTGAAAAATAGACTTATCATGCTTGATTCTCTAGTATCCTTCAAATTTAATCATCAATGCACAATTATCAATGAATTAATCCAAAACATATCAATAAAAATCATAAATCAAAGGAAATTTTATTCGAATCGTAATATGAGAAACTTACTTTTCGAACAAGGCATAATTCAGGGATTTTCAAATAATACTATAGTTAACCCCCCCCACACTTAATATGTACATTGCCCTCAATGTACAAAGATAGATAATATCAAAATAATCATAAAATCATAAGATGGGTAGAGAAGTGAAACTTCTTGAATTTTGGATGAAGTTAATGAAATGAAACCGGATAGGATTTGAGGTGAACGTGGGGAAGCATCTCGAACCGTTTGAAATTGTGTCCTCGAAGCAGCTGTCCTAATTTTATTGTATCCTAAGCTAAATCTAAATGGTACGAATAATAAAAAGAAAATAATAAAGAAAATAAAAATAAAAGTGAATAATGGAAAATGAAAGAAGAAAGATAACGGGAAAAGGAAGGGAAGAAGGGGGTTAAATAGAAATTATGGATCTGGTAGTTGGCCCCGCCCTTGTATCTTCCTGTGGTGGCCACACGGCCATGGCCACGGCCGTGTAGTATGGAAATCTGTACTTTGGTTAGTTTATGGTTAGGTGCTAAAAGGAAAAATAAAAGTAAAAAATAAAAAATGTAAAAATTAATGGGGTTAGTGCTCGGGTTGCCTCTCAATAAGCGCTCGTTTATAGTCTTAAGCTAGACTTTACCTCTCATTCGTATGGTCATGGTGGTTTGAGGAGGTGAAAATCGTTTCTCATGCGATCAATTCGATTATTTATATAAAATTTAAGTCGAGTAGTGTTTACCTTAAAGGTGCTGATTTTAGGACTAGTTACCTCGACTGTTCCATCTGGGGAGATTTTGAGTACCTAATCTCCTATCTTAAGCTGGCTTGTCCCATCATTAAGTTCGTCGTGGAGTCGCCTCGTTTTTGCTTCATGTGTTTTTAGTTTCTCTTTGAGATGTGTCTTCCATTCGTCTAGTTCATCGATCCACAGCCTTCGTTCCTCATAAATTTCTTCTTTATCGCCACGAGGTTTAGGATCTGACATCTGCGAAAGAGCTTCAAGAAACGGCAAGTTAATATGAAATTTCTTTGGAAGTTTAAGAGACTTACCGAATTGTTTCTATGTGTGGTCTTTCTTTATCGTATCAGGGTATGGCACAAGAGCTTGGTACTCGGTAATTACCGGGTTTGGTAAATCCTGGCTTACCTCAACCTTACCTTCACTTACCACAGGTTCTTGCTTCGGGTCAGATTCCACTAACCTTTCACCGTCACGAGTTGTTACGGCTTGAATTTGCTCTTTTGGGTTAGTTTCAGTGTTGCTTGGCAAGCTTTCTTGTGGTTGTTCTAAGATCGGCTTAGAGAGTTGACCTAACTAATCCTCGATCCTTTGAATCGATGCTTCTTGTTTCGTTTCTATATTTCGGTGGTGTGTTTCTGTGTTTGCTATGAATTTTGCCAACATCTCTTCAAGGTTTGACTTATCCTCCTGTTGGTGAGGTGGTTGTTGAAAGTTTGGATGAAGTTCCTGTCTTTGGCTACTTTGGTCATCCCACGAGAAATTGGGATGGTACCTCCAACCTGCATTGTAAGTGTTCTCATAAAAATTATTTTGAGGTCTAGCATAGTTACCCATATAGTTGACTTGTTCGCTTACAATGCCATGTCCGTAGGGTGGGTACTCTGGATTCGCCACGCCTCCGTTTGTTTCCCACTGCATAACTGGATATACCTGCGAGGAACCACATAAAATGTCAATTTTCATACTTAAAAGCTCTAACTGATTTGATAGCATGGCTACTAGGTCAAGGTTGTAGATATCAGCTGCTTTTGTTGGCTTTGTCCTCATAACTTGCCACTGATAGTTATTTAGTGCCATCTCCACTATCTGCCAAAATCAAATAAAAGAAACTTTAGCAAAGTAAAAAATAAAAAATAATAATGAAAATAAATTGCAATAAAAATGGATAAAGTAATAAAAATAGAGTTTTCTTAATATTTTAGTTCCCCAGCAACGGCGCCAAAAACTTGGTCGTCGAAATCAGAGCTTTAAAATTTATAATAAAAATGATCGAACCTAGAAATTAACTCTGACAACGATTTTAAGGCAAGCGCACCTATCGAATAGTAGAGACCGGAATATCGAATCCCAAAGGAACCAAAAGTACTAATATTAACTCTCTTTCTATTATTTAGCCTAATAATTAAGTGAATGTTTATCTAATCTAAATTTAACTATCAACTAAACTAAAGACACAAAGAAAAAAAGAATGAATTGGGGAAAAATAACTTGGAAGAAAAACCAATTGATTAAGACGATACCCTTAGGAAGAATCCACCTAGACTTCACTTGTTATCTAACTCTGAACCAAACAATTTATTCATTTGACTTGATCCGTAAGATTCCCTAAGTTATATTAAACCCTCTCTCGAAGCGAATAACGTCTAACCCTAGGTTGATTAATTGAAATCTCTTTCTAATTAAAACCTCTAGAGTCGCATTAACTCGATCTATGGACTCCCATATTAGGTTTCACCCTAATCCGGCAAAATCTCGTCACCCTATCTCTAGGCGTGCGATCAACTCCACTTAATTATGCTAGATCTACTCTTAAGCAGGGACTTTTGCTCCTCCACTTAAGCACATCATACTTGAATCAATATCCCGGAAATATCAACACAAGAATTAAGCTCACATAATTAAGAACAAATCAAGTATTTATCATACAGTTCAGAAAACAATAACAAGATCTGTCTTAGGTTTCATCCCCCTCAGGTATCTGAAGGGTTTAGTTCATAGTAATAAATGAAAACATCTCAAAAGAAAAGATAAAACAAAACATAAGAAATCCCTAAAACTCCCTGAAGGAATTGAAGGAGAGATCCGCCGTTTTGAGTAGAATTTCAGCTTCTTGAGATGGACCAACTGGCTATCTTCGAGTGATTCTCCACAAATCTGACCTTTTCGGCTTGGCTCATTGGCCTAGTTAACCGCCATCCTTTCAAGTAACACTTAGGGTGTTTATATAGGCTCTTGGAATGTGTTTCTTTGGCCCTAAGTATCCTTTTCCGATTGAAATTGCACGTTGCCACGACAGGGACACGGCCATGGCATACGCCTGTGTGGATCGTAGCCAGGCCATGTTCGGACTTCTTTAATGAGACACAGCCGTGTGAATTGAGATAAGGTCGTGTTCTAATAGATTGACGTGGCACGACTATGTGGGCTTAAGTCCAGGTCGTGTCGATTTCCTCTTTGGCCCAATTTGGTCTATTTTAGGCCCGTTTTTAGTTCTTTTCGTCCTCGGGTGCTCTCCTGAGTATAAAACATGAAAACAAAGGATTAAGAGCACCAAATTACACAATTCAGGGCTTAAATCATCCAAAAGCATGCTAAATGTGGGATTAAAATATGTTAGTTTTACGGTTTATCAAAAACCATCTCCAGAAACAATGTGTTCCAAAAATCTGACTTCTTAGAGCCAAAACTCACTTTTGGTGAACTTAGCAAATAGTTTCTTATCTCTGAAGGTCAACAACACAGTTCTTAAATGTTTAGCATGCTCAGACTCATTCCGAGAATAAATTAAAATGTCATCGGGTCAGAAAATTCTATTCATCAAGTCCATGAAAATAGCAGAGGCATTAGTTAATCCAAAAGGCATAAGAAGACATTCATAATGCCTGTACCTTGTCCTGAAAGCAGTTTTCGGCACAACTGACTCTTTATCTCTCAACTGATAGTAGCCAGATCTTAAATCAGTCTTCGAGAATACTGTTGCCCCTTTGAACTGATCAAACAAGTCATCAATTCTTGGTAAAGGATACTTGTTCTTTATAGTCACCTTGTTAAGCTGTCGGTAATCAATACAAAGTCTCATAGATCATTCTTTCTTCTTTACAAATAACACCAGAGCACCCCAAGGAGAAAAACTCTATCTCCTAAAACTCTTATCTATCAATTCTTACAACTGAGCCTTTAATTCTTTCAATTCAGTTGGAGCCATTCTATACAGAGCACTAGATATTAGCGAGGTCCCTAGTACTAAGTCAATACCAAACTCAACTTCTCTAACCGGTGGCAACCCTGGCAACTCTTTCGGGAACACATCCAAATTTTCACAAACTATCGGTACTTATCCAATTTTTAACTCAGACACTTTTGTATTCAACACATAAGCAAGATAAGCTTCACAACCTTTCCTTACACACCTCTGGACAGACATCGAAGAAATCACAACAGGTAACTCACCCGACTCATCTGAATCAATCCGAAGAATTTAACTATTTTCACATTTTAATTCAATAATCTTTCTTTTATAGTTTATTATGGCATCATGCAGTGTCAACCAATCCATACGCAAAATAACACCGAATTCATCAAATGGCAACAACATTAAATCAGCCAGAAAATAGTGACCTCGAATCATCAAAGGATAATTCTTGTAAACTCTATCAACTAATACATGTTTGCTTAAGGGTTTGACACTCTAACCACAAACTCAGTAAACTCAACTGGCAAGGTCTTACTAGCTACTAATTTCACACAAACATAAGAATGAGTCGATCCAGGATCAATTAATGAAATTACATTAGTATTATAGAGAGCAAAAGTACCAGTGATAACATCGAGAGATGTCGCTTCTTCGCGAGCACAGATGGCATAGGCTCTAACAGGTGCTCAATCTTCAAATCTCACAGTTGTATCTTTCGTCACACCTTTAGCACTAGCTCCATTCCCAGTATTTCTCAGTGGTCTACCCCTATTAGTAGTATTACTCGGCCTTGCACTCTGAAATTTTTCTTTTTCAGCCATTTCAGGATCATCTCGGATAAAATGCTCTTGAGAACCACACTTAAAGCAAGCCCAGTCATTCATTCTACACTCACCGAGATGTCTTCTTCCACAATGTTGACAATTGAGTATATTAGACTTTATATTACCTACGCTTGCCATTGAAGTATCATGAGATTTAAAACTCGAATGTTGCTTCCCACGATCTTTGTGTGAATACCCCACTGAAACATTCGAACGGGAATACATTTCTTTAGATTTCTTTGACTAAGATGGAAATGACTTACTCATTGGTATTTTCCTCGAATCTCTAGCTTCAAGATTAGCTTTCCTCTTCTCTTTATTCAACACTTCGGCCTTACAAGTCCGTTCAACCAATACCATAAATTCTTTCAGCTCTAAGATCCTAACTAACACACGAATATCCTTATTTAATCCATCCTCAAATCTCTTACGCACAATAGCCTGGGTGGAAACACACTATCGAGCATATTTACTAAGTCTGACAAATCTTGCTCATGCTCTGCCACTTTCATACAATCTTGTTTCAGCTAAAGAAACTCTTTAAGTTTCTAATCGATGAACTGCTAACTAATACATTTCTTTCGAAACTTTTCTTGAAAGAAATCCCATGTAACCCTCTCTCTTGGTACCACCGATACTAGTGTATTCCACCAGTGATATGTAGAATCTCTCAGAAGTAAGATGGCACACTTTAAACACTCATCCAGTGTGTAGGACAACTCTTCAAATACCCTGATAGAGTTTTTGAGCCAAAACTCGGCTCTCTTGGGATCATCATCCACATTAGCTCTGAAATTTTCAGCCCCCTACTTTCAGATCTTATCAACCGGGGGCTTGTTCATTCTTAAAAATTCCACACCTTGTGGAGCTACGGGAATCGATCAAGGAATAGGTGGGGGTGGAGGAGGTTGCGCATTCAAATTTGTTCGAAAAAATTTAGTATAACACTCATTCATCATGTGGAGTAAGGCTTTCCTACCCCCTTCTCTCTGACTAACCGTAGGAGGTCTACTATAAGACGGAGCTGCCCCTTGAGCGGGAACCAGCGCATTACTTTCAACTTCATCAGCCTCAGCTCGATTGGGGTCTATTTCCTATATAAAAACATAATTTTAAAATTGTCAGGAGTCATCACACTAACACAGTTCATTTATGGCATGTAAAGCTAGGCTCTTACACACGCTATGTTAGTTTGAGAATAGACTAAACCGTAGCTCTAATACCACTAAATGTAACACTCCTTGCTCGTATTCGGCGCCGGAACAGGGTACGAGGCATTACCAGACCTAAACACAAGCAAACATACAAAACCGAGACGTAATTTCCATCCAAATTTAAAACTTTTAACATACATTCATATCATCCCAAAAACGAGCCTATGAGGCCCAAATCATAAATTGGAAATAGTTTATGTAACACCCCTAACTCGTATCTGTCGTGGAACTAAGGTTATAAGGCATTACCAGACATACCGAAACATTTCACAAACACACATCTCACATCAACAAAACATCATCATTCATAATCACTTTGTCCCTTTAAAAGATCTATGAGACCTTAAACATGCTTTAGAAAGGGTTCAGGGCAAAACTGAGTGTAACAGCCCAACTTAGTGCTTTGTTGGAATAGTGGTGCGAGACCACAAATCTGAAGTAGAAATATATGTTTTAATGATTTTTATGAGGTTTGTGAGGTACTTGCATGATTATGTGAAAATCTCATGAAGGAATTTTATTAATTAGTGAATAAATTGTCCATTAGGACTAAATTACAAAGATTAGAAAACATGAGATTTTAGAAGATTTAAGTATGAAATAGCATCATAAAAATTATTAGAGGTCCTTATTTAGCAGTTAAACCATTAAGTATTATGATGGACATAAATGGACATGGGACGGAAAAATCTCTAGAAAGGGCCATTAAGGACATTTTTGTCATTTGGTTAATTAAAGAATTAAAAGGGAAAAATAAGCTAAAAATCATGTCCATCTTCTTCCTACCTTAGCTGAAATGCAAGGAGCCATAGCTAGGGTTTCTTCAACTTCCAAGCATGATAGTAAGAGCATCCTAACCCAATTTTTAATGTTCTTCGTATATTTTAAACCCTCATAGCTCGGTTTAGCTATTTCTAGCTATATTTTGAGTTAAGGTTCATGTTCAAAAATTTACCCATGTATGAAATGCATGTATTTTGATGTTTTATGGAAGATTATGAAAGTCTGATGTAGGATAAACATATTTTTCTAAGTGATTTTCATGAAAAATGCATATAATGACCAAATTGTAAAAGTTATGAAAATGGTCATACATGAGTGAAATAGTAAAAATTAAAGGTTGCTATAGTTAAGAATATGATTCAGCTAGGTGTGAAATATAAGAAAGTTGAATGAAAATTATTTTACGAGCCTAGGGGAAAAAGTGTAATTATGATAAAGTATGGGGCAAAAATGAATTTTTTTCCAAAGTATAAATTATGAGTCAATGTAAGTATTAAACTAGTTAAATTGTCATTATAGATAAAGAAACATGAAGCCCAGACTGAAACCGAAGCAAGAACAAAGTTGTGGAAATTGCACATCTACACATATTTTGGAGTACCGAGGTAAGTTAGTGTGAAATTATAGATACATATGCTCTTATGATCAAATTACTTGCTATGTTGTATGATGTACATTATTTTAATGAAGTTGATTGACAATGTCTAATAAGGAAATCTGTAACGACCCGAATTTGGGCCTAGTAGATGATAACATGATTATTTTGCATGATTTCTTATATTTAATTCGGTGTATTTCTGAATTAACCCCTGCTAAATTTGTATTTTTATGATTTAAATCTTGTCAGGGATGCAATTGATCAAAAGCAAGCTAAAAAGGGCCAAATTGAAAGAAAAATCATGGAAATGGGGGCCAAATCAAAAAGATGGAGGAAGTCAAGGACTCATCAAGTAATTTGACTTTGTAAAAAGCCAGGAATAGAAAATCCTATTTTTATTTTATTTTATTTTATTTTCTTTATTTTTTTTAATTATTTAAGATTTTATATTAAATTAGTTATGCATGTTTTTAGTAAATCCATTAGTATAAATTGGGGTTGTTTGTATTTGGATAATCATCAATCAATTCTCTCTTTTCCTATTCCTATTTGGAGTTGTTTTTCTCTCTTTTCCTATTTCAATTTTGAATAGGATTCCTTTTATTCTATTTTTTTAGCCAACGTTTAACATTCTGCTTATTTCAATTCTTTTTGTTTGTTTTCCCAAAATTGGTTTAATTGCCTTCAAAGCCCCTTCCCTTTTCAATTTCCATCACCCTCTACAAAAGCCCAAACACTTTCCACCACCTTCAAGCATGAGTAAAATCATGCCACACTAAGCCCCTTTTAGCTTTAAGCCGGTATTAACCCCGTCAAAAACTCGTGAGTTACGAACCCGAGCTATTCAACTCCTGATTTTCGATACTTATTACTTCTCCGGATTAAGAGTATGATTTTGTCAACTCATAAAGTCAAGTCGTGCTAAGTTGAAAAAGGCGTCGTTTGAGTTAGTGCGGCTGGATGTACAGTTGGGATTCCGAAAGGATCGATTGTCTAATCGGTTTTCTGTGAACATATTGGCTTGCCAAGTAGTAACCGGATTTAAATGTCCCAATGTTTGAGGGCACTGGTTCGAGCTGGGCTCTTCTAGAACGCAAAGCTGCCGGAGTTCTAAACCACGAACGTTTCATAGGTTGTTCGATCGGTAAGGGTTAGTTAGAGGATGTTCCATAGCTAATTTACACAAGGAAGAGTTGGTTCCCAAGGCGTCCTTGGTAGCTATAACTAGCTTATCAGAAAAGACGAGTTCATCTAATTTCGAGGATCGGTTCAAAGACGGAAAAACCCGCGCTTGAGGCTGAGCTAAGTTTTATCGATTTCTTTTCAGATTATTTCAATTTTATTTTCCTATTTAGTCTGTTACTTTTTACGTTTTTATTTTCTGTGTTTGTTTCAGGTTTAATATTTTACTCTCCCCAAGCGTCGCGGGCACGACAATTGCCCAGACATTAACCTGGTCAAGAGATAGATGATTTTTGAGTAACAACAGTCTCTGTGGGATCGACCCTACTCCCTATACTGCTAAAATTTGCAACTAGGTGTAGGTTTAAATTGGTGGAATCGACAGCCATCATTTTGGCGCCGTTGCCGGGGAACTGTCAAACACTTAGAAACGCAACCGTCACTGACGAGCCAAGGTAATCTATTTGAACTATTAACTTTCCAAACTAAAATGTTACCTTCGGTTTTGTAGCCACCAACTTTGGAGCTTAAAGAATTTCCAGACCAACTTAAGTACGTCTTTTTGGGAGAAAAAGACACCTTACCGGTGATAGTGTCAAAGAAACTGACCCAAGACGAGGAGGAAAGTCTAGTCCAAGTGTTGAAGGATTTCAAGGAAGCTATTGGCTGAACGATAGCCGACATAAAAGGGCTAAGTCCATCAACTTGTATGCACAAAATCTCCATCGAAGATAACATGAAACCAAAGAGAGATGCTCAAAGGCGTCTTAATCCGCCCATGATGGAGGTAGTGAAGAAGGAGATCCAGAAACTGTTAGATGCTGGAATGATATACCCGATTTCCGACAGTAATTGGGTTAGCCCAGTTCATGTCGTGCCCAAGAAAACTGGCGTGACAGTGGTGAAAAACTCGTCCGGAGAACTGGACCCTACACGAGTCCAGAATGGATGGAGGGTGTGCATCAATTACAGAAAATTGAATGCAGCAACATGAAAAGACCATTTTCCACTTCCCTTCATCGATCAGATGCTCGAACGATTAGCTGGTAAGAACCATTACTGTTGTCTCGATGGATATTCAGGATTTTTCCAGATTCCAGTGGCTTCGGAGGATCAAGACAAAACGACTTTCACGTGCCCCTTCGGAACGTTTGCATATAGACGAATGTCGTTTGGACTCTGCAATGCTCCAGCCACTTTCCAAAGATGCATGGTGAGCATATTCTCCGATTATGTCGAGAAAATCATCGAAGTCTTCATGGATGACTTCACGGTATGCGGTAAATCTTTTAACGAATGTCTCGATAATCTTGCTAAAATACTACAAAGATGCCTAGAATTTAATCTTGTTTTAAATTATGAGAAATGCCATTTCATGGTTGACAAAGGATTAATTTTAGGTCATATAGTTTCCTCGGAAGGAATTATGGTCGATAAGGCAAAAATAGATATTTTTAACTCATTACCTTACCCCACATCTACGAGGGAGGTTCGTTCATTTCCTGGCCATGCAGGATTTTACAGACGATTCATGAAAGATTTCTCGAAAATCGTGTGACCACTTTGCAGCCTGTTACAAAAGGATAAAGAATTTGAATTCGATCAGACTTGTAAAGACGCGTTTGACGGGCTGAAGCAGAAATTGGTCTCCGCTCCCATAGTGCAGCCACCAAATTGGGACTTCCCGTTTGAAATTATGTGTGATGCCAGTGACCAAAGTGTGGGAGCTGTTCTTGGCCAAAGAATAGGGAAAGAGCCTCATGTTATCTACTATGCTTCAAAAACTTTGGATGCTGCCCAAAGCAATTACACAACCATCGAGAAAGAACTATTAGTTGTTGTGTTTGCTTTAGAAAAATTTAGATCTTACCTATTGGGAACTAAAGTAATTATCTTTTCTGATCATGCAGCTTTAAAGTACTCGATAGGTAAGAAGAAGGCAAAACCCCGACTGATCAGGTGGATTCTGCTCCTATAAGAGTTTGACTTTCAAATACGAGATAAAAACGGATGCGAAAACCTAGTAGCCGACCATTTGAGTCGATTATCGATTCCAGTAGACGACACACCATTGAAAGACAACTTTTCAGATGAAAACCTGTTTGCAGCAAATGTGGTTCATCCTTGGTACGCAGACATAGTAAATTATCTCGTTACAGGTACTATTCCTTCGGAATAACCAAGGTCTAAAAGAGATAATATAAAAAAGGATACGTAGTATTACATTTGGGACAATCCTTACCTTTGGAAACATTGCTCAGACCAGGTAACTCGACGGTGTGTAGCTGAAACAGAGGTATGGTCTATCTTAACTTTTTGTCATTCTTATGCTTGTGGAGGACACTTTGGACCTAAATGCACCGCACACAAAATTCTAGAATGCGGACTATTTTGGCCAAACATATTTCGTGATGCCTTTTTATTCTACAAAACATGTGAAAAATGCCAAAGAGTTGGCAACCTTAGTCGTCGAAATGAGATGCCCCTTACTCGCATTCATAGTTGTGAAATTTTTTATGTGTGGGGCATCGACTTTATGGGTCCCTTCGTTTCTTCTTTTGGTAATTTTTATATACTCTTAGCTGTCGATTATGTCTCTAAATGGATAGAGGTGAAAGCCACTCGTAATGATAATGCTAAAACCGTGGTTGACTTTCTTAAAAGTTCTATTTTTTCCAGGTATGGCACTCCACGAGCGATAATCAGTGACAGAGGAACTCATTTCTGCAATGAGCTCGTAGGTGCACTGATGGAGAATTATGGAGTGACTCACCGAATTGCCACTGCTTACCATCCACAAACGAACGGACAAGCTGAAGTGTCGAATCGAGATATAAAATCCATTCTGGAAAAGACGGTTAAACCTAACAGGAAGGGTTGGAGTTTGAGACTAAATGACGCACTTTGGGCTTATAGGACAGCCTACAAGGGACCAATAGGCATGTCACCTTACCGACTCGTTTTCGGTAAATCGTGCCATCTTCTGGTCGAGTTAGAGCACAAGGTGTTTTGGGCAGTTAAGCATTGTAATATGGAGATGGAGTCTGTAGGAAAATATCGAAAAATGGACATTCAAGAACTCGAGGAAATTAGAAACGACGCATATGAAAATACTCAAGTTTATAAAGAAAAGACAAAGGCATTTCATGACAAATTCATCACTCGGAAGCAGTTTTCAATAGGACAGAAAGTTCTTCTATACGAGTCCACCTTAAAAATTTCCGCTGGTAAGCTTCGATCCAAATGGATAGGACCGTTTATTATTACTAATTTATTTTCTAATGGTGCAGTGGAAATTCAAAGTGAAGAAACAAGAAAGTGTTTTAAGTGAATGGGAAACGACTAAAACCCTTTTTCGAGAATTTTCAAATGCACACAGTTGAGGAGATTATTCTCGACGAGCCCAGAGTTTGAATAAACAGGTTGTCGAGCTAAAGACGTTAAACAAATGCGCTTTTTGGGAGGCACCCCAAATTTCTTTTCATATATTTAATTTTAAATTTTAGTAAATTTATGGTGTAAATAAATAAACTTTTACTTAGTTCAATTGATTTGATGTTTCAGGAAAATAATGGAGAGCATGAATTTTTCCCAAGAGTCGGAGAGCAGTAGTGGCGCGGGCACGACATGCCGATAAGGTGACAAGTATTTACCAAAATAAAAAACCCCAACCTTTATAAAACACCCATTCAAAACATCTCACCTCACCCAATAAAAAAAAAACCAAAACCCAACACCTATCAACCCAATACCCAATATACTTATCCATTTAACCCAAATACCCATTACCCAAACTTAACCCATCTAAACTTAACCCATCTACCGAAAACCCAATAACCCAACCCATTTCACCCAATCACCCAATTTAACCCATCTAAACTTACCCAATAAAAACCCCAAACCCAATACACACCCAAATGACCCAACACCTAACCCAAACAAAACAAAAGGAAATAAAAAAGAAATACAACCTCAACCGTCCAAAGGAAAGGAAAAATAGAAAATAGAAAAAAAAAAAAAGAAATTAAACACCCAAAACACTCAATCCCCCAATCCCTTTCATTTTCTTCATCTTCTTCAAAACACAAAAGAAAAAACCCTAAACCCAAGACTACCCCGCGCCGGCGCCGTCGCTGTCATCCTACCCCACCATCTCTTTCACTGTCGCAAATCGTCACCGTCGCCGTGCCGTTGCCGCTACGTCACCATGGTCACCATCACCGCTGTCACGCTTCTTACTTGCGCCGACGATCCCATTCCTCCACCCCTCTACCTATTTTATCATCTCCACCACCGTACCACCCTCTCCGACACCTTTTCACCACTGACCGCCATTGAAACAACCCCCACCACCTAACTTTCATCTTCACCATCGCAATTCCTCCAAAACACCACAATTTTCCTTCCTATTTTCTTCCTTTCTATTCAACCATTACAAAACCACCATCTCCACCTACCTAACCAACAACACATTTGCACCCTCACCATAAACCATTTGAAATCGGCCAAAACAAGCCATTCTCGATCACCGTCACAAGTCACTGCCGCAAACGCCACCGTGCGTCACCGTCGACCACCGTCACCACCTTCGTTGGAACAGAGCTGAATCTTCGTGTTGCTGCCACGAACACAATGGTCCGAACTTGAAACCAAACGGCTGACAATGTCCCGGTTTTGCTCAATCGCAATCGACACTGTTTTACCGCACTTCCATTCGTCGATTTAGACAATGAAAATACTCCTCCGCAACCTCCTCCACAATAATAGGCCGGCCCATCGAGAACCCGACATCAACGAAGGCCAACCCCGATCGAGTCAGACACTTCAGGTAGTCCCGAAGAAGTCGGGACCTCTAACGAGAACGTCGAAACTACCCCTACCATCGACGAACGAGTTACTCAATGCCACACCCGAAGTCATCGACAACCGACACGAGAGCCATCGACACCCCCAAACAGCAGTACTGAAGTTGCTGACGAAGAAAACCCACCCGAATCGCCTACCGAGCATATTCGACCACCCCAAGACGGCCAGCACAACAGACGTAGTCGTGCCAATACAATTCCAACGGAAAGTTGACTTCGTGGGTTTCTCGACTTCTCAACATTGGAGCATCAAACACGATATGATGCCATCTGACAGCGCTCGCTCCCGGTCTATAAGCAAATCGATTTTCCCACTCTTGAACTTCTAGATATGCATGATGCTGTGCTTCATTATTTTAATGCTATTGGTTGGACTTTATATGCTAATATTACTTGTAATGCATATTATGAATTAGTATATGAATTCTACACCACTTTTAGCTTCGATATTAATGCTTTGCAAACTGTTGAAACACAAAATATTATATGCTTTCGTTTGCTTGGGAAAGACTTCCAGATGTCAATTTCTGAATTTAACATTGCCATGGGTTTCATCGGTCATGATGATATTCAGTCTGATTCTTTTCATTCTGCTCTGTTAGATATTCCGAATAACTTTGATGCACAACATGTTTATCGTGTTTTAACTAATTCTGGTCATTTGTATAATCCGAAGACCACAAAAGACTTGTTGGTGCATGAACCTGCTTTGAGATATATACACCGTTTTTTGGCATTTAGCTTTTCGGGTAGAAATGATGCATCAGCTGCTTTGACTAAAACTGAACTATTCTTTTTGTGGTGTATGCATTCGGGTTTCAAAGTTAATTTAGGATATTGGTTTGCACGAAATTTCCATGCCGTTTTGCGTTACAACCGTCCCCTTATACTTGGATCATTTATTTCATATTTAGCCTCTCAACTTTTTTCTGAAATTGATTTCTCCATTTTCACATGTGCATATAGTATGAGCAGCCTAGACAAATATTGTTTGGATTCTATAGGATTGCTTGCTGGAACCCCTACTACGTGTTATTTTGTTCCTCTAGGTACAAGAACTACTCGCGAGAATATGGTTTTTCGCCTATGCCCACACATTGACACGAGAGCGTGCGAGGAACAACCTCCATCTCTAGAGGATCGTTTAGGACGAATCGAGGAAAGACTTGGAATGATGGAAACTCAAGTCTCCATAATTCTTGATATCCTACAAAACCGTTACCCCCGACATCGACAAAATCATTGAAGAGACACATGGGAAGTATTCTGAACTTTTCCTTTTGTTAATTTGAGCTGCTGTTTTTTTTTCTTTTTCAATCTATAATATGCACATTCTTGAGGACAAGCATAGAATAAGTAGGGGGGATGAATATATATGGATATAGTAAGTATGCATGGATGGTTGATTAATTTTTGTTGCATGTTTCTCTTTTGCATATGTTCAGTCTTGCATTGAATTCATTCAACAGTTTATTTGACATTGAGCCTTTAATCTCATACTTAGTCAACTTGGACAATTGGGCAAAATTTTTTGGAATTTAAATGCTCAAGTATATAGATTAGTCGACACTTGTGTTTTGAGGTTGATGTATGTAACCAGATTTTCATGAATTGATTGTTTGAAAAACATTTGCTTGTGCACAAAAAAAAAAAAGAGAAAAAAGAAAATTAAATAAATATTAAAGGCTCAAGTTATGAGTGCTAATCTCAAAAATGTGACCGGATTGAGTAACCGGGGTGAGGAGATTGGGTTGTCATCTCATCTCGCGTAAAAAGGTTCAAGTGACGAGGCGATGATTTAATAACATTTCGCTGACAGAGCCCAATAATAAAGACTGTTTGAACTGAGTAACCGGGATAGGGTGCTTGGGTTGTCATCCTAGTTCGCGTAAAAAGGTTTGACCATGTCTAATTTATTTTTCTAAAAGTTTAGTTAATTAATAATGCCTTGCAATTTATTGGATTCAAACTCAATTTAATGAAGTTATCTAGTTCGCATATTTCATATTTTATGACACTTGTATTGTTGATTAAACTATATGTGTTGAGCATTGATTTAATTATTTTTGCCTATGTTGTTGACATTGACTATGGATGTTGAAAAGAGGCTCGATTTTTAGTAAATTGTAGAATCAATTCTAATGTTTGAAAGAACAACATGCTTGGGGGCAAGCATGAGCTAAGTAGGGGGATTTTATAAAATGATTATTTTGCATGATTTCTTGATTTTAATTTGGTGTATTTTTATTATTTAAATCTTGTCAGAGATGCGATTGATCAAAAGCAAGCTAAAAAGGGCCAAATTGAAAGAAAAATCATGGAAATTGGGGCCAAATCAAAAAGATGGAGGAAGCCAAGGACTCATCAAGCAATTTAACTTTGTAAAAAGCCAGGAATAGAAAATCCTATTTTTAGTTTATTTATTTTTATTTTTAATTATTTAAGATTTTATATTAAATTAGTTATGCCTATTTTTAGTACATCCATTAGTATAAATAGGGGTTGTTTGTATTTGGATAATCATCAATCAATTCTCTCTTTTCCTATTCCAATTTGGAGTTGTTTTTCTCTCTTTTCCTATTTCAAATTTGAATAGGATTTCTTTTATTCTGTTTTTTTAGCCAACGTCTAACATTCTGCTTATTTCAATTCCTTTTGTTTGTTTTCCCAAAATTAGTTTAATTGCCTTCAAAGCCCCTTCCCTTTCCAATTTCCATCACCCTCTACAAAAGCCCAAACACCTTCCACCACCTTCAAGCATGAGTAAAATCATGCCACACTAAGCCCCTTTCAGCTTTAAGCCGGTATTAACCCCGTCAAAAATCCGTGAGTTACGAACCCGAGCTATTCAACTCTCAATTTTCGATACTTATTACTTCGTCGGATTAAGAGTATGATTTTGTCAACTCATAAAGTCAAGTCGTGCTAAGTTGAAAAAGACGTCGTTTGAGTTAGTGCGGCTGGGCGTACAGTTGGGATTCCGAAAGGATCGAATGTCTAATCGATTTTCTATGAACACATTGGCATGCCAAATGGGGATTGCTGTTTGGTCCCGTCAAGGGAAGTAGTAACCGGATTTAAATGTCCCAATGTTTGAGGGCACTGGTTCGTGCTGGGCTCTTTTAGAAAGCAAAGCTGCCGGAGTTCTAAACCACGAATGTTTCGTAGGTTGTTCGGTCGGTAAGGGTTAGTTATAGGACGTTCCATAGCTAATTTACACAAGGAAGAGTTGGTTCCCGAGGCGTCCTTGGTAGCTATAACTAGCTTATCGGAAAAGATGAGTTCCTCTAATTTTGAGGATCGGGTCAAAGACGGAAAAACCCGCGTCGAGGCTGAGCTAAGTTTTATCGATTTCTTTTCAGATTATTTCAATTTTATTTTCCTATTTAGTCTGTTACTTTTTACGTTTTTATTTTTTGTGTTTGTTTCAGGTTTAATATTTTACTCTCCCCCAAGCGTCGTGGGCACGACAATTGCCTAGACATTAACCTGGTCAAGAGATAGACGATTTTTCAGTAACACCAGTCTCTGTGGGATCGACCCTACTCCCTATACTGCTAAAATTTGCAACTAGGTGTAGGTTTATATTGGTGGAATCAACAGCCATCAGTAGAATTGGGCCATTGAGCCTTAAGCGTGGGAGCGTTTAAAATTTTTGACAACAAGAGAACGGCATTAATGTAAGTTGGACCTATTAAGTAAGTGATATTTAAAGGTTACGAGGTTTATATGAAGTCCCGGGATCAAACTTGGGCTTTAGGAAAATTTTGGTTTTAGGTGAATAAAACCCTAGGAGTTAGTAGGTAGGCTTTAAGAATAAAATATGGAGAAAAATAACACAGAAAGAGCTTGGCGTGTAGTGGCAAAGTGGCGCCACATGGGAGACAAGGAGGTGACGCCACACAAGGAAGCAAGGGGTCCAAGGTTCAAGCCTTGGCACTGGCATTTTATTTTGATTTATTTTTAAGTGAACTTGGACTTTGGCACATAGATTTATATTTAGTTGCACAAGATGTTAGACACAAGAGGAGCTAGTGGCTAGTCGCTAGTAGCGTGAATTGGCTGATGGAAGAGCCTGGGTTTGAATCTCATGACAAGCAAGGGAGTATTTATTTTACGGATTGGATGGCCAGAGTTTGTGTTAGATTTAAACTCTATTGAAGGAGGGATCCCACATTGAAAAGCTAGCAAGAGGGAAGGTGAGAAGCTGGCTATATATAGAGCTGCCTATGAGGAGAGGAAGTATACCTTGGTGGGCGTTTGGACATAGGAGCATTCGGAGCGCGGATTAGTTTCAGAATCCTATCAGGTGTGTATTTCGCACTACTCTAGCTGTAGAGCGACAAATGCCGAAATGCCGGTCACACGGCGATGGTAACCACAGGAGCGTGCGAGCGCATGTGTGGGAGCTTCAATGAGATACTCGAGGACACCATGAGTATTCTTGTGGGTTGATGCTGTTGGGCCACGATGGGCCGAACGGGGCCAAGTGGGCCCAATGGGTCCGTGGGCCTAATAGGTCCGTGGGCCCATATGAATAAGTTGTATGATTGTGTAGTAGATGTTGGATTAGACTATGTGAATCTCATATCTGTGGCTAGATTTAAGCTAAATGGGCCACACGAGCGTGTGGGCTCATTTGGGCCGAAAATGGGCCTTAGGCCCATTCGCATCATTATCTCTGTTTAGAATGCTTGAGTCGCTCGAGGCGACTGTAGACCTTCTGAGGGGTTGACAAATTACAGAAATACCATTGGTTTACAAAATTACTGAAATACCCTTGGGTTGTGAAATTACTAAAATACCCTTGGGTTGTGAAATTACTGAAATACCCTCGGGTTACGAAATTACTAAAATACCCTCGGGTTGTGAAATTACTAAAATACCCTCGGGTTGCGAAATTATTGAAATACCACTAGGTTGCGAAATTGTCGAAATACCCTCAATGGGTAGAATGACCGTAATACCCTTTATTATGGTTGAGTATCGTGTGTATGATTTTATTACACTTATGTATGTTGATATATATTGCATGTTATCATGTTGCATGGGTTGGGGTTAACGATTGAAGAGCAGTGTAGCCTGGTGGCATAGCCACAATATATATATTTACATAGTTATGACTCTGGTGGCTCAGCCACAAATATTCTGTGATTAGCAACTTGTCTGCAATATTGGTGTGTTTGGCGGGCTTGGTTGACTTGATCCCCACAGGTGTGATTGGCTGGTACGGGGGTGTGCTTGGTTGGATTGGGTTGGGTTGTATTATATTCATTGCATCCCATCATTGTATTACCATGATTATAGGGCTCGGGCCCAGGTTGATGTCTTTTGGGCTCGGGCCCAGTTAATGTTGGTTTAGGGGATTACACACTGAGTTCTTTTAACTCACCCCTTTTCCCTTAACCTCGCAGGTAATTCCCAGCGGTAGAGGATTTGGAGCCGTGGATGACTCGGTGGAGGCCATACATCGGAGACATTGCTCGCAAACTTTAGTAAATCTCCATTTTGCTTCATTTTTAAGATTATTTTTTTATTTGGGTTTAATATTTTGTAATAAGGCCTCTGGGATTTATATTACTTTAAACTTTCATTTCAGTATTTTCAAACTATAAACGATAAAACCTATAAACATGAGGTTTTCTTAAAACATTAATAATCGTTTTCTAAAATATCATGTTTCCACAACTATTCAAGTTCGATTTTCACAAAAAAAACTGTTTTTCAAAATAATAACAACTTTATAAAAGTGGACATTAAGAAAATTGTGTTTTTACAAACAAACAACGAAACTTGGAGTTTATCAAAGAGATGCAACATTTTATCGATCGCTTAGATTTTCAACTACCTTTTGATGTGACATGCTAGATCCGGCCATAACGTCTAGGTCGGGTTTGGGGTGTTACAAAATCAATGAGAATAAGAAAGTGAAAGTCCCGATTGAAGATTCGGAATAACGAGGGTACCTATGTCACAACATGAGATAAGGAAAGCCTGTGTAAGACCATGTCTGGGACATGGCATCTGCATCAAGGAATGTAACACCCCAAACCCGGACAAGACCCCACGCCCGAATCTGGTATGTTACGGGGAAAACGGTTTTTGAGAGGTTAAATTTTTCGTTTAAAAGCCGAGTGAAAACACAGTGTATTTTGAAGACAATTTGAGTGGACTTGTTTGAAATCAGATGGTGTATTAGAAACCCGGGAATTTTGAAATCTTAACCAGAATGTGTGGTTAAAATGAGTTTAAACCATGTAAAACCTTAATAGTTTCTTAGTGTTACTTAAAACATTTTTAGACTTAGAAGTAATACCAGTTTGATTTGAAAATCATTTGAATTTGCTTACTATAAAGACATAGTTTGATACCCGATGGTATGGTTTAAAAACACATTGCGCTATAATTTTGAAATCATTATCTTTCCAAGTTTTAGTAAAATTCATACCAACTTGTTTTGTTAAGGCATATTAAAATTTAATTAAAACGTAAACATCACAAAACATAAATTAAAGGCCTTTTACAGATCCAATATAAAAACCAAAGTAAATAAGCTAAAGTACCCAAATGCAATAGTCTGAGCAAACTTTTATTAAAGTATGGCATGTGCACCCCGAGTCCATCCCGGCTCCATGTCCGCATCTACGAGTCACCTGAAATGTCAAAGGAGAGGGTGAGTCGAGTGACTCAGTGTGTAAATCCCGCTCCCGAAGAAACAACATGCTAACACATATCATACATAGCAACATAATTAATGCAACCCGATCCTAACCATCCGTATCGCCTTTTCTACCCCGTGTGGTACCAAACCACTGGTGGTGCCAAACCACTGGTGACATATAGTCACAATGTGTTACCAAAACACTGGTGTCCCAAAGACACAATATCCGTCAATGTGGTACCAAACCACTGGTGTCCCAAAGACACAATTGTGCTACCAAAGCACTGGTGACCGAAGTCACAAATCCAATGATGATGGGGCCAACCCATCGTGTGATACCAAATCACTAGCAGACGATCCCATATCTCAAGTGGGGCCAACCCACGGTGGTCAAACCACAGGGACAAGTCGCAATGAGGTGCCAAACCTCTGGTGTCCCAAAGACACAATGTGCTACCAAAGCACTGGTGACCGTAGCCACAAATCTGGTGATGGGGCCAACCCATCGTGTGATACCAAATCACTGGCGTCAATCCCGTATCTCACAAGTGGGGCCAACCCACGGTGGTGTTAACCACAGGGACGAGACGCTGAGGTACCAAACCTCTGGAGGTGCCAAACCTCTGGTGACCCAAAGTCACAAAGTGTGTTACCAAAACACTGGTGCTCGTCAGCACAAAATATCACTGCTCCCTCCACTCGTATCACCCATCAACATACCATACTCATGTAATCATGCATATCATACAATCATGCATATCATGCTAACATGTCTAATCTCATATCCCATGTCACATATATCCACAGCCATGGTATCATATAGATCATCATTAAACTCATAATAATAATACTGACTTACCCGAGTCCAGAATTATACCCATTTGGGTATCATATCAATCATCATTGTTTCATTAATCATCTCCCAGATTATCAATCATATTACTAAATATAAGTGTGTTAGTATACACACCTGATAAATACGAGTCTAGAATCCCAACGAAAACGATCTAAGTCCCTCAATTACTAACTCCTGTAACATTCGGCCAACATAGAATTAGGCACTAAGACCATTCGGCCAAAGACATATACACTCAAGGGGTTAATGTTGAACCCTTACCTTACTCCTGATTTGGTTTCCTACCAAATCCCGAACCCAACAGTGGTTCTTCTGATAATCGGCCAACACCTATCAAGAACATAGTGAATCCTTAGTAATCTTGACTTAATCGAGACCAAACAATTGAACGATCAAAGATAATACCAATCACTTACCACAACCACTGCCTACCAATCGGTTCAAAGGGTTGAAGACTCCTCTTGGCTACTTTTCAATATCCAGAGACCCTAACACAAGATGATTAACACAGGTTAATATCCTTCCAATCCACAACCAATCATAAGCTTTTAATCCAACCCAAATTCAATATAGAACTAAAGAAGGTGGACATGACCATTCGGCCAAACCCTTACCCCAACACCAACGAAGATTCGGCCAACACCACACTAGGAGGAAATAGGGATTCGGCCTTGCTCACAAAAGAGAACGCAAGAAAAATGAAGAAAAGAAGAGGTTGATATTCGGCCAAGACTTTAAAAGAAGAAAAGGAAAATCGGCTTTAGGTGTTTAACACCCTTGAATTCGGCTACAAACTAGAAAAGAAAATAGTAAGAGAAATAGATGTGGTTTAAGAGAAGCAAGAATTCGGTCAATGATTGAAGGAATATTCGGCTCAAGTGTTTCAAGAAAGGAGAGAAAAAAAAAGAAATGATGAGAGGAGGAGAGAGCTTGTTTCGGTTTGCTCAAGTGAAGAGAGAAAGAAAGAAAACAAGGCACAATCGGCTACCAAGAAAGTTGAGAGGAACAAATCAATTTCGACAACTAGGTGTTTGCACTTTTGGCTTCAAAGAGAAAATGAGAGAAACTCCTTAGAATTTCGGCTTGTTTTGACAAAAAGGGAAAAACGAAAGTGTGGCCTTACCAATTGTTTCCATGCCGAAAAACACCCAAAAATGCCAAGACACATTCGGCACTACCCAAACCCCATACCAAACCGTCCACACACCCAGTCCAACACTCACAAATCGGCCAAATCCCCCCAATTACTCACATCCTCACATTCAAACATCAAGACCAAGTCTTTCTCCTAAAGTTCCTCTCCACCACACGTTTGAATGTGAAGACTTGGTCCAAGTAGAATCCAAATTGCTCTCAACCTCTTCCTCCAAGCCGTCCCAAAAAGAAGTCAAAAAGGGGGACTCTGCAGCTCGAACACTGGACCTCCACCACATGCAAATGACGCCACACCAAGCTCCCCCTTGTAGCGCATGCTTTGCCACTAAACTAGCTCCTTACTTGTGCAATGAAACCACAATTAAAATTCTTAAACCCCAGATTCCTCAGCTCCCCTGACTTAACACCCAAAAACCAAAATTTTCCCATTCACTCAGGCATACTTCTAGCCTACACTAAAGCCCCTAAAACACCGAAATAACAACACAGCACACTAAATACATGCAATATCGTGCAACAACAAAATAGCCCCTAACCCGGGATATTACAAGGAATGTAGGTCCTGTGTAAGACCATGTCTGGGACATGACATTGGCACCAAACGTAGATCCTGTGTAAGACCATGTCTAGGACATGGCATCAACATCGAATAAGATAGGCATCATACAAGACTATGTCTGGGACATGGCATTGACACCATATAAGGAAGGTCTCGTATAAGACCATGTGTGGGACATGGCATCGACACCATGCAAGAAAGGTCCCGTGTAAGACCATGTCTGGGACATGGCGTCGGCACCAAAGAAAAATTTCGTGTAAGACCATGTTTGGGACATGGCAATGATATTAAGCTAAGGAATCCCGTGTAAGACCATATTCGGGATACAGCATTGGTATCATGAGGTGATCCCATGTAAGACCATATCTAGGATATGGCATTAGTATCAAGATACATGTTTGATGAGATTGAGTATCCTCTGGTATTCTGAGAAATTCAACAGGCAAAAGAGTGAGATGAAAAAGTGACTAAGAATAAAATAAGTAAGGTTGATGATGAGATAAGTTGTATAAGAATGATAAAGAATTTTATTCAAGTTAACGAAGATAGAGATTTAAGTTATTGCCTATGATAGTTTAAGTGCTAAACTATGTAATGAGTGATACAGGTACCATGAGTAAATACAAGTTAAGGTAACCCTAATGTTATGGGTAAGTATGAGTAAGAGTAAGTATGAGTAAGTAAGTTTAAGCACTTCAGATTTATGTGTTTTTGATTAATGATGAATGAGTTTATTTTGACCAATTATGTTGCTACATAAGATTTCATGCAAACTTACTAAGCTATATGTTTACTTCTCTCTTTTCCTTCTTTTTGTAGCATCGTCAAGCTAGTTCAAGGATTCGAAGAATGTTGGAGCTCAGATCACACTATCAACCACTATTTTGGTATAGTAAAGTTGATTATATTGAGTATGGCATGTATAGGAGTTTGATCATTTCGAATTATGTCATATTGAGGGGAAAATGGATAGTTATCAAGCTTATGCATACTTTTTTTATATAGCCAAAGAAATTGGCTAATATTTGCTAAGTTCCATATCTTATTGATGATGAATTGGGTATTATTCATAGTGTATAAATGTTACATTATACATTGCTTGAGTTGGTATAAGTGTGTTTATGTTTCAGGGTGGCAATTGGCTTGGAAAATAGCCTCTAAGTGTCCACACGGCAGACACACGGGCAGCTTCACGGGTGTGCTAATAGGCCGTGTGTCCCCTTCATCAACTTATGAGAATATGATTTGTCACACGGGCCAGCACACGGACGTGCTCCATGGCCATGTGCTAATAAGGGTTTGATGACATCATAAACAGAGAGCTCCACGGGTAGAGGACACGAGCGTGTCTATGCCGTGTACAGGACACGAGTTACAGACACGGGTGTGTCCTCTGCCCGTGGAGCTCTCTGTTTGTGACGCGAGTTATAGACACGGGCGTGTGCCCAGCCATGTGAAAACCCTTGTAGGTTCGAAATAAAAATAAATTTTATACGGGGCTAGGGACATGGGCATGTGCGACCACACGGCCTGCCCACACGGGCGTGTGACCCCTGTTTAGGTAAAAATTTTCAAATAGTGTAAAAATTTCCGGTTGAATTCTGAAACCTTCCATATGTATGTTTAAGGCCTCGTAAGCCCATGATATATATGTTGTGATTAATAAGAAGAAGTTTTAAGTTGGACACGGGTAAGTTTTATAGCCCAATACTTTATGTTTAAGTAAGGTTAAGTATGGTAATGCCTCTTATTCTATTCCGGCGTCGGACACGGGTAAGGGGTGTTACATTTAGTGGTATCAAAGCTACGGTTTAGTCGATTCTCTGACTAACGTAGCATAAGCAATAGTCTAGCTATACATGCCATACATATAATTATTTAACTAATGATAGTGTGACGACTCCTCAAGACTTAAACTATGTTTTTATATAGTAAATGGATCCCAAAAGAGTTGTGGCTGATGATGTAGAAAGTAGTGCGCCAGCTCCCACCGAAGGGACGGTGCTGAATGAAAATGAAAATAGACCCATAACAATAAGCCAAAGAGGAAGAGAACATGCTAGGGAAGCCTTTCTCCACATGATGAATGCTTGGTACACGGAGTTCATTGGTACGAACCCGAACACGCCACCCCCTCCACCCTCGCCTATTCCTTAGCCTACCCCTGTAGCCCCTCAAGTGGTAGAAATAGTAAAAAGAGAAAAACCTCCGGTTGATAGGATCCGAAAACAAAGAGTAGAGAAATTCCTGGCTAGTAAAGATGACAATTCGAAAAGGGCAGAGTTTTGGCTTGAAAATATCATCAGGGTATTTCATGAGTTGTCGTGCACACCTGATGAGTGCATGAAGTGTGTAGTTTCTCTTTTAAGAGATTCTGCATATCAGTTGTGGAATACCCTTGTGTCAGTTGTACCAAGGGAAAGGGTCCCATGGGAGTTTTTCCAAGAAGAATTCAAGAAGTATATTAGTCAGAGGTTCATCGATCAAAAATGGAAGGAATTCTTGGAACTGAAACAAGGTAAAATGTCAGTAACAGAGTATGAGCGTGAGTTTGTAAAGCTCAGTAAATACGCTCGAGAGCGTGTATCCACTGAAGCCATCATGTGCAAGACATTTGAGGATGGACTAAATGAAGACATTAAATTGTTTGTTGATGTCCTAGAGTTGAAAGAATTAGTTGTACCAGTGGATCGGGCTTGTAAAGCCGAGGAATTAGTAAAAGAGAAAAGAAAAGCTGAGATGGAGTCTCGTGACTAAAGAAAGAGATAGTGGAGTAAGTCATTCCAGTTCTCATCTGATAAGTCAAGAGATTTCTCCGCCCGATTAGCTACTTCAGCCAGGTTTTCAAGCAGAGGCAATACTAAACAGTATTCAGGGAATAAGGCTCAGACTACTTCAGTCACTAGGGTTGGGAACGTTCGATCTAATAGACCTGAATTCCCATAGTGTGGCAAATGACTTCCCGATGAATGCCGTGCACATGAGAGTGCTTGTTTTAAGTGCGGTTCTCAAGATCACTTCATCAGACAATTCCCCAAATTAGTCGAGAAAGACAAAGTTCAGAGTGCAAGAGCAGGGAGCAATAATAGAGGAAGACAACAAAGGAACCCGGGAAGTGGGGCGAGTAGTAAGGGTACACCCCGAGAGCAGGCTGCAAGACCTGAGGGTAGAGCGCCTGCATGGACTTACGTCATTCACGCTCGCGAAGAGGCATCATCTCCTGATGTAATTACGGGTACTTTTTCTCTTCATGATACTAATGTTGTTGCTTTAATTGATCCGGGGTATACCCATTCATACATATGCATGAAGTTAGTATCTAGCATGAGCATACCTGTTGAGTCTACAAAGTTTGTGGTAAAAGTGTATTAGTAGATAAAGTATGCAAAGATTGCCCATTGATGATTAGAGGTCATTATTTTTAGGCAAATCTTATGTTATTGCCATTTGATGAATTCGACATTATTCTTGGTATGGACTGGTTAACCACTCATGATGCGACAGTAAATTGTGGAAAGAAATATATTGAGATGAGATGTGAAAATGGGAACACTCTTTGTGTTGAATCAGATGAAAAAGACAGATCGCCGGTAGTGATCTCTCACATGTCGGCTCAGAGGTATGTAAGAAAAGGGTATGAGGCGTATCTTGCTTTTGTGATGAATGTTAAAGAAGCCGAGTTGAAGATTGAATCAGTACCAATAGTATGTAAGTATCCAGATGTTTTTCCCGAGGAATTCCTAGGATTGCCTCCGGTTAGAGAGGTTGAATTTGGTATTGAGTTAGCTCCCGGTACTGTACCGATATCGATTGCTGCTTATAAGATGGCTCAAACTGAGTTGAAGGAATTGAAGGCACAGTTGCAAGAGTTAACAGACAAAGGTCTTGCTAGACCAAGTTGCTTTACGTGGGGTGCTCCAGTGTTATTTGTGAAAAAGAAAGATGGCTCTATGAGATTGTGCCTAGATTACCGATAGCTTAATAAAGTAACAGTGAACATGTATCCATTGCCAAAGATTGACGATTTGTTTGATCAATTGAAGGGAGCCACTATATTCTCCAAAATAGACTTGAGGTCGGGATACTATCATTTGAGAGTAAAAGACTCAGATGTGCCGAACACTGCATTTCGGATGAGGTATGGGCACTATGAATTTTTAGTCATGCCTTTTGGTTTAACTAATGCCCCGGCGGTGTTTATGTATCTAATGAACCGCATCTTTTGGCCATACCTAGATAAGTTTGTGGTTGTTTTTATTGATGATATATTGATATATTCCCGAGATGAGCCGGAGCATGCAGAGCACTTAAGGACAGTTTTACAGATTCTAGGAGATAATCAGTTGTATGCCAAGTTCAATAAAAGTGAATTTTGGCTCAAGGAAGTTGGGTTTCTGGGACATATTGTTTCGGGAGGGAGTCCGAGTTGACCAAAGCAAAATTTTGGACATTGTTGATTGGAAATCGCCCAAAAATGTATCTGAGGTTAGAAGTTTTCTCGACCTAGCTGGCTACTACAAACTGTTTGTTAAAGGGTTTTCTATGATAGCGACTCCAATGACGAAACTATTACAAAAAAATGTAAAGTTTAAATGGACAGAAAAATGCCAGCAGAGTTTCGAGAAACTAAAGGCAATGTTGTCAGAGGCTCCAGTTCTAGTACAACCTCAATCGGGGAAAGAATTTGAGATCTACAGCGATGCATCCTTAAATGGATTGGGATGTGTACTTATGCAAGAAGGCAAGGTGATAGCGTATGCCTCCAGACAGCTAAAGCCACATGAAAAGAATTACCCGACGCATTATTTAGAGTTGGCTGCTATTGTTTTTGCATTGAAGATTTGTAGACACCATTTGTATGGTGAAAAATGTCGGATATTCACTGATCACAAAAGTTTAATGTATTTGATGACTCAAAAAGAATTGAATTTAAGGCAACGGAAATGATTAGAGTTGATAAAAGATTATGAGTTGGTCATTGATTACCATCCGGGGAAGGCGAATGTAGTCGCCGACGCTTTAAGTAGAAAATCCTTATTTACTTTGAGAGCTATGAGTACACGGGTGACATTGTCTGATGATGGTTCCATTCTAGCTGAGTTGAAGGCTAGACTGATGTTTCTTCAAGAGATTTATGAGCCTCAGAAAAATGATAGTGAATTGCAAGACAAAAGAATTCAGTGTGAGTCAGGTGTTGAGTCCGACTTTCGGATCAATTTCGACGGATGTTTGATGTTCAGAGACAGAGTCTGTGTACCAAGATTCGTAGAATTTTAAATGAGGCTCATGGTGGGTGCTTATCTGTACATCTGGGTAGCACTAAGATGTATAATGACTTGAAGAGATGGTATTGGTGGCTGAGCATGAAGAAAGATATTTTTGAGTTTGTTTCGAGATGCTTGATTTCTCAGCAAGTAAAGGCTGATGTAACACCCCTAACCTGTAACCATCACCAGATTAGGATTAAGAGGCATTACTAATCATTTCCAAAGATTTCATATCATTTCACAACCGAACATGTCAACTCACATTCATATAGCCCCTTATATAGGTCAACGAGACCTTCAACATGGTTTAAAATAGGGCCGGGACTAAACCAAACACACACGAAAATTTTTGAAATTCAAACATTTTTCTAAGTTACAGAGGTCACACGCTCGTGTGGGTTGGCTGTGTGCCTCACATGGCCTCAGGCACGCCCACGTGTCCAAGCCGTGGCAAAACAGGGCATACCCACTGACTTGTCCACATGGCCTAAGACACGCCTGTGTGCCTCACCCGTGGTCGACACTAACTTGCACCACACGGCCAATCACACGCCCATGTGTCTAGCTCGTGGTCACTACTGACTTGATCCACACGGCCAGTCACACGCCTGTGTGTCTTGCCCGTGGTCGAGTCTGACTTGTATCAAATTACAAATTCGAAAGACACGGTCGAGCCACACGCCCGTGTGCTCAACCTTGTGGGCAATTATAGGCCATTTTCAAGGCCAAATTACCATCCACACTTTGAAACACCTACAAGTTTCAAATCTCATGCATTTATACCCCAATTAGCAACCAAAACATACCATTATATGCACCAAATAATCATCATCAACATCATCTATTTCCTTACTCAATATCATCACAAATAAGTCCATCCAAAGTATCAAATGTACTTCTCAAAACATATAAAACAAGCATCATATAATCCATACCATAAGTTCACATTTAGATCAAAATACTCATCAACCAATTCAAACACCAAATATACCATTTTCATCCTCACTACTTCAAACCACTTTCATCATTTTCAAAGTCTACATATATAAGCTTATATCATTCAACTTCCAAGCCATATCACATGGCAAGGTTCAAACATCCCAAAATCACTAGCCTATACATGTCATATACCACATATATATACAACTTTCAAAATACCAAAATAGATGGCCAATAGTGTGGTTGAATCGCTGACGATCCTCGAATCTGAGCTAGCTTTATTGACACTGTAAAGCAGAGAAACACATCACACAGTAAGCTTTTAAAGCTTTGTAAGTTCGTAATATAATACAGTCAACTCATTGAATCAAACTAATCTTACAATTTAAACCATCACATAGATAATTTAACAAAATACACAAGCTCAACTATATCCAATACTCACATAGCCGTCCATTCATCTACTTTCAAATTTACCAACCACATAGGTTTCATACATACCTTTGCCAACACCTAGTTTGCAACCAATTTTTTCTATTCAATGCTCGATACCACATTCCGATCAATCTTCTTTATTTCTTCGATTCAATCGTACACTTAGTGCCCAATCCATAGTCGAAGCTTAAATAACATCGCACACTTAGTGCTTTAATATAAAACCGAACTCAACTCGGTATCGCACACACAGTGCCAGTCAGTAAAGTCGAAGCTTCCATTACTTCGCACACGCAATGCTATTCAATTCTGTCTCGATTTCCAATTATGCACACTTATTGCCACATTTCTCAATATCATATATAACATTTCTAATTCAATAACTATACATCCATTCATTTCACATCATATAGATATACATTTAACAACTTGTAATATATCCGAACTTACCTCGAACGTCGAAATACCGAAATTAGCTGATCAATCGAGTACTTTGTCTTTGCCTCGATCTTGATCCAAATCTCTCCCTTCTTGGTCTATACATATTCAATTTTAGCTCATTTAATCACCAATTCGTTCAATTCAGTCCAAACTCATATATTTAGGGCATTTTACAAAATAACCCTTATATTTTCACATTTTGACACTTTAGTCCCTATTTCACAAAATCACAAAATACACAAAATTTCACTACACCATGCTTAGGCTGAATTCTCCTTAGTCTCATACAAGCCCATATATTTCATTTAATTCACATTTTAGTCCTTCAATTTCTCATTTTCACAATTTAGTCCAATTTACTCAATTTCACCAAAAATTCAAATACAAACTATGTTAACCCAACACTAAGCTTTCATATTTCATCAACTAACAACATAAAGCTCACATATTCATCAATGGCATATCTCAAAATCACCATCAATTTCTAAAATTTAAGCATGGGTTTGATAATACACTAAGCAACGATCACAAAAACTTAAATATTGCTAAAATCCGAGCTCAAAACATACCTTGATTTTGAGCAACTATGGTCGAATGCTTCAAATCCCTATTCTCTTTTTTTCTTTCAAGTTTCGGCAAAAGATGATGATAATATGGCATAAATTTCTTTTAGTTTTAATTATATTACATATTATTACACCATTTACTAAATTACCCTTAATGAATATTAATAATAACACCAAAAACTATGCTATTATCATCCACTTAATATCAATTGGTTTAATAACCCTATAAGGACCCACATTTTAATAAGCCATGCCAAATTAGCACTTTAAAAATCAGTACACAGCTTTTACATTTTATGCGATTAAGTCCTTTTTCATAATTCGACACTCAATCGATAAAATTTTCACACAGAATTTTCACACATGCTCAATCACATATTATAAACATCAAAAATAATATTATAATATTTTTCTGACCTTGGATTTGTGGACCGGAAACTACTATTCTAACTAGGGTCTAAACCGGGCTGTTACAACTCTCCCCTCTTAGGGATTTTCGTCCCCGAAAACCGTACCAGTGAATAGGTTCGGATATTGCTCTCCCATAACATCTTCAGGCTCCGACATAGCCTCTTCAACTTCGCGTCTATGCCACAACACTTTCACTAAAGGTATTCTTTTGTTTCTCAATTCTTTAATCTCTTGCGCCAAAATTCGAATCGATTCTGCACTATACGATAAATCTGACTGAATCTCAACTTCTGTAGGAGCAATCACATGCGATGGATCAGATCTATATCGTCGAAGCATCGATACGTGTGACACATTATGAATTTTCTCTAATTCAGGTGGCAACAACAATCTATAAGCAACCGACCCAACACGTTCCATGATTTCATACGGTACGTTGAACCTCATACTCAACTTGCCTTTTCGGCCAAATCGGAGTATTTTCTTCCACGGAGACACTTTCAAAAACACTTTTTCACCGACCTCAAATTCAATATCTTTTTTTTAAGTCTACATAGGACTTCTGACGATCTGATGCTGCTCTCAAACTATCACGAATCACTTTCACTTTCTGCTCAGTCTCTTTTATCAAATCAACCCCGTGAACCTTATTCTCACTCAACTCAGTCCAATACAATGGAGTTCGACATTTTCGACCATAAAGAGCCTCATATGGTGCCATTTTAATGCTAGATTGAAAATTGTTATTGTATGCGAATTCAATCAACAGTAAATGCTTTTCCCACGTATTCTCAAACTCAAGAATGTAGCATCTCAACATATCCTCAAGAATTTGAATGATCCGCTCAGATTGTCCATTCGTTTGCGGATGAAATGCAGTACTGAAATGCAGTTTGTGCCTAACGCCTCTCACAATTTCTTCCAAAACCGCGAAGTAAATCTCAGATCTCTATCAAATACAATAGATAGTGGCACCCCGTACAATCTCACAATCTCAGCAATATTCAACTCGGCTAACTTGTCAAGTGAATAATTTGTTTTCACCGGAACAAAATGAGCCGATTTCGTCAGTCTATCAACTATCACCCAAATTGCATCTTTCTTTCCCAGAGATAAAGGCAATCCCGACACAAAGTCCATCATGATTTTCTCCCATTTCCACTCAAGAATCATAATCGGTTGTAGGAAACCAGATGGAACCTGATGTTCAGCTTTAACTTGTTGACATACTAAACATCTCGAAACAAATTCTGAGATGTCCCGTTTCATACCATGCCACCAATAAAACTGTTTCAGATCATTATATATTTTTGTACTCCCCGGATGAACAGTCAAACGACTATTGTGAGCTTCATTCAAAATCAACTGAATTAACCCTGAATTTCTCAGAACACAAATCCGACCTCTGAATCTCACACAATCATCACTATCAACTCGAAATTCTGAATAAACATTCAATCCACATTGAGCTCGTTTTCCTATCATCTCCTCATCACTTTTCTAGGCATCACAAATTTGACATATAAACATCGGTCTCACTTACAACTTAGCCAAAACTGAACCATTATCACATAGATCTATCTGAGTACTCATAGCTCGCAAAGCACATAAAAACTTTCGACTCAAAGCATCAGCAACAATATTAGCTTTGCCTAGATGATAATCAATTACTAACTCATAGTCTTTTAGTAATTCTAACCATCTCTGCTATCTCAAATTCAATTCTTTCTGAGTCATCAGATATTTTAAACTCTTGTGATTAGTAAAAACATGGCATTTCTCGCCAAACAAATAGTGACGCCAAATCTTCAATGCAAATATAATTGCGGCTAATTCAAGATCATGCGTCGGATAGTTTTTTTCATGCAGCTTTAGCTGTCTCGAAGCATAATCAATGACTTTGCCTTCTTGCACCAACACATAACCCAAACTATTCAACGATGCATCACTGTAAACTATAAATTCTTTACCCGATTTAGGTTGAACTAACACAGGCGCCTTTGTTAACAATATTTTCAATTGTTCAAAACTCTGCTGGCACTTTTTTGACCACTCGAATTTAATATCTTTCGGTAGCAATTCATCAACGGAGTCGCAATCATCAAGAAGTCTTTCATGAACCGCCTATAATATCCCGCTAATCCCAGAAAACTACGGACTTCAGACACATTTTGTGTAGGCTTCCATTCAAGGATAGTTGAAATCTTACTCAGATCAACTCGTATTCCCGCAGTTGATACAATATGTCCCAAAAAACCAACCTCATGCAGCCAAAACTCACATTTACTGAACTTTGCATACAATTGCTTCTCGCGCAGAGTCTGTAACACAATTCTCAAATGCTCGGCATGTTGTGTCTCATCACAAGAATAAATCAGAATATCATCAATAAACACCACAACAAAGCGATCTAAGTACGATCTGAATATCCGATTCATCAAATCTATAAACACTGCAGGAGCATTCGTTAGTCTAAAAGGCATAACTAAGAATTTATAATGTCCGTACCTCGTTCTGAAAGCAATCTTTAGTACATCTGATTCTTTAACTCTCAACTGATAATAACCCGATCTCAAATCTATTTTCGAAAACACTGTAGCTCCTTTCAGTTGATCAAATAAATCATCAATACGTGGCAAGGGATACTTATTCTTTATTGTTACTTTGTTCAACTATCGGTAATCAATACACGTCCTCATAATGCCATCTTTCTTTTTCACAAACAACACAGGTGCACCCCAAGGCGAGAAACTCGGTCGTGCAAATCCTCTATCAGTCAACTCTTGCAACTATGACTTCAACTCTTTCAATTATGTTGGTGCCATTCTATACGGAGCTATTGATATAGGAGTCGTCCCCTAGACTAAATCAATACCAAACTCGACTTCCCGTATCAAAGGTAATCCCGGTAGTTCTTCAGGAAACACATCAGGGAATTCACCAACCACGGGCACAGATTCAACTTTCTTTTCTACCACTTTTGTAACTATCACATACGCGAGATAAGCTTCACAACCCTTTTTCACATAGTTCAGAGCTTTCATCAAAGATATAACAACCAGAAACCCATTCAAATCACTGGATTCAATTCGAACTATCTCACCATTATGACTTCTCAAATCAATACTTTTTCGTTTAGAATTCACAATACCATTGTGCAAAGTGAGCCAATCCATACCCAGAATAATAAATTCATCAAAAGGTAGCAGCATCAAATTAGCCGAAAGAAAATATCTCGAAACATCAACGGACTGTTCTTGCACACTTTATCCACTAAGACACACTTTCCTAAGGGGTTCGATACTCTAATCACAAATTCAGTAGACTTAACAGGTAGAGTCTTATTTGATACTAGATTCACACACACGTAGGAATGAGTAGAACTTGGATCTATCAATGCAATCACATCAGTATCAAATAGAGTAAAAGTACCAGAGATGACGTCTGGAGATGACGCTTCCTCTCGCGCGCGTATAGCATAGGCTCGGGTAGGTGCTCTCGCCTCGGATCTCACAGCTGTATCCGTAGTCTCTCTTTGACTTCCACTCACATTTTCTGTGTTTTCGAGAGGTCTACCCTAAGCCGTTGTGTTACTCGGTCTCGCACTTTGAACATTGTCTTTTTTAGCTAACTCTAGGCAATCTCGAATGAAATGATCTCGTAATCCACATTTATAACAAGTTCTATTACTGTACTTGCCCCAACATTCTCCAACGTGTCGTCTTCCACACTGTCTACACTTAGGCTTGTTACTTTTGACACTACCAACACTTGATTCAATTGGAGCTTGAGTTCTTGGACCAACACTTTATCTTGCACGTTCTCTACCCGAATGTCCAAACGAAGCATTTGAACAATTGCTTGCATCTTTAAATCTCTTTGTCAAAGGTTGAAACGACTTACTCATTGATCTTTTTCTTTCATCTCTAGCCTCAGAATCTGCTTTCTCCTTTTCTTTGCTAAGCTCCTCGGCTTTGTAGGCTCTTTCAACTAATACAACAAATTCATTTATATCAAGTATTCCAACCAGCAATTTAATGTCTTCATTCATCCCTTGAATAAAATGTTTACACATAGTAGCTTTAGTTGAAACACATTCCTGCGCATATTGGCTTAGTCTCAAAAACTCTCGTTCATACTCAGTGATTGACGTACGGCTTTGCTTCAGTTCTCGAAACTCTTTACGTTTCTGATCTATGAATCGTTGACTGATATACTTCTTTCAGAATTCCACCTGAAAGAAATCCCAGGTGACTCTCTCTCTCGGAATGTAACACCCTTAACCCGTATTCGCCGCCGAATTAGGGTTACGGGGTATTACCTATCATAATATGACCAAATACAAGCATTCATAACTAAATAAAAGATATACTTTAAAATGTTATAAAAATATGTATCATATTTCTTTGATACTTTACAAATCAACCTAAAGTATTTATTCAACCCAAACATATTCACCTTTCATACATATGGCAACATATCTTTATACTTACCTATATATGTACTTACATGCACTCATATCCATAAAATTTTCATGTATAAAAAAAATAGTGTGCATTCGGCTCCACATTAACTTAACTACCATGTATAATACCAATTTCACATAAAGGTAATTTTGATCAAATAGCAAAAGTACTATTCATTTGGTCATTTAGTAAAAATAGCCAGACATGCATATGCTTATAATCTCCTTACCTAAACAAGTATCAAATACTAAAACCACATATACAAGTATGGCATCAACCTTGCTTGTCCGAACCTAAGGTACACCAAATTCAATGCCAATTGCCGAAAGTATTTATCTATTTCATTAACTACTTCTCTTTTAATTATTATAGCCAATTATAATTTACAAATGACCTAAAACATATAAGTACCCGACTCAAACATTTACCTAGTCATTTTAATACCTCTCATACCCGTGTACATATACACATTTATATCAAATTGCTAAAGACACTACAAGACCGAATATGCACAAGATATTACATACCAATAATCTAATTTAACTTCTCACCACATTCATAATATACCATTGACATATTTCTAAGGTGGACCAACCATTTGATCGATTATGCATCATACATACATATAACAACAACGTCACGCCATGACACCAACCAAGCATTTACATATACATATATACACATCATGTACTATACTTCCCTAATAACTAATGCCGTAACTAACCTCACAATTATCTATAATGCCAAGATAACTAACCTTAAGGTCATTCTTACCACCTTTTCATATATCAAACTCAAAAACATAAAAAATGTACTTTCATATTAAACAAACATCAAGGCCGAACTCAAACAAAACCAAGTGGCCATAATTTAGCCATTTTCGCATGGCATAAATACACATATACATCATTTGAAATCGATCCAAAAGTACCTTAGCTTATACATGCCATAATAATCATAGTTTACTACTTCAAAAAGAGTACCAAAGAGATGATAGTATGGTGAGCTTCCGAGGTGATTCCCGAGCACAAGTCGAGCTTCCAAAAGTAACCTATGCACACAATAATTAACCAAAATAAAGTAAGCTTTCATAGCATAGTAAGACTTAAGCAATGCATACATTCGCATAAGCATATACAAATTCCTAAAGAAATAATCTTACTCATTTACGACCATCGTACATTATATCCGAACCCTCATTAGTTAAGTTCATAACCACCCTATAATTGAATCACATACATAACATATGCATAGCAATTATTCAACCACAATTCGAACCATTTCTCAACTTTAATCTAAATGGAAATGATAATTACCTTGAGTATATTCACCTTTCTGAGCTACTCGTTACTGCGTAACACATAATAATATCCATCACCTTTTCCGTACATATATTACGTTAAATAAAAATAGTAGTATTCTTACGAGCCTCAATTTATATTTTCGTATATTTTGATTTGGTAACGTATCGCACACTTAGTGCCGTTACCTATCAATTCCGCACACTTAGTGCCAATTTTCTCGTAATGTACCGCACATTTAGTGCCGTTACTTGTCCATTTCTGCACACTTAGTGCCGTTTGAACGATTTTGCACACACAGTGCTCGGTATAAGCTCGCACACATAGTGCCATTAAATTTTATTTCTTTCCAATACGATATACATATATATCCTAATACTCATTTACAAATTTGTCCATGTAATGAAAAGTTTACAAGCAACCATGCATTTTAACCCTCACTAGTACATTCGGCACTTTAATATATATATAAACATAATTCCCACATTTTTAAACACCAATTCCTCATATCGTTCGTATACATAACCATCTCGTATTTCATTCAAATATATTCATTTTTGCTCCACTAATTAAAGCATACTTAAACATTCACCAATCTTATATCCGGCTATTCAAGCTAAGTTTCTCAATTCCCATTCGGCATTATAAAGATTTACATGCCAAAAATTATTTAAAATAGATACGTAACATAGAGTAAAATTCAATTAAGTTCAATTGCTTAAGATCTTACCTCGAATATCAACGAGTTCAACTTCCCGGTTAGTCGATCAATTTAGTTTTTCCCCGATCCAATCCTATCTCCTTTTGTTCTTGATCTAAATACATTAAATTTAAGCTCAATCAAGCACATTTATATTCAATTTAGTCCTAAAACACATAAATAGGCAAACTACCATTTTGCCCCCATTATTTCACACTTTTACAATTTACTCCAATTTGTACAAAACACAAAATACACCAATTTTGGTTACACACATCAATGGCCGAATGTTCATAGACTCGTACAAGACCTTGCATTTCATTTACTTCATGTTTTAGTCCTTCAAGAATTTATTATTTTTCAAATTAACCCCTACCACTCAATTTCACTAAAACTTCTAATTATAAACATGATGATTTAAAACATACTATTAATAATCTACCATCAAACATCACATACCATGAAAATACATCAATGGTCGAATCTTAATGTGTCACAAACTCAAAAATTTCAACATGGGTTATATAGCATTCAAAGCAACGATTCTAAAAATGTAAAAATAAATAAAAACTAAGCAAAATACATACCCCAAATTGAGCTCTCAATTGCCAAAATTCAAGCTCCAAAAATGGAGTTTTCTTCCTCCCACATTTGGCCAAGAAGATGAACAAGGTATGTTCTCTTTCTTTCCACTTTGTTTCATTTTTTATGTGTTAAATTAATAATAACATTTATTTATTTATTAACAACAAAACATATTTTTATAACAACAATATTTTAATCTAATTTCTCTCATATTGCCATCCACTTTACTAACATTGGGTTAATTGTCCTTTAAGGACTTCACTTTATAAAGCCATCACAATTTAACACATCACTTCTAACCATTATACAATTTAGTCCTTTAGTCAAATTAGACACACAAATAAGCAAATTAATTCACAAAAATTTAACACATGCTCAATCATAGATTATAGACTCGATATAAAATATTAAAATATTCTACTGACTCGGATTCATGGTCCCGATACCATCATTCTGATTAGGGTCGAATTCGGACTGTTACAACTTTCCCCCTTAGGAATTTTCGTCCCCGAAAATATTACCAGAAAAAAGGTTCGGATAGCGCTCTTTCATAGTATCCTCTGATTCCCAAGTTGCTTCTTCAAACCCGTGCTTTTGCCACTGCACTTTAACTAAGGGAATTTTCTTATTTCTCAATTCTTTATCTCCCGAGTCAGAATACGAATCGATTCTTCTTCGTAGGTCATATCAGACTGAATCTCAACTTCCGTCGGGTTAATCACATGCGATGGATCTGATCGATGTTTACGAAGCATCGAAGCATGGAAGACAATATGTATCTTTTCTAATTCAGGTGGTAACTGTAATCTATAAGCAACTGGCCCGATACGCTCTGTGATTTCATACGGTCAAATGAATCTTGGACTCAACTTGCCTTTACGGCTGAATCTGAGTACTTTCTTCCACGATGAAACTTTCAAAAATACCCGATCTCCAACCTGAAACTCAATGTCTTTACGTTTCAAATCGGCATATGATTTTTGATGGTCTGATGCAGCTTTTACACTATCCCGGATCACTGCTACCTTCTGTTCAGTCTCTTTAATCAAATCTACCCCGTGTCTCTTGTTTTCACTATGCTCGGTCTAATACAATGGCGTACGACACTTACGACCATACAAGGCTTCGTAAGGTGCCATTTTGATTCTAGATTGAAAGCTATTATTATAAGCAAATTCAACCAAAGGTAAGTATCGCTCCCACGTACCTTCAAACCCAAGGACGCAACATCTCAACATATCCTCAAGTATCTGAATGATTCACTCAGATTAACCATCTGTCTGCGGATGAAAAGCTGTGCTAAAGTGTAGTTTAGTACCTAAAGCATCCTGTAATTTCTTCCAAAACCACGACGTGAACCTTGGATCTCTATCTGAAACGATAGAAACAGGTACTCCGTGCAACCGCACAATCTGCAATATGTACAGCTTAGCTAGCTTATCAAGTGAAAAGTTGGTTCGTACCAGGATGAAATGAGCTGATTTCGTCAAGCTGTCAACAATAACCCAGATTGAATCTTTCTTACCAGGCGTCAACGGCAAACCCGATACAAAATCCATCGTGATTCGATCCCACTTCCACTCAGGTATCAAAATCGGTTGAAGTAGTCCCAATGGTACCTGATGCTCGGCTTTCACTTGTTGGCATACTAAACACTTTGTCACATAATCTGAGATGTCGCGTTTCATTCCATGCCACCAGTAATGCTGTTTCAAGTCGTTCTACATTTTTGTGCTGCCCGGATGAATCGACAGTTTACTATTATGAGCTTCTTCACAAATCATTCGAATCAACTCAGAGGTCTTAGGCACACATATCCGATTCTTAAACCGTAGACATCCTTTGTCATCTATTAGAAATTATGATTTCACACTTGAATCACACTGACTTCTTTTTGCTCTAAAATCATTATCAATCTCATGAGCTTCTCGAATTTGTTGAACAAACAATGGTTTCGGTTTTAATTCAGCAGTGAGCACACCATCATCGGTCATAGCTAGATTTGCATTCATTGCAAGTAAAGCAAATAATGATTTTCGACTAAGCGCGTCAGCAACTACATTAGCCTTTCCCGGGTGATAATCAATTACAAGCTCATAGTCTTTCAGCAGCTCTAACCATCGTTGTTGTCTTAAATTCTGATCTTTCTGAGTCATTAAATACTTTAGACTCTTATGATCTAAAAAGACGTGCCATTTCTCACCAAAAAGGTAGTGTCGCAATATCTTCAAAGCATATACTATAGCGGCCAATTCAAGGTCATGAGTTGGATAATTCTTCTCGTGCGGTTTCAACTGTCTTGATACGTAAGCTGCAACTTTACCCTCTTGCATCAATACACAACCTAGGCCATTTAGAGATGCATCACTATAAACAATGAGTTCTTTACCTGATTCTGGCTGAATAAGTACCGGAGCTTCCGTTAACAAAGTTTTTAGCTGATCGAAACTTTGCTGACACCTTTCTGACCACTCAAATCTTACATCTTTTTGCAACAATTTGGTCATCGGAGCTGCTATCATAGAAAATTCTTTCACAAAATGTCTATAGTATCCGGCAAGTCCCAGAAAGCTACGAATCTCAGAAATATTCCGCGAAGGCTTCCAATTAAGTATGGCCGAAACTTTACTCGGGTCAACCCGAATACCTGATGCCGAAATAACATGTCCCAAAAAGCTGACTTCACTTAGCCAAAACTCACATTTACTGAATTTCGCGTATAATTGTTTTTCACACAAAATCTGCAACACTAACTTCAAATGCTCAGCATGCTTGGTTTCGTCTCGCGAATAGATCAGTATATCATCAATAAACACAACTACAAACCGATCTAAATACGGTCTGAATACCCGGTTCATCAAGTCCATGAAAACCGCAGGGGCATTACTAAGTCCGGATGGCATCACCAAAAACTCATAATGACCATAGCTCGTTCAAAAACCAGTCTTCGGAATATCTGACTCTCTAACTCGCAGCTGATAATATCCCGACCTCAGATCAATTTTTGAGAACACAGAGGCTCCCTTAAGCTGGTCGAATAAATTGTCAATACGCGGCAATGCGTATTTGTTCTTTACAGTTACCTTATTGAGCTACCGATAGTCAATGCACATTCTCAAGGTTCCGTCTTTCTTTTTCACAAATAGAACAGGAGCACCCCAAGGAGAGAAACTTGATCTGGCAAAACCTCTATCTGTCAGTTCTTGCAACTGAGTCTTTAATTCTTTTAGTTCAGTCGGTGCCATTCTGTACGGAGCTATCGAAATCGGGGTAGTCCCCGGCACTAACTCAATCCCAAATTCTACCTCAGGAACTGGCGGCAGTCCTGGTAATTCCTCCGGGAACACATCTGGGTATTCGCTAACAACCGGTACTGACACAATCTTCCTTTCGGTCACCTTGCTATCAATCACATATGCTAGATAGGCTTCACAGCCCTTTTTCAAATACTACCGAGCCAACATCGAAGATATCACAGTAGGTAATCCACTCAAATCTGCTGACTTAATTCAGATTATCTCATTATTCTGACCTCTTAAATCAATAGTCTTTCGTCTGCAATTAACTATTGCATCGTGAACTGTCAACCAGTCCATACCGAAAATAATATCAAACTCATCAAAAGGTAGCAACATCAGATCAGTCGGAAAACACATGTCTCGAATCATTAAGGGGCAGTTCTTGCACACTTTATCCACAAATACACACCGACCCAGGGGGTTTGAAACCCGAATCACAAATTCAGTAGACTCAACAGGTAGAGTCTTACTGGACACTAATGTTTCACACACATAGAATGAGTTGAACCAGGGTCAATCAAAGCAGTTACACTAGTATCAAAGAGTGTGAAAATACCAATAATAACATCTGGAGATGAGGCCTCCTCTCTAGCACGGATGGCGTAAGCTCTGGCCGGTACATGGGTCTCCGATCTAATAGCCACATCTGTTGCCCCCCTCTGAATACCACTCCTACCTCCTCCAGCTCGGGATGGTCTACCTCTAGCTGTAGTGCCACTCGGTCTCGCACTCTGAGTAATACCCTTATCAATAGTCCCCGGGCAATCTCAAATGAAATGATCCTGAGAACCACACTTATAGCAAGTGCGATTAATAGATTTACCCCAGTACTCCCCAAAATGTCATCTGCCACACTGCTGACACTCGGGTTTGCTCGATCGAGTATTGCCAACACTAGCCACTAATGTAGCCCGAGAACTCACTGGTGGCCGCTCTCGAATAGAAATCCCGGTATTAAGTCAGGATCGGCTACCATCATTCTTGAACTTCTTCATTGCCAACTGTGAAAATTTACTCGCAGATCTTTTCCGAACATCTTTTAAATCGAGCTTTGCTTTCTGTTTTTCTTTTCCCAGCCCTTCTGCTTTGCAAGCTCGTTCAACTAACAGAACGAACTCATTAATCTCAAGAATACAACCAGCAACTTTATATCTTTATTCAGGCCATCTTCGAATCTTCGGCACATAGCAGCCTCTGATGAGACACACTAGCGAACGTAGCGACTAAGTCACACAAACTTGCTCTCATATTCGGATACGGTCATACGACCCTGTTTGAGCTCAAGGAATTCTTTACGCTTGGAGTCAATGAAGCGCTGACTTATATACTTCTTGCGACATTCAGTCTGAAAGAAGTCTCAAGTAACACTCTCTTTCGGGACAACTGATACGAGAGTATTCCACCAATAATAGGCGGAATCCCACAATAAGGATACGGCACACTTCAAACACTCATCGGGTGTGCAAAACAGTTCGTCAAAAACACGAACGGTATTATCGAGCCAAAATTCAACTCGCTCAGCATCGTTATCGTCTTCGGCTCTAAATTCTTGAGCTCCGTGTTTTCTAATTCGATCAATCGAAGGTTTGTTTACTCTCTCAGGATTCACAATCGGGGGTACCACCGGTACTACAAGGGGATTACTCGAATTCAGGGGTGGTTGAACAACCGGATTAGTTCGTATTGACCGAACCAATCATTCATCATGTTATAGAAGGCTTGTTTAGCCCCCTCGTCAGGATTACTCGTGGCCGGTCGAGATTCTTCTGGCACGGTCCCTTGCACGGGAGCGGCCGCTACACTCTCGACATCCTCGGCCATAGCTCGCTCGGGATCGGAATCCATTACTAAATAAAAGAGCAAAACATTACACTGTCAGAAGTCATCATACTATCATTATATATATATTATGGCATGTATAGCTAAACTCACACATGCTACATTAGTCCAAGAACCGACTAAACTGTAGCTCTGATACCAATCAAATGTAACACCCTTAACCCGTATCCATCGCAGAATTAGGGTTACGGGGTATTAACTATCATAATATGACCCAATACAAGTTCATAACTAAATAAAAAATATACTTTAAAATGTTATAAAAATACGTATCATATTTCTTTGATACTTTACAAATCAACCTAAAGTATTTATTCAACCCAAACATATTCACCTTTCATATTTACGGCAACATATCTTTATACTTACCTATATATGTACTTACATGCACTCATATCCATAAAATTTTCATGTATAAAAAAAATAGTGTGCATTCGACTCCTTATCTTAATTATACATAAACATGCATCTATAATTCCACATTAACTTAACTACCATGTATAATACCAATTTCACATAAAGGTAATTTTGATCAAATAGCAAAAGTACTATTCATTTGGTCATTTAGTAAAAATAGCCAGACATGCATATGCTTATAATCTCCTTACCTAAACAAGTATCAAATACTAAAACCACATATACAAGTATAGCATCAACCTTGCTTGTCCGAACCTAAGGTACACCAAATTCAATGCCAATTGCTAAAAGTATTTATCTATTTCATTAACTACTTCTCTTTTAATTATTATAGTCAATTACAATTTACAAATGACCTAAAACATATAAGTACCCGACTCAAACATTTACCTAGTCATTTTAATACCTCTCATACCCGTGTACATATACACATTTATATCAAATTACTAAAGACACTACAAGAATGAATATGCACAAGATATTACATACCAATAATCTAATTTAACTTCTCACCACATTCATAATATACCATTCACATATTTCTAAGGTGGACCAACCACTTGATCGATTATGCATCATATATACATATAACAACAACGTCACACCATGACAACAACCAAGCATTTACATATACATATATACACATCATGTACTATACCTCCCTAATAACTAATGTTGTAACTAACCTCACAATTATCTATAATGTCAAGATAATTAACCTTAAGGTCATTCTTACCACCTTTTCATACATCAAACTCAAAAACATAAAAAAATGTACTTTCATATTAAACAAACATCAAGGCCAAACTAAAACAAAACCAAGTGACCATAATTTAGCCATTTTTGCATGGCATAAATACACATATACATCATTTGAAATCAATCCAAAAGTACCATAGCTTATACATGCCATAATAATCATAGTTTACTGCTTCAAAAAGAGTACCAAAAGAGATGATAGTATGGTGAGCTTCCTAGGTGATTCCCGAGCACAAGTCGAGCTTCCAAAAGTAACCTATGCACACAAGAATTAACCAAAATAAAGTAAGCTTTCATAGCTTAGTAAGACTTAAGCAATGCATACATTCGCATAAGCATATACAAATTCCTAAAGAAATAATCTTACTCATTTACGACAATCGTACATTATATCCGAACCCTCATTAGTTAAGTTCATAACCACCCTATAATTGAATCACATACATAACATATGCATAGCAATTATTCAACCACAATTCGAACCATTTCTCAACTTTAATCTAAATGGAAATGATACTTACCTTGAGTATATTCACCTTTCCGAGCTACTCGTTACTGTGTAACACATAATAATATCCATCACCTTTTCCGTACATGTATTACGTTAAGTAAAAACAGTAGTATTCTTACGAGCCTCAATTTATATTTTCGTATATTTTGATTTGGTAACATCTCGCACACTTAGTGTCGTTACCTATCAATTCCGCACACTTAGTGTCGATTTTCTCATAACGTACCGCACACTTAGTGCCGTTACTTGTCCATTTCAGCACACTTAGTGCTGTCCGATCGATTTCGCACACACAGTGCTCGGTATAAGCTCGCACACATATTGCCATTAAATTTTATTTCTTTCCAATTCTATATACATATATATCCTAATACTCATTTACAAATATGTCCATGTAATGAAAAGTTTACAAGCAACCATGCATTTTAACCCTCACTAGTACATTTGGCACTTTAATATATATATATATATATAAACATAACTCCCACATTTTTAAACATCCATTCCTCATATCGCTCGTATACATAACCATCTCGTATTTCATTCAAATATATTCATTTTTGCTCCACTAACTAAATCATACTTAAACATTCACCAACTCTTATATTCGGCTATTCAAGCTAAGTTTCTCAATTCCCATTCGGCATTATAAAGATTTACATGCCAAAAATTATTTAAAATAGATACGTAACATAGAGTAAAATTCAATTAAGTTCAATTGCTTAAGATCTTACCTCGAATATCAATGAGTTCAACTTCCCGGTTAGTCGATCAATTTAGTTTTTCCCCAATCCAATCCTATCTCCTTTTGTTCTTGATCTAAATACATTAAATTTAAGCTCAATCAAGCACATTTATATTCAATTTAGTCCTAAAAAACATAAATAGGCAAACTACCATTTTGCCCCCATTATTTCACACTCTTACAATTTACTCCAATTTGTACAAAACACAAAATACACCAATTTTGGTTACACACATCAATGGCCGAATGTTCATAGACTTCGTACAAGACCTTGTATTTCATTTACTTCATGTTTTAGTCCTTCAAGAATTTATTGTTTTTCAAATTAACCCCTAACACTCAATTTCACTAAAACTTCTAATTATAAACATGATGATTTAAGACATACTATTAATAATCTACCATCAAACATCACATACCATGAAAAACATCAATAGACGAATCTTAATGTGTCACAAAGTCAAAAATTTCAACATGGGTTATATAGCATTCAAAGCAACGATTCTAAAAATGTAAAAATAAATAAAAACTAAGCGAAATACATACCCCAAATTGAGCTCTCAATTGCCGAAATTCAAGCTCCAAAAATGGAGTTTTCTTCCTCCCACATTCGGCCAAGAAGATGAACAAGGTATGTTCTCTTTCTTTCCACTTTGTTTCATTTTTTTATGTGTTAAATTAATAATAACATTTATTTATTTATTAACACCAAAACATATTATTATAATAACAATATTTTAATCTAATTTCTATCATATTGTCGTCCACTTTACTAACATTGGGTTAATTGTTCTTTAAGGACTTCACTTTATAAAGCCATCACAATTTAACACATAATCCATTAAGAGATCACTTCTAACCATTATACAATTTAGTCCTTTAGTCAAATTAGACACACAAATAAGCAAATTAATTCACCAAAATTTAACACATGTTCAATCATAGATTATAGACTCGATATAAAATATTAAAATATTCTACTGACTCGGATTCATGGTCCCGAGACCATCGTTCCGATTAGGGTCGAATTCGGACTGTTATACGGAACCACAGATATTAATGTCTTCCACCAGTTATATGCCATATCTCTCAACAAGGAAACTGCACATTTAATACATTCATCAGGAGTCAATGACATTTCATCCAACACTCGAACTGTATTCTCAAGACAAAACTCAGATCTCTCAGTATCATCATTAGCTGTGACCCTAAACTCTTCGGCCCCATACTTTCCAATTTTACCCATAGGAGGTTTATTCAATCGGATCGAATCGATAACTTCTGGCACAACTGGTACTTGTGGGGGTGGAGGTTGTGGAGCAGCCGGATTCGTTTGAACGAACTCTAAAAACCACCCACTCATTATTCGGAAGAAGGCTTGCTTAGACTCTCCCTCTTGGGTACCATCATTTGGCCTAGATATGGCCGGCGCTGTCCCTTGAGCGGGAGCAAGCGCGTTACTCTCTACATCGTCAGCAACTGCACGATCAGGATCCATTACTATATGAAAACAGATTTTCAACTGTCAGGATTCATCACACTATTGCGATTATATATATATGACATGTATAGCTAGACTCACACGCGCAACGTTAGTCCGAGAATTGACTTGTAACACCCCAAACCCGGCCCATACGTTTCGACCAGATCTGGTAAGCTACGGGTTGTACATTGAAAACTTTTACTTTGTTGGTTTTGGAAATTGCAAGTTAATTAGACAATATTTGAATAAATAAGTGACATTTGAAAAAAAAAAACCCTTTTATTATTATTATTTCGTATAATTAAACCTTTTGACAAAATCTCATAAGTTGCAAATATTAATACTAAGCAGTGAAGCATAAACTATGGGGCCTTATTACATAAATATTCCAAAAATTAAAACTTAAAGAAAAGCCAAAATAATCCATAAAAAAAACTTGATGGCCCCTCGAGTCCGTCTCGGCTCCCATGTCCACGATCTACTGCTCATTTGAAAGAGTTATGGAAAATAAAGGGTGACTCACCAAGACTCAGTGTGCAAATCCCGAAAACACATAAAAGGCTTGGGCTCACAAACACATTATGAAGCCTGGCCCAAACATAAAGGCAACAATCAGAATTACATGATAAATAATAAATGACGAATGGCCCAGCCCATCCTAGAATTCCATCCTCTACACATCAACCCGTACCAACCATCACACCTTGGGGATTTCTACAATCAACCCGCCAACCGCTACACACTATATCGACAGCTGTGCTGCCTGTCTTAAAGACCGATCACTGTGTGACCTATGTGGTAAAGCCACCGATACCCATGCGACCTTAATAATACATCGTAGCATTTCGACAGCTGAGCTGCCTGTCATAAAGACCGATCACTATGTGACCTATGTGGCAAAGCCACCGATCGCTATGCGACCTTCTTCCCCTTCATCATATCAATCCCATCCCATGCATACATACATGCAGAATCAAACAATGTATTATCTAAGAGATTTCAGCTTATCGCATACATCGATACACAGAGAGATTTCTATGATTACGTACCTGACATCCTTTGCCTCCCTTTCTGGGTAATACGACTGTCTATACAGCCTTTTTCCGGCTTTTAGCCCATAACATATATTTAGTACAGATTACTATACAGCCTTTTTCTGGCTTTTAGCCCATAACATATATTTAGTACAGATTAATTAGTGTGTTAGAGATCTACACACCTGATTACCGTTAGAACGAGACCCTCTAAGTCGACGCTATCCGTAGCCAACACCACCGCTATCTATCTAAGGTGTTGTTTAGAAGCCGATAACGAAACATTAGGTTAAGGCATAACTAACGAAAAGAAAACGATTGATCATCTTAAGGAGAATTGAAATCCTTACCTTGAAATCCCAAAAAGTGATATGAGATTCAGGGACTAGTGTTTCCGGCTTTTAGATCTAAGAGATCTACTTCAATTCCCGATGTCGCCCAACAAGAAAATACATAAAACCATTAAACCATTAGCTTTTTGGCTTTGTCTTCCAAAAACCAAAAGAGAAAGTGAAGAGATAGGAAAATCGTCACTCACCTTAACACAAAGAATTCGACTACCCCTTTGAGATTCCAGCTTTTTGAGAAGATCAGAAGATGATAGGAATGAGTCTATGTAGATTCGGCTTTTAATGAAGAAATCGACAGGAAGAAGAAAAGAGAATTTCGGCAGACCAGAGGTAGGTTCGGCTTTAGCAAAGATCAAAGGAAAAGAATGTAGAAAAAGGATTATGAGGTTTCATCTTTTAGAAGAAAGAAGAGAAAAGAACAATAGAGTTTCGGCTTTTAGGAGTAAAAAGAGAAAGATGGCTTAAGAAAGTTTTCGGCTTTTTGAAAGAAAGATGTTGAGAAGATTGGGAGGTTTCAGCTTTTGAAGAAATCAAAAGAAAAGAAATTGCAGAGGAAGACTGAGAATTTCGGCACAAGGAAAGAAGAAAAGAGTAGGGTTCAATTGCCGAAATTGATGAGATATCCCCCCTATTTATAGAAATTTCGGCACTTACCTATCAAAAACCGAAAGTGCCCTTCCGGATAACTAAAGATTAAGCAAATAAAATGGGAAAATTCGACACCCCTTTGCCATAAAGAAATCGATTTCTTCCCTCCTCTAAGTGATGGAATTTCGGCCAACACCTAGCCTTGCGGATAGCTCCTATCTTTTCTCTTTTTTTATCTTCCATATTATCAACTATAATATCTACATTATCCCATTCACATAAATCCTCCTATTTTTTAGCCTTGTTGTGGTCCACTCCACCTAACCCTAATGCCCAAAATTTAGCTAACTTAAATTAAAAGAATTGGGCTCCATGAAACTTAAATTTGGGCCCCTTACTCCCTTGTGTGGCGTCACCTCCTAAGATTGGGCCACAAGCCCACTTTGGTATTTTAAACATAGATACTACCTTTTAAACCTTATAATGCCCAAACAGATAATTTTAATCAAGGCCTCTACCTAAGCCTGAGCCCAATTTGGACCCCTAACACTTCAATTAACACATTAAACATATCCACCCATTAAACGCATAGGCCCAAAAATTCAAGATGTTACACGACTAAACCGTAGCTTTGATACCAATAAAATGTAACACCCCTAACCCGTAACCGTCACCGGATTAGGGTTAAGAGGCATTACTAATCATTTCTGAACATTATATCATTTCACAACCAAACATGTCAATTCACATTCATATAATCCCTTATATAGGTCAACGAGACCTTCAACATGCTCTAAAATAGGGCCGGGACTAAACCGAATACACACGAAAATTTTTTAAATTCAAACATTTTTCTAAGTTACAGAGGTCACATGCCAGTGAAGCACACGGCCTCGGACACGCCCATGTGTCCAAGCCGTGGCAAAACAGGGCATACCTACTGACTATTCCACATGGCCTGAGACACGCCCGTATGCCTCATCTGTGGTCGACACTAACTTGCACCACACGGCCAATCACACGCTAGTGTGTCCAGCCCGTGGTCACTACTGACTTGATCCACACGGCCAGTCACACGCCCGTGTGTCTTGCCTGTGGTCGAGTCTGACTTGTATCAAATTACAAATTTGAAAGACAAAGTCAAGCCACACGCCCGTTTGCTCAACCGTGTGGGCAATTATAGGCCTTTTTCAAGGCAAAATTACCATCCACACTTTGAATCGCCTACAAGTTTCAAAGCTAATGCATTTATACCCCAATTGGCAACCAAAACATACCATTATATGCACCAAATAATCATCATCAACATCATCTATTTCCTTACTCAATATCATCACAAATAAGTCCATCCAAAGTATTAAATGTAGTTCTCAAAACATATAAAACAAGTATCATATAATCCATACCATAAGTTCACATTTAGATCACAATATTCATCAACCAATTCAAACATCAAATATACCATTTCCATCCTTACTACTTCAAACCACTTTCATCATTTTCAAAGTCTACATATATAAGCTTATATCATTCAACTTCCAAGCCATATCACAGGGCAAGGTTCAAAAATCCCAAAGTCACTAGCCTATACATGCCATATACCACATATATATATACAACTTACAAAATACCAAAATAGATGGCCGATAGTGTGATTGAATCACTGAAGATCCCCGAATCTGAGCTAGCTTTACTGACACAGTAAAACAGAGAAACACATCACACAGTAAGCTTTTAAAGCTTTGTAAGTTCGTAATATAATACAATTAACTCATTGAATAAAACTAATCTTACAATTTAAAACATCACATAGATAATTTAATAAAATACACAAGCTCAACTATATCCAATACTCACATAGCCGTCCATTCATCTACTTTCAAATTTACCAACCACATAGGTTTCATACATACCTTTGCCAACACCTAGTTTACAACCAAATTTTTCTATTCAATGCTCGATACCACATTCCGATCAATCTTCTTTATTTCTTTGATTCAATCGTACACTTAGTACCCAATTCATAGCCAAAACTTAAATAACATCAAACACTTAGTGCCACAATGTAAAACCGAACTCAATTCAGTATCGCACACACAGTGCCAGTCAGTAAAGCCGAAGCTTCCATTACTTCGCACACACAGTGCTATTCAATTCTGTCTCGATTTCCAATTACGCACACTTAGTGCCACATTTCTCAATCACATATATAACATATCTAATTCAATAACTATACATTCATTCATTTCACATCACATAGATATAAATTTAACAACTTGTACTATATCCAAACTTACCTCAGACGTCGGAATACTGAAATTAGACGATCAATCGAGTACTTTGTCTTTGCCTCGATCTTGATCCAAATCTCTCCTTTCTTGGTGTATACATATTCAAATTTAGCTCATTTAATCACCAATTCATTCAATTTTGTCCAAACACATATATTTAGGGCATTTTACAAAATAACCCTCACATTTTCACATTTCGACAGTTTAGTCCCTATTTCACAAAATCACAAAATACACAAAATTTCACTACACCATGCTTAGGCCAAATTCTCTTTAGTCTCATATAAGCCCATATATTTCATTTAATTTACATTTTAGTCCTCCAATTTCTCATTTTCACAATTTAGTTCAATTTACTCAATTTCACCAAAAATTCAAATACAAACTATGTTAATCCAACACTAAGCTTTCATATTTCATCAACTAACAACATAAAGCACACATATTCATCAATGGCATATCTCAAAATCACCATCAATTTCTAAAATTTATGCATGGGTTTGATAATACACTAAGCAGCGATCACAAAAACGTAAAAATCGCTAAAAACTGAGGTCAAAACATACTTTGATTTTGAGCAACTATGGTCGATTGCTTCAAAGCCCTATTTCTCTCTTTTTCTTTCAAGTTTTGGCAAAAGATGATTGTAATATGGATTAAATTTCTTTTAGTTTTAATTATATTACATATTATTACACCATTTACTAAATTACCTTTAATGAATATTAATAATAACACCAAAAACCATGCTATTATCATCCACTTAATATCAATTGGTTTAATAACGACATAAGGACCCACATTTTAATAAGCCATGCTAAATTAGCACTTTAACAATCAGCACACAACTTTTACATTTTATGTGATTAAGTCCTTTTTAATAATTCGACACTCAATCGATAAAATTTTTACACATACCAATCACATATTATAAACATAAAAAATAATATTAAAATATTTTTTCGATCTCAAATTTGTGGTCCCGAAACCACTATTTTGACTAGGGTCTAAACCGGGCTATTACAGCTGAACTCTAAGTACATTCGGGTTTGCTTCAACCTATTATGGTGCCTAAGTGGAAATGGGACAGAGTAACCATGGACTTTGTAATGGGTTTGCCATTGACACCGAGCAAGAAAGATGTTGTATGGGTAGTAGTCAATAGACTTACGAAGTCAGCCCATTTCATACTCGTACGTGTCGACTACTCGCTCGATAAGTTGGCAAATTTGTATATCTCAGTGATTGTTAGGCTTCATGGGGTGCCTCTATCGATTATATCAGATAGAGATCTGAGATTTACGTCCAAATTTTGGAAAAAGTTGCAAGAGGCTTTGGGCACAAAGTTGACTTTTAGTATGGCTTTTCATCCCCAAACCGACGGTCAGTCAGAGAGGTTAATACAAGTACTTGATGATATGCTTCGGTGTTCCGTACTTGAGTTTAAAGGCAATTGGGAAAGATATTACCGTTGGTGGAATTCGCCTACAATAACAGTTTTTAGTCAAGTTTGAAAATGGCGCCTTGTAAGGCTTTGTATGGGCGTAAGTGCCGAACGCCTTTATATTGGACCGAACTTATAGAAAACCAGATTCATAGGGTTGATTTGGTTAGAGAGACCGAAGAAAAAGTAAAGGTGATTCGAGATTGCTTAAAAGCTGCTTCCAATCGACAAAAGACCTATTCAGATTTGAAATAGAAAGAGATTGAGTACCAAGTCGGTGATAGATTATTTTTGAAAGTGTCGCCATGGAGGAAAGTTCTTAGATTCGGCCGGAAAGGCAAATTGAGTCTGCGTTTTATCGGTTGGCTTTGCCACCTAAGTTCGAAAGGATTCACAATGTATTTCACGTGTCCATGTTGTGACATTACCGACCGGATCCTTCGCATGTGATTACACCTACAGATGTTGAAATTCAACCAGACATGGCTTATGGCGAGGAACCAGTTAAAATTCTAGCCCGGGAAGTCAAGCAATTAAGGAATAAAAGTATAGCTCTCGTGAAAGTTTTATGGCAGACACATGGGGTAGAAAAGGCTACGTGGGAGCCCGAGGAGGTTATGAGGAATCAGTACCAAAACCTTTTTGCTGGTAAGATTTTCAGGGACGAAAATCCCTGAGGGGGGAGAATTGTAAAAGCCCAACTTAGGGCCTAATCGGAATAGTGGTGTGAGACCACAAATTTGAAGTAGAAATATATGTTTTAATGATTTTTATGAGGTTTATGAGGTACTTGCATGATTATTTCAAAATCTCATGAAGGAATTTTATTAATTAATGAATAAACTGTTCATTAGGACTAAATTACAAAGATTAGAAAAATATGAGATTTTAGAAGATTTAAGTATGAAATAGCATCATAAAAATTATTATAGGTCCTTATTTAGCAATTAGACCATTAAGTATTATGATGGACATAAATGGACGTGGGAAGGAAAAAATCTCAAAAAAGGGGCCATTAAGGACATTTTTGTCATTTGGTTAATTAAAGAATTAAAAGGGAAAAATAAGACAAAAATCATGACCATCTTCTTCCTACCTTAGCCAAAATTTGCAAGGAGCCATAGCTAGGGTTTCTTCAACTTCCAAGCTTGATAATAAGTGCATCCTAGCCCCGTTTTTAATGTTCTTCGTATTTTTGAAACCCTCGTAGCTCGGTTTAGCTATTTCTAGCTATATTTTGGGTTAGGGTTCATGTTCAAAAATTTACCCATGTATGACATGCATGTATTTTGATGTTTTATGGAAGATTATGAAAGTTTGATGTAGGATGAACATCTTTCTCTAAGTGATTTTCAAGAAAAGTGCATATAACGACCAAATTGTAAAAGTTATGAAAATGGTCATACATGAGTGAAATAGTAAAAATTAAAGGTTGTTATAGTTAAGAATATGATTCGGCTAGGTCTGAAATATAAGAAACTTCAATGAAAATCATTTTACGAGCCTAGGGGCAAAAGTATAATTATGATCAAGTTTGGGGGCAAATATGAAATTTTTGCCAAAGTATAAATTATGAGTCAATTTAGTCAATATAAGTATTAAACAAGTTAAATTGTCATTATAGATTAAGAAACACGAAGCTCAGACCGAAACCGAGGCAAGAACAAAGTTGTGGACTCTACACATATTTTGGAGTACCTAGGTAAGTTTGTGTGAAATTATAGATATATGCTCTTATGATCAAATTACTTGCTATGTTGTATAATGCACATTATTTTCATGAAGTTGATTGACAATGTCTAATAAGGAAATCAATGAGAATAAGTAAGTGAAAGTCCCGGTTGAAGATACAGAATAACGAGGGTACCTATGTCACAACATGAGATATGGAAAGCCAGTGTAAGACCATGTCTGGGACATAGCATCGGCATCAAAGAATGTAGGTCCCGTGTAAGACCATGTCTGGGACATGGCATCGGCACCGAACGTAGATCCTATGTAAGACCATGTCTGGGACATGGCATCAACATCGAATAAGGTAGGTCTCGTATAATACCATGTCTGGGACATGACATCGACACCATATAAGGAAGGTCTCGTATGAGACAATGTCTGGGACATGGCATCAACACCATACGAGGAAGGTCCCGTGTAAGACCATGACTGGGACATGGCATCGGCACCAAAGGAAAATCTTGTGTAAGACCATGTGTGGGACATGGCAACGATATCAAGCTAAGGAATCCCATGTAAGACCATATCTGGGATATGGCATCGGTATCATGCGGTGATCCCATGTAAGACCGTATCTAGGATATGGCATTGGTATCAAGATACATGTTTGATGAGATTGAGTATCCTCTGGTATTCTGAGAAATTCAACTGGAAAAAGAATGAGATGAACAAGTGACTAAAAACAAAGTAAGGTTGATGATGAGATAAGTTGTATAAGAATAATAAAGAATTTTATTCAAGTTAAGGAAGATAGAGATTTAATTTATTGCCTGGGATAGTTTAAGTGCTAAACTATGTAATGAGTGATACAGGTACCATGAGTAAATACAAGTTAAGGTAACCCTAATGTGATGGGTAAGTATGAGTAAGAGTAAGTATAAGTAAGTAAGTTTAAGCACTTCAGATTTATGTGTTTTTGATCCATGATGAATGAGTTTATTTTGACCAATTATGTTGCTACATAAGATTTCATGCAAACTTACTAAGCTATATGCTTACTTCTCTCTTTTCCTTCTTCATGTAGCGTCGTCAAGCTAGTTCAGGGATCGAAGAACGTCGGAGCTCGGATCACACTATCAACCACTATTTTGGTATAGCAAAGTTGATTATTTTGAGTATGGCACGTATAGAAGTTTGATCATTTCGAATTATGTCTTATTGAGGGGAAAATGGATAGTTATCAAGCTTATGCATACTTTTTGTATATAGCCAAAGATATTGGCTAATAATTGCTAAGTTCCATATCTTATTGATGATGAATTGGGTATTATTCATAGTGCATAAATGTTACATTATGCATTGCTTGAGTTGGTATAAGTGTGTTTATGTTTCAGGGTGGCAATTGGCTTGGAAAATAGCCTCTAAATGTCCACACGGGCAGACACACGGGCGTGTTTCTAGGCCGTGTGTGACTCACGGCCAGCTCCATGGGTGTGCTAATAGGCCGTGTGTCCCCTGCATTAACTTACGAGAATATGATTCTTCACATGGGCCAGCACACGGGCGTGTGCCATGGCCGTGTGCTAATAAAGGTTTGATGACGTCATAAATAGAGAGCTCCACAGGCAGAAGACACGGGCGTGTCTAGGCTATGTGGAGGACACGGGTTATAGACACAGGCATGTGCCCAGCCGTGTGAAAACCCCTGTAGGTTTGAAATAAGAATAAATTATATGCGGGCTAGGGACATGGGCGTGTACGACCGCACAGCCTGCCCACATGGGCGTGTCCCAAGTCACATGGGCAAGTGACCCCTATTTAGGCAAAAATTTTCAAAGTGTGTTAAAATTTCCGGTTGAATTCCGAAACCTTCCAGATGTATGTTTAAGGCCTCATAGGCCCATGATATGTATGTTATGATTAAGAAGAAGTTTTAAGTTGAAAGAAAATTTATAGCCCAATACTTCATGTTTAAGAAAGGTTAAGTACGGGAATGCCTCTTATCCTGTTCCGGCGTCGGACACAGGTAAGGGGTGTTACACTGAGCACATACGAAACTTTGCAGAACTCATAAAAAATTTCTTTCAAAATAGGGCACATGCCCGTGTGGCTATGCCATGTGCCTCACACGGCCTGTCACACGCCCGTGTGTATGCCCGTGTGCTATACTAAATTGAATCACATGGCTTGTCACACACCCGTGTGCAACATTGATCTTCGAAATAGGACAGTGAAGGACATGGTCGGGACACACGCCCGTGTCCTCAACCGTGTGGGCAATTATAGGTCATTTGCAAGGCCAAATTGCCACCCATTAAGGGTTATACCTACAAGCATCAAACAAGTATCATTTTATGATTCAAAGCAACCCTAACATATCAAATTTATACACAATTTGACCCATAACAAAATCAATCACTTCTATGTATAAATTCATCCAAAACTTCCCAACTCAGTATGCCAACCTTTCATCAAAAATATACTAAATTTGCATCACAAAGCATGGACTAAATTTACCATATTCACATGGTTATAAATACATGTTCCAAAACATATTTTAACACTTCTAGCCTATACATGATATACTTCAATATATACATTTCAAAAAGGTACCAAAGTATAGTTTGATAGTGTGGTGATGATCCTCGATAATCCCCGAGCTTTCAGTAGCTTCGATAATCTATAAAACAATGCAAACACACACAAAGTAAGCTTTCAAAAGCTTAGTAAGCCATATACAAATAAACTTATCATATAGAAAATTTATAAACCAATTCATTCACATAAACTATAGCATAACACAATCGCAAATTCATATATTTCCTTTGGCTCAATTGTTTTTAACCACTTGCTTACCAACATATCACATCTCCATGTAGCTCATTTGATCATAGCACATTTGTATATAACACATCTTACCTCAATATATCCATACATATATCTCAATTCCACATTTTCACATATACTTACTTTTCTTACTCAAACTTTGTATACACTTCAAATGTACCTGCATCGGATACACATTTCACATAATCATTCATTTCTTGGAATGCCCATTGAACCATTCGGAATCAATAATGATACTCGGATAGTCAGAAATCTCGTACAATGCCAACGTCCCAGACGTGGTCTTACATGTAATCACATATCGATGCCACTGTCCCAGACAGGGTCTTACACATATAACTCAAATCGATGCCAACGTCCCAGACATGGTCTTACACGATAACACATATCGGAACACTATGTCATGACATATGTATCCTAACTACTTCCTAAGGTTCGTACAGGACTTTTCGGATATCGTCACATTATCGAAGCCTTATCGAATTTCACATATTCAGCTCATATAATCATATAACACAATTCATTCACATATAAGCAATTAATTCAATCTAAACACATTTATTTGTATATCGACTTACCTATTACAGATATAAACGGATGAAAACCACTACTCGACCACTTTCGACTTTCCTCGATCAAATTCTATTTTCTTTGGTTATTGATCTATTCACATTCAAATATAGCTTATTCATTAACCAAATCATTCAATTCAATCCAAGTACACATATTTAGGGCATTTTACAAATTATCCCTCATATTTCCACATTTTGACATTTAAGTCCCTATTTCATAAAATCACCAAATACACATAATTTCATTTTACCCAAGCTAAGCCAAATATTACTACACTTCATATAAGCCCACATATTTCATTTATTTCACATTTTAGTCCTTCAATTTCTCATTTTCATAAATTAGTCCATAATAGTCAAATTCACCAAAATTTCAAAGACAAAATATACTAATCTAACAACAAGCTTTTATATTTCAACAACTATGATCACAAAGCTTACAAAATCATCAATGGCATAACTTTAAATCTTCATCAAATTCAGAAATTGAGACATGGGCTTAAGATAACACGAAGCAACGATCACAAAAACATAGAAATTATCAAAAACCGAAACAAAAACATACCTCAATCAAAGCCTTCAATGACCGAATGTTATGAAAGCTTAAAACCCTTGTTTCTTTTTCTTATTTTTGGCTAAAAGATGAACATAATGGTTTAATGCATGTTTTGTTTAATTAAACTATCCATTATTTATTTAATTACCTTTATAACCTTAATAATAACATTAAAATCCCACTAACATATGTCCATCTTTGTCCATGCATTAATCCAAGGGTCCATTTACCACATAAGGACCTCACACTTAATAAGACACATCAATTCGGCACCTAATCAAATAGAAGGACAATTTTGCATTTTCTACGATTAAGTCCTTTTTGCAATTCACACAATTGATCAAATTAAATCAAGGAACTTTCACACATGCTTAATCACATATTGTAAACACGAAAAATAATAATAAAACATTTTTTTGACTCAGATTTGTGGTCTCGAAACCAGTATTCCGACTAGGGTCTAAACTGGACTGTTACAGTTTAGGACTAAACCGAGAACTTTAGAAAAACATACAACACTAAGAAAAATTTTCATGTTACAGGGCTCACACGCCCGTGTGACCCTTAGACATGCCCGTGCTACAGGCCATGTTCAAAATAGGGAGCTCTCTGACTTGTGCCACATAGCCGTTCCACACGCCCGTGTGCTAAGCCATGTGGTCGATTTAATTTTCATGATTTCACATAAAATAGGTGCAGACTTCTCACGACCAAGGTACACGCACGTGTTCGAGGTCGTGTCGTCCACACGACTGAGACACACGCCCGTGACTCTGCCCGTATGCTCGATACTGAGCATTTTATTTTGCAACAATTAAGGTGTAGGGGACACACAGCCGGAACACATGCCCATAGGGCAAGCCGTGTGTCACACACGGCCTAGACACACGCCCGTGTGTCTACCTGTGTGGACAAAATTAAAGCTATTTACCAAGCCATTTTGTCACCCTTCCATGCATAAACCTACACAACAAACATAAAACCATTCCAAGCATATACCATCAACCAAATTAGCCACAACTAAGGCTTCAACACCCCATTCACATGCTATCATTTATCATACACAAACATCACATATATCTCAACTCAAATCATGCGATTTCCCATATCCATGAAAAGCACCATCATATGCATATATATACTTAAACCAATATTAGCCAATTTCAATGGCCATTTACAAAATGAATTATCAACCAACATATTTAGCTCAATCAATTATGACACATAACAAAATGACCAAGTCCCTATACATGCCATAACTCAAAATATTAAAATCAATGGTACCCAAAATATTAAGTTGATAGTGTGAATGGATCTCCGACCGTTTCTGATCCCTGAGCTGGCTTGGTGACACTATAAGACAAGGGAAAAGAAAGGGGAGTAAGCTATATAGCTTAGTCAGTTCCTATGAAAATAATAAGCATTATAAGCTATATAGCATAGTCGGTTCCTATGAAAATAATAAGCATTATAATCACACATGTATCATACAAATAAACATGATGAACTTGGCATAATTAATATCAAGATCTTCTAATCATAACTTACTCATTCATTACCTTACCGAGAGATTCATTACATATCAAGCTCATTAGTAAATGAGCTTTACGTAGGTACCTGTACCAACTCGCAACATAATCATAACCTTTTACAACTTTCACATACTCATTGAATTTCCCGTTGAACCACTTGGAATACTAAAGGATACTCGGGAATCTCGCACACACAATACCATACCAATGTCATATCCCAGATATGGTCTTACATGGGATCTCTTATCGATACTAATAGCCCAGATATGGTCTTACATGAAGTCTCATATCCATCCCATATCCCAGATATGGTATTAAACGTAATCTCAAATAACCCTAATGTCACGACATTCGTATCCTACCTACTCCTAAGGTTCAACTGGGATTTCTCACTTGTCAAACTTTATCGATTACATCCAAGGAGTCAATCATAATTCATACAATATTAAAGCATTTAAAACATAAATAAAATAATGCATTATTTACATACGAACTTACCTCGGTACAAAAAATAGTAGAAATGGGATTTAATTGTCAAACACCTTATTCTTTCCCCGATCAAGGTCCAAACTTTGTTTTTCTTAATCTATAATAGCAAATTTAGCTTATTTAATATTCACATTACTCAAATCAGTCCAAACATCATATTATGGAAAAATTACCTTTTTGCCACTAAAGTTTCACATTTTTACAATTTAGTCCCTAGGCTCGTAAAATGAAATGTATTCAATTTCTTGATAACCCAAGCCTAGCCGAACCAATTTCATACTTATAGCATCCCATATTTTCCATTAAATCAGATTTTTTCTACCCATTTTACAACTTTTTACAAATAGGTCCTTTTTAGGTGTTTTCATGAAAAATCACTTAGTAAAAGTTGTCTATCACACATCAAACATGCATAACCTACCATTAGCCATCAAAACACATACATGTCTAACATGGGTCAAACCCTAGACATCAACCATAACTCAAATTAATGGTAGAAATGGATAGATCGGATCATAACGACTTTAAATATGTAAAGAGCATTAAAAGTGGGGCTAGGATGTACTTACAATCAATCTTAGAAGTTGAACAAACCCTAGCTATGGTGACCTTTTAAATTTCGGCACATGGAGAAGAAGATGGCAAAAATTTTTGGCTTTATTTTTCCTTTTTATTCATTTATTTACCAAATGACAAAAATGCCCTTAATGCATAACTTTAAAATTTCACCTATTCATATCCGTTTTTGTCCACAAACTTATCTAATGGTATAATTACCAACTAAGGACCTCTCATAACAATTGGACACCTTTAACAAGTAGAACTGTACGTTTTACAATTCAATCCTTTTTTATTAAATTAAGTGCCCAAATGTCAAAATTTTCGAACGAAATTTTCATGAAATCATTTCATAAAACTGTAGACCATAGAAATATAATAAAAATAAATTTTACCGCATCAGATTTGTGGTCCCGAAACCACTGTTCCAACTAGACCCAAAGTCGAGCTGTTACAAGAATTTTATCTTTGGCCTTAGAGGTCTGCATTGCCCCCTATGGTTTTTGAATTCTATACTAATCTAAAGTTTGCTAATGATGATAAAGTTTATGTCAGGTGCAAAGAGGTTGAATTCTCTCCTTCTATAATTTATAGGTATTATAATGCTCCTTTATATAAAAATAACGAGGTTAAATTGCTTGAGTTAAGAAATTTTCATAGCATAGATTTGGACTCTATAATGCTTTACCTGACGGAAGGTTGAAGAGAATGGGAACGAGAGATAGATACGAATCTACCCCTCTCGTTTAATCCAGCTCTACTCACTCCATTAGCCAAACTTTGGAAACATCTTCTCTACACAAGAATCAGCCCTGCACCTAGTTCTAGAACTATTGATCCTTTGCGAGCCATTTTATTAGCTTCTATTTTGCAAAAAAAAAAAAATGCATTTGTGTAGAGACATGAATCTACAATTTTATGTTGCACTGTGTGATCCAGGACAAAGCCGGGATTTTCTTACCACGTCTAGTCATAAACTTATGTCAAGCTACAAAAATTTCTATATGACCGCCTATAAGCGAGTTATCGTTTACAATAAAAATATAACACCAAAAACATAAGAATTTAGAATGTCGGCCTTTGGAAGTGCACGGGTCAAATTGTAATATAGTTAGTACAACGAAACACTTAGAAGTATTCTGGGGATCATACCTGACCGCCTCCGGATGTACTAACGTCTAGAGTGTGAATATTGCAATAAAATATAGAAATAAGAGACGGCATCTGCAAGTATACAGGTCGAGTTGTAATATAGTTTTACAAAGGAGTAGGTGAGTACTTCGAGGATTATACCCAAGGGAAAGGAGTGCTATATCAATTCTAACCTAAACACTAAAATATTTAATTAGTATTTTAAATTAGTTAAAGTATGGAAACATAAAATAAAGGATTTTTAAGGTTTTTATAATAATAAAACAAAATATCATAAAAGAAATAAACTTCAAGAGATAGAAAAGGAGAATGAATCAAATCTTGCTTATGGGTGATTAGCTCGCTTCAGTAATCCCCATCAACTGTCGTTTTGGGTTCTTCGTCAATCAACTAGTCGCTACCCCAACAAGATATTTCAATTTTCCACTAACATAACGAGTCAGCAAGGACTACTTATCTTCCGACCTCACAGTCCAAACTGGCTTGGGGTGAAGGCGTTCACAGATTGATTTCAAAAATAATCTCAATTTCATCCTTCTACAACCCTCTAATATCTAAAGTTACAAAAATTTAATCTCAATTTCAAAATATTTACACTTTAGTCCCTATATTCAAAACTAATAAATTTCACTTTAAAAATTAATCATTTTTTCATATCTAAACTCAAAATCTATCAATTTAGTAGCAAAAGCTTCAAGATTCAACAATGGAAACCTTTATGAACTTTAACATTTTTGAAAAATAGCCATTGGCCTAGTTAAATCAAGCACCCGGGATCTCGAAAACATAAAATTTACAAGAAATGGACTTGAAATCACTTACCAATTTGAAGAATAAAGATTGAAAAATAAAAATAAAAAACCTTTCTTTTATCCCTTGGACGTCAGTGGAGATGAAAATGGATGGAAGATGATGATTTTTTCCCATAAATTAACTTATATAGCTTGGTAAAATTGTAAATATTAGGATCTTTTGGTTTAAACCTTAATTAATCTATAACTAATCATGTTTAACTCTTTTAATATGCATGACAACAACATCATCCACCAAACATAACTAAACATTAGTCTAATTGTTTAATTGACCCCTTAACAACTTAAAAATCTATAGTTATAGCGATTAAATTTTACGATTTAGTCCTCTTACCTTAATTAACTATCTACTCAAATAAATTAATGTACCGAAAACTAATATAATACTAAAATAGACTCATAAATATTATATAATAATATTTACGAGCTCAATCGTTGAAATATAGGGTTCTAAAACCACCATTTCCAGTATCACTAAAAAACGGGTTGTTACATTTGACATAAGAATCATATCATGAGAACAATTGGCTTGTCTCTTTAGGCATGTTTTTGAATGACACCTCTATGTAATTAGAATTAAAATATATGTACTATAGGATATTGCATACAGTTTGTTTTTACAAATTAATTTGAATAATGTCTCTTTGCAGTATCATTTTCCTTGAATTCTTTTGCTTTCGTGAATGCACATGGAATTGTGTTTGGCATGAATAAACTATGATTTCTATTCAATGTACTGTTAATTTTATATTTATTCTCTTTTTTTTTGAATTTTTCTGATTTTTTTTTGTATTTTTAACAATAATTGGTATGGTGTTTTATTCGATTTTAGATATATCAAAAGGGGAAGATAAAATTCAAAATTTGTAATTTTGTATTTAAATTTTTGTACATTTGTGCATAAGTTTAAATATTTATCTTAAATATTACAATACGTTGATAATAATGAATTTATGTTTATTTTTATATAGTTTCAATACATGACACTAGTAGGTACATTATGAATATAAGCTAAATTGTGTTTAAGTGTATGCATAAAGTCGTTTTTAAAATTTTGGAATTTATTGAATTTCATTTATTTAGTTGTCATATTTCTTATTAAGATTTAATTTGCTGCAAGAATTTTCCTTGTGTTTTGAACTTAAATTTTCAAGGAGTACTTTTATTAAGGGGCATGTTTTAAAAATGTCCAAATGATTAGGGAGGTTTTTAAAATGTAAATTTCTCTTAAATTTTTGTTATATAAAAATGTGAGATTGTTAGCTTTGATTTATCAAACTTTTGATATAACAACATTTAAGATAAATTTTACATATTTATTCCTATGTTATTTTGTAGAAATATTATCAAAAATCTCATTAAATATTTCAAATTTTAAATACTCAAAAATATGTTCTAAATGTGTTTTGTCTTATACATAATTTTTTTTCTTTGGTCTTACATTGTTCTAAAGTGTTTAAAATTGTTTTGAAGCATTTTAGTGTTTAAGTATTGATATCAAGTGTTTCAGTATTGATGCCTTAGGAAGTCAGTAGTCACAGACAATTTTAGAGGGAAAAGTATCCATACCTATTCTTGAGGTATCGATACTTGACCCAAAAGTATTGATACCCTTAATTAAGTATTGGTACATAAGGTTGCAAGGTAGTTTTTCAACACAAATTTTCACATAGCAACGTTATTTTTTTGTCTTCAACGATTCCAAATAGCTACAAATCAATTCTTTTATATATATATATATATATATATATAACACCTTAAGAACACTCCTAAAAATAAGAAATCAATATCCAAGCAACATGTCAAGAAAAAATATGTTAAGAGCTTTATTTTCTTCATCTTTCTCTTGTATGTAGTCTTTAATGCTTCATTATAAAATATTTCTATGTCTTATTCTATCTTTTATGTGCTTAAACCTTGTAAACATCCACTTTAGAGAGGTTTCTTTGGTTACATCATTTTATCAATTTGTAAATTGGGAGGGTTACTAATTGATCCATATAAACTAGAGAGGTTCTAAGTTAAGCCTTGAGAACTAGGAGGAAAAAAATTATATCTTAGCATTAATAAAAGATAGGGATTATAAATGTTATACATTTTTCTTAAAAGGTCGCATTTCAAAGTAGTGAATTGGAAAATATCCTTAGCAAGTGAAGTTAATGTAGTGGAAGTAGGCCATTTAGCCCGGGTCACTATAAATCTTTATGTTGATTTATTTTCAAATTTTTAGCTTTCATTTGAAAAAAAAATTTAAAATACACGTCCATCCCTCTTTTGGTATTTCCGAGCTTAACAATGGGATTAGAGGAAAGGCAAGGACAAGTGAGAATGCAAGAATGATTGCACCAAAAAAGCTTGCTATGATTCCATCTTATGATTCTTTATTTTCATCCTCGAAGGGTGATCCAAATATAAATATAAATCTTTTCATATTTGAGTGGTCATGCTTAGTACTACTATTATAGTTATAGTTATGGTTGTTTTGGGATTATACCATTAGTTTGTCATATGACTATGGTTATTTCTAGATTATGAATGAACATATAAAAAATATTATTTCTAGTTAAGATGAAATATGATTATGATTGTTTATTGGTATGTGTTTTTTTAAACAATATTTCAATTTTCCAAAAAACAAAATATCAAAACAAACCTTAGTTAAATGGTGTGGTTTTATTCTTAAGGGTAAATTACACCAACAATCAATCAACTTTGGGGTGGCTGATAAAATAGTCACCTAGGTTTCATTTCAGTCACTCAACTTTAGAAAAATAACTAAACAGTCATTTTAATCATTTTTCATTACAAACATAACGACAAAGTGACATGGAAGATGAAGGATCACTTGGTTTCATTAACCATCCAACTGGACAATTAGCACCAATTTAAACAACCCCTTTAGCACCAATTTAGGGTTTAGGCAGTAGAGGAAGAAGAGAAAAAGAAGAAGAAAAGAAGGATGAGGAGGAGAAGAAGAGAAACTGGAGATGCATGGAGTGATTCCGGTGTGCTATTGTGAAAACTCAGCCAAATTAAACACGTCTTGGTCCAATGACAACCCAAGTAAGAGTTTTTTTGGGTGTAAGAAGTTTGGGAGTGTGTTTCGGAAACCATGTCATTTTTTCAGCTGGTTTGATCCACTATTGACGCCCCGTTCACAAATTTTGTTGTTGGGTCTTCTGAAAAAAGTGAGAACATTGGAGGATGCAAGGAGGATGGAGAGAAAAACATGGTAAAGGTGATTGTATTTGTAATCTTGTTGCTATTTTTTAAACCCTAAACCAGCTTATGTTGTTATTGTTAGCACTGAAAACCAGCTTATGTTTTGTAATATTGTTGGTGGTATAATGTTTTGTTATTCATTCATGGTTGCTGGTATATTGTTGCTTACAGAGTTCAAAGTTTAAAGACTAATTGTAATGGGAGAATATTTGGTTATTGTAATGGTCTGGTATTCTCACACATTTGATTTCATTTCAAAGTTGAAAGACTTGAAAGAATGTTTAATCTACATTTCATATCATTTGTATTTCTCAATGCCCATATGTTAGAAGAGATAAAACATATGAAAAAATAACAGAAACATATTGGAATGGTAAACTATTGCCAAATTGCATGGATCAATGCTCATATAAATTGGTTACAAAAGGAAGGAAAACTATTGCCAAATTTGCCTACAATTTAATACAATTGAACATATTTGAATTGTAGGCAAATTTACAAAAAAATTCAGTAACTATATGCCTAAGTTTAAATAACAATAGCAATCATAGGAAAATTTACAAAAAATAATAATCTACCTAAGTTAATAAATTAGTAGCAGGTATAGACAAATTTACACAAGTTCAAAAAGTTAACAAAATAAAGTATTGTTCATAATGTCATCATTAGTCTGTCACAAATGACTTTTGAGTAGAAGACATCCATCTAACAACGGTTGGTTTCCTCATGAATGGAATCTTTTCTCTTGGTACAACATCTTGTTGGTGAGTTGGGGCAGATTGTTGAGGAATTGGGGCAATTTGTAACTGAGTTGGGGCAACCTCCTACTGAGTTAGGGTAGCCTCTTGCTGATTTGGTGTGACACCCCATGTAACACCCCAAACCAGGTATATGCGTTAAGACGACATTTGGTTTGTCACACAGATCAAACATCCATTTTAATCCTTTAATGATTTAGGTAAACAGTTCTATAGAACCTTTTGAAAACGAAGTTTAGTAAAAATTAAGAAAATGATTTAAATCAATGAATTTAAGAAATACAAGCTTGAAATCTTATCATTTAGTATTTAATTGTCAAAAAAAACCATAAAGTAGTTTTTAAAGAGTTCAAAAGAATTTGAAAACAAGAATAGTAAAAAAAAATCTCAAATATTTAAAACAAAATTTTAAATGAAACCTTATAGAATCAACAATAGCCCATATCAAGTGTCTTAAAACCAAATTAAATCAATCCACACATAAAAATCCATTAAAATATTTATAAAGGCCTTATTACATCATACCCAAAATAGTAATTAAAATAAATCATTTAATAAAAGTTCATAGTTTATAAAACCCATATCCGCAGTATGGCCTCCACGAAGTCATCCTCGGCCCAAGCCTCCGTCAATTGCCATTACCTGAGATGGATAATTAAACAGAGTGAGTTACTCAGAACTCAGTGTGCAACTCACTTACCATTTTCATTGGGCCAGATCATCAAGACATTATTTCGGGCTTGAGCCCATTTATGGATTTAGCAATATCATAAATAAAATGCATGTAAAATAAAATTTCCCAACCAAACCTAATTTCCATCCGCTACACACCTCCCGTACCAACCAACACACCTGTGGGGATCAAGTCAACCCACCCCGCCAACACACCAAACGTAGGCATAAAGCCATTTTAAATAATATTGTGGTGCACCACCGAACTAGATTATGACCAAGTCACCGAACTAGAGGCATTAAGCCATAAAAATTTGTGGCAGAGCCACCGAACTAGATTTTTTTTTTGGCAACAGGCCTTTCTTCTCTTCATCAATTATCCCAACCCATGCAAACATGTATGCATAACAATTTATATCCATATGATAATTTAACAAGAAGCCCATAATACTTGTGAGTCTATATTTAAAATTTTTATTTTGGCCTATAAGACAAAATAGCATTTGTCCCAATTAGCAATCTAGCAGTTTTTCCGCCCATTTAACGATCTAGTAGTTTTTCGGCCCATTTTAACGATCTAGCAGTTTTTCGGCCCATTTTAGCGATCTAGCAGTTTTTCAGCCCATTTTAACGATCTAGCAGTTTTTCGGCCCATTTATACAAAAGTGTTAATTATTACACATTTTCTGATTTTGCCATCTTTACATTTTTATCCCAATACTTACGGTGTAGTATCTAACCCGAGATAAGTGTGAAGTTACACACCTGGTTACTGTGAGAACTAGACTTTCCCGCTCGTCGATACCCTCAAAATTTCGAACCACTTCTATTTGCGGTTTCTCCCCGATTGTTGGTTCGTTATCCGATGAAAATCCACGAACAAACAAAGGTTCGGGAGTACGAACGACTTCAAACAACTGATTCTCCTCGGATGAGCGTCCACAACCCGGTGGAAAATCTCGGATTCTCGAAACAGCCCTTCGCTTAAACTTAGGGGGAATAGCGGAACCACCCCTCTTCCGAACACTATTTACCGCCCGTTTCGTCCCTATCTTGATTGTCTCCATTGACAAAAGATCATTAGTCCGACTAATAATATACCGAATTTATGACGAACAGTTTTAAGGGTGAAATTGGCTTACCACAAATATCCTTGTTCCACAATATGTAAATCGAGCAATAACGTCCCCTTAACACTTTAGATCGATTCCAACGATTCACGATGCTTATGAACACTTGAGTTTCGGCCCTCCAATATCACACTATTGTCCATGGTTGAAAAAGAAATGATTGAGAAGAATACTTATGTATAATGGAAGATTCGGCTATGAATAAACAAAGAAAAGGAAAATGGTTCAGCAATGGACAATCTAGCATTCGGCCATGAGAGAAAAATTAATGAAGAAAGTTTAGTTGAGAAGAAAATAAAAGGATGAAAGAAGGAGATGATGATGATGATGATTCGGTTTTCAAGAGAGAAAAGAGAAAGAAAAGAGTTGAGTTTAGGAGAAATGTGCATTCAGCAATGGGGGAGGAGAAGGAAAAAGAATGGCCTTTATGTCTTGGTAGTTTCGGCACTAGGAGAAGGACACTAGAATGATTAGCAAAGAAATGACCAAATGGTCAAAAAGATAACCAAAAGAAATAAAGCAAATGTTGTTTTCTTCTACCAGTACATTCGGCCAAAGGAAGGAAAAGATGAATGGAGGAAAAATGTCTTCAAACAAAACAAAAATGACCAAAAGAATTCTAACAAGCTACCATCCTACCCCAAGCTAACCACCAAATTTCGGCTCCCCCCTTTTGCCCATAATGCCGTCCAAGTTCATGGTCAAAATGACCATGAAATAGTTTCCAAAACATCCACCTTGATACATGCCTTGTAATCCTCCACTTTCCCAAAGTTTAAGAAATCCTATCCCCAAAATCAAGCAATTCTATCCCTTAATTCATGCTTATCATAACCTTAAGTCTCATTACCATAAAAATTTAGTCCATCTTATCCATAATTGATGCTTGGCTGACACATGCTAGGAAAAACCAAAAATAAAAGCTCCCAATTTGCATGCTAGGAGTTTCGAACCTCTCCCTTCAAGTCCAACTTATGGCGCCATCACCACTTTGCCAATTGCTCATCTTATGCCATCTTTTATCACTTAATTAACTTAACCTTCAAGGTCACCTGATTCCTCTACATTAAAGTACTCTTTACTAAAATTTATTCTAATTCCAAATAAACTCGAGTCTTCTCAAGACTATATTAAGCACACAATAAAATCATACTCGAGCTAACACCAAAGATAAACAATATATTGATACTCAAATTTTTAGGATGTTACACCCCAAACCCGACATATGCGTTAAGTCCAGATTTGGCATGCCACACAAATCGAACTTACATCTAGTCATCAATGATTTAAAGAAAACAAATCTTCAAAATGATTTTGGAGATGGAGTTTATCAAAAATCGAGATTAATTTGAAATCCATGATTTTAAAACTTAAGAGTTTATAATTTGATTTTCAGAGAAATAATTGGTTGAAATAATTTCATAAAAGAGTTTTCACAGAAATTTTACGAGTTGATGATATTTAAGAAAAACCCCCCTTTTTATACGCAAGTTTAAGAAAACATTTATAGAAATTAAAACAGTCCCATTTAAGTATCTAAAACATTTTAAAATCCATCCACGAAATAAAAATCCATGAAAATAATACCAGAGGCCTTATTACATTGCAATTGAAATAATACTTAAATAGAAATACTTTAAAGAAGTTCAAAGTTTATAAAAACCCATCATTCATAGTATGGCCTCCACACGAAGTCATCCCCGGCCCAAGTCTCCATCAATTATCATTACCTGAGAAAGGTAATAAAAACGGGGTGAGTTACTTAAAACTCAGTGTGTAACCCACTTACCGTGCCACTGGGCCAGAACCATTTAAGCATATAATTGGGCTTAAGCCCATTTACAAATGTACAATATATATCAAATATAAAATGCATGTGATATGAAATTCCCAACCAAGCCTAAATTTCCATCCGCTACACACCACCCGTACCAACCAGCACACCTGTGGGGATCAAGTCAACCCACCCCGCCAACACACCAATCGCAGGCATAAAGCCATTTAAAATGTTTGTGGCAGAGCCACCCGAACTAGATTGTGGCAGAGCCACCAAAACTTCTCTTCAATTTCAGCCCAACCCATGCAATCATGTATGCATATACAAAACATAAAAATATTCATAAGATAATTTCAACATAAGGCCCATAATACAAGTTGGCCCATTAAGCAAACTAGCAATTGGCCCATTAATCGATCTAGCAATTGGCCCATTAATCGATCTAGCAAATTTGGCCCATTAATCGAAGTAGCAAATTTGGCCCATTAATCGATCTAGCAATTTGGCCCTTCAAGCAGACTAGCAATTTGGCCCATTAATCGATCTAGCAAAATTGGCCCATTAATCACATGATGCCTTTTTCAAAATTTTCACACTTTGACCAATTTATCAAATAATTCGTATGGCCCTAAATATCACATGGGGCCCAAAATATCATTTTTTTAACCAAATAGCCCATTAAGGGCAATTTTGTAATTTCCACAACTTTAATATCGATTTCATGCATTTACACAAAAAGTGTTAATATACCGTATTTTCAAATTTTACCAACTTTACGATTTTTATTCTATTTGCTCACGGTACAATATCTAACCCATGAGATAAGTGTGAAATTACACACCTGATTACGGTGAGAACTATACTTTCCCGCTCGTCGATACCTAAATACGTGACATGCTTGATTAGAACACTAATACTTAATATAAATCTATGTTAAGATAAACGATCTAGATCTTTTTACCCTCGGAATTTTGAACAACAACTATTTGTGGTTTCTCCCCGATTGATGGTTCATAACCCGTTGAAGATCCACGAACAGTCAAAGGCTCAGGAGTACGAATGACTTCAAATAATTGATTTTCACCAGAAGAGGGTCCACAACCCGGTGGAAAATCTCAGATTGCCGAAACAGCCCTTCGCTTGAATCTAGAGGGAGTAGCAAAACCGCCCCTCTTCCGAACACTATTCACCACTCTTTTCGACCCTATCTTGTTTGCCTCCATTGACAAAAGATTATTAGTCCTAAAAATATATCAGAATTTAAGACTATTGGTTTAAAAGGGCGAATTCGGCTTACCTTAAAATTCCGAATGATCCCAAAAGAATCCCTTGAAAGTTATGATCCAAATTTGAATGACTTCAAGACTACTTCGAAAAGATGCTGATCCAGCCCTCCACTATTTCACTAAAAAAAATAACAAAAGAAATCATCTAAATGAGTGATTGGTTATTCGGTTTAAAAGACTCTTCCAAGCCAATCTATAGATTCAGCCAAGGTGACCAAATAGCAAAAAGAGAAGACAAAAAAATGATTCTTACCGATGATCCAAAGTTTGAATAGAAGAAAATGATTGAGAATAAAAGCTATGAGGAATGGAAGATTCGGCTATGATATATCAAAGAAAGGAAAAAGATTTGGCTATGGAGATAGTCTCTAACATTCGCCCATGGAAGAAATATGAAGGAAGAAATGTGTTTAAAGGATGAGAAAAATGGAGAAAGAAAGAGAATAAGGATGAGAGGTTTATGATTCAATTTTCAAAGGTAAGAGAAGAGCAAAGAAAAGGGTTTGGGACAATGGTGCATTCGGCATTGAGGAAGAAAGAAGAAAAGAAATGGTTTTTGTGTTTGATATTTTCGGCACTAGGAGAGAAGCACAAAATGAAGCACTTAAGAGGTTGGAAAAATATGACCAAATGATCAAAATGAGAAGACAAAAAGAAGAAAAACAAAGATGTTTACCCAAAGCATCAAGCACATTCGGCTATGAGAGAATAATGAAAAAGAAAAGATGCTTTGAGTGTAACATCCTAAAAATTAGAGTATTATTTGTGTTGGCTCGGGTATGAATTTTGTGTGTTTAGCTTAGTCTTGTGAATGCTTGATTTTATTCTGAAGCTAGAATAATTCTTTGTATAAAAATTTAGGGAAGTGGATAAGGTGAGCTTGACACTTAAGTTAATTTAAGTGTTAAATTAAGCACATGTGGAGTTAGTGGCAAGGTGGTAAGGAAGCATGAAGAGTTACTTGAGGATAGAGGTTCGAGTAGCATGATTAGCATTTTGAAGACTTTAATTTTTTATGTAACCTAGTATTAATGGACGATCAAGCTTTATATATGGTAGGTTGGACTTTCAAATTTTTCTTTATGGCAAGTTGAATATTAGTTTAAGGCAAGTTTGATGTTTGGGAAAGAAATCAATGGTTTTAAGGCTAATGGGAGAACATAAGGCTTGGCTTAAGGAAGTTGTTTTGTAAACTATTCCAAGGCCTTTAGTGCATGAATGTGGACGGCATGTGTGGCTAGGGGGTGGCCGAATGTTGATAGGATGTTTGGGGGGGATAGTTGGCCAACTTTAGCATTTTGTGCACCTTTTTGCATTTTCTTTTCCTCTCCAAAAACTCCCTCTTTGGCCGATTGTACCTTAGGCATTTTGAGCAATTTTGCTTTTGATTTAGCTCTCATTTGTGTTTGAACCAAATACTATTTTCTTTCTCTCATTTTTCCTTTTGAAACCGAAACCACATTTTGCATTTTTGTGCACTTTTCTTTTCGGCAAACTAGGTGCTTGGCCGAACCTTTTGTTTTCTCATCTCTTTCTTTTCTTTCTTTTGGAAATTGCTCAAAACCACATTTCCTTTTCACTTCCTCTTGGCCGAATCTTCCTCCTTCCCAAATCCCATTTCTTTTTCATTTGCTCAAAGTGAAAAACATCCATTTCCATTCTATTTTCTTTTTCTATTTTCTTCTTTCTTCCATTTTCGAATCATCTTTCTCCTATTTCATTTTTCACTTTCATTTTCTTTTCTTTTTACTCCACCATAGCCGAATCTTTTTTTTTCTCTTTTGGGGTTATTTTGGCCGAATATTATCAAGGGTAGATTCTCTTTGGTTTTCTTCAATCGATTTTGGAAGATAGGTAAGTATTCATGGCCGTATGTCCTTTAATTCTTTTCTCTTTTCTAAGTCGTTTTCTTGTGGACAAAGGCCGAATCCTTGGGCATTTGTTGCAAGGTTCTAATCATTCTTAGAAACCGATTTCTTTTAGGCTCCTCGGGACGTTGGAAGCGATCAATCTAAGCCTCATTTCTTTGTCAATCGTTTTGGGTAAGCTTTTAGGTAAGACTTGGTTTTTCAATTGATAACTCATCGGGATTTAGTGGTATGGCCGAATGGCCTTTGTTTATAATCTAAGTATTGGCCGATTGTAGGACAAGGTGATCTAGTGCGGTAGATCGGATCTTCGGATTTTAGTACTTGCGTTAGTGACAGGTGTGTACCTTACACACTTTATAATCCGGTTATATATGTATATATATTGACTAATCATGTTATTAAAGTGGGAATCTATGAGATTTTGATAAGATACCTTGATGGGTATGAGCAAGGATTCGGGTAAGTCCGTTTCGATATGATGTTAATATATGTTGATTGATATCATGATCTACGATTTAAATATGTTATATGATCAAATATAAGTATGATGGCATGATTGATATTCTTAATACATTGGTTTGGGAATATGAGTGGAGGGGGAAGGATTTGATATCCGTGTCTTTGGGACACTAGAGGTTTGGCACCTCCAGTGGTTTGGTACCACAATATTTTGTGTCTTTGGGACACCAGAGGTTTGGCACCTCATAACGACTCGTCCCTGTGGTTTAGCACCACCGTGGGTTGGCCCCACTTTTGAGATATGGGATCGTCACCAGTGATTTGGTATCACACGTGGGTTGGCCCCACAGATGGATTATTCGTGACTTTGGGTCACCAGTGATTTGGTATCACATTATTGGATATCGTGACTTTGGGTCCAGTGGTTTGGCACCACCAGTGGTTTGGTACCACACGGGGTAGAAAAGGAGTTATGGATGGCTAGGTTGGGTGCATTTATATATATATATGTATTGCTTGGTTATAAATTGTGTAAGTACGTTGTATCAATCGGGGGAAGGATTTATGCACTGAGTCTTGGTGACTCACCTTCTCCCTTATCTTTTCAGGTGACTCGTAGATCGCGGATGAGGAACCGGATGAACTCGAGGTGGCCATGCATTAAATAAATTTGGTTCTACATGAACTTTGGTTTGGGTACTTTACCTTATTTAAATTTGGTTTCATATTTATTTTGGGTTTGTAATAAGGCCATTTAAATTATGATTTTGGATTATTTATATGCTTTGGATATGTTTTAAATATGGCTTAGAAATTATATGATTATATATTATTTGAGCACAAAGTTTTCTAAACTACAAAACGAAATAGTTTTCAAAATCTCACCATCGGGTAATAATAAAAATCGTTTGATAGTAAAATTTCAACTTAAGTATTTTTCGACAACTTAAATGTTTTACAAATTGAAGTTTCTACTCTCAAATGCAAACGGTTTACAAAGTAATAATTCGGGATTGTCAATTTAGTTTTAAAAGATTTACTTACGGGATTTTAAAAGTAAACTATCATGCACCTATTTTTCTAAAATTAAATCGGTAACTCAATTTTCTTCAAAACGTTTTCCTCTGTGGCATACCAGATTCGGTCATGGCGCATTGACCGGGTTTGGGGTGTTACATTGAGAGAACAAAATGACCAAATGGGATTACACACTAGCTACCATCCTTACCAAAGTCTACCACCAAAAATTCGGCTCCCCCATAGTCCACAAAGCCGTCCAAGTTCATGGACAAGTTGGCCATTCCAAGTTTCCAAAACATAGCCCTTAAGATATGCCTTGTGTCCCCCCTACCTTCCATAAGCTTAGGATTTTTTTCCCCAAGTTCAAGCTTACCTTAACCATTAGCTACCTTACCATAAAACAAATAGTCCAACCTTACCATAAATAAGGCTTGACTGACACATGCTATAAAGGTACAAAAATAAAAGTCACCAAAATGCAATCCATGGAATTCGAACCTCTTCCCTCAAGCAACACTTATGGCGCCAACTCCACTTTACTACTAGCTCATCTTATGCTAGTTTTAGTCACTTAATTTCCTTAAACATCAAGGTCACTTGATCCACTTCAATAAAGTACTCATTTCTAAAATTTATTCTAATTCCGAATAAGTCCCAAGCCTTCTCAAGACTATATTAAGCACACAAATTTAATCATTCACAAGATAAGCACCAAAAACATGCAACATATAGATACTCAATTTTTAGGATGTTACATTTGGGGTAGACTGTCACTGATTTGGGATAGACTGTTACTGAGTTGGGTAACCACTTGGTTGTGAATACCAACTTTGTGTCTTTTGACCTACAGGAGCAAGTGAAATCCATCAAACAAATTCATAATTTAATTAATATAATGAAGCAATACAATGTGACTTACTGAATGTTTTAGCCAACTTTCCCTTTGCAACTCCTCTTATTGTGGCCTATTTTCTTGCATTTATTGTACCTCATTTCCACCCCTCTCATGCTTAACCTTCCTATTGTTTATGGTTCATTAGGTTCTTTCCTTCTCACCTAATTAGGTCTACCAAGTTGCCTTCTTAGTGTAGGAGGCAATATTGGCAACATGTTTTTCACAAACGCCCATTGCTTAGGACCCCTTATTGGCCTTATGAAGTTAGAGTAAATGGCAAGTTACGGTTGTATATAAGTTTTTGGGAACTCATCTTTTAGATGAATGACAAGGGATGCCAGTGAGATCCCAATTCTGGCATGAGCAGGACTTCTCAACTAGGTCCACCACATGCTAACTGCTTGGACCACATTCAACCTGATACATGTCCCCACCAGCATGTGATGGAACACATCTAAAAAGAATTCACTAAAACAAAATTAAAAGAACATGTGATAAACCCACCAACAATCATACATAAGGCATAAATATATTAAAAAATGGCAGAATAAAGACATACATGTATTGGTCCAACAACATGTAATCAGCCCCACCAGTAATTATACACATGGCAGAATAAAGGCATCAATATATTAAAAAGGGTAAATTTACCTCAATAAATATTTGATATTAACATCCAGCTTTTTCCTGATCTTTGGGCACAACATTCCTTTAATTTTCTTAGCTTCTTCTTTCTTCTTGACAATTAACAACATAATCGTGGTCCTAATTGTTTCCAACATGGCCAGAATATGATTCCCTCTTATTTCCAATATCACCTACCAATACGCAACATAAAGGATTAGTGAACTGCATGTCACTAATGATTAGTAAGGAACATAAAAAAATAGGGGTTTACCTTGTTAAAGCATTTAGAAAGATTATTCACCAACATGCCAAACTGGCTCCTAATTGAGAAATAGGATCTTGACTAGTGAGTAGGGCTTTTTTCTTTCAACCAAGCATAAACATTCTGATTGGTATTCTTCAGTTCAGCCATGGCGTCCTCAAAATCCTTTTGAGTGCTTACTTTGGTAGCTTTCCAAAGCAAATCTTTCGTTCATTTGTTCGGAAACCAACTCTCTTGTAATTGGCATGTAGGTGTCTAACACAGTGTCTTGTTTCTGCATTAGGAAACAATATATATATTGTTTCTAAAAGTCCCTACAAATAGAACAAATACAGTTTAATTATTTGGCATACCATAAACCCTAAACAGAAACAACATAAAACAAATTAGACAAATGGAGTTTTACCTCTTGTTTGTCAGACATGAAAGATATCTGGTATGAGCTCACAATTTCCAAGTCTAGTGCGAGCAACTCCAAGAACCAGAGCCATGATGTTTCCATTTTCGACAGCAGCATATGCAATAGAATAGATGTCGTTATTTGCATCTATCCCAACAATTTCCAATAGGTAGCCACCAAAGTAGCCCTTCAAGAAACATCCATCTAAACATATTATCCTTTTACAACCAACCCTACAGCCATCTTTGCATGCCTGCAGACAGACAGACATCCTTTAAAACAATCTATTATCTAGATAACAAATTATTGTTGTCCCCTCATTTTGGGTCCTAACCTCCAACAAATACTCGTAAATTTTTTCATATTGAGCCTTATAAGCTCCTTCAATTAATTTCAATGCTCTAAGTTTAGTCATCCTATATTTGGTTAGTGAGACAAGGCAAAAGAAATCTCTTTTGGCATCTTGTTGCAATGATGTCAAAGAATAATCAGAATTAACAATGAATTTTTATTTATAATGTTGACCTATCCAAGCTGAGGTTACATTCTTATTTTTATAGAATTTAGAGCAAGTATGGTTAGGGTTTGAACTCCTAATTTGCCAAGTCTGGTCAATAGGGTCACTAGGGTTTAGTCTAGAGGCTCATATGAACCAAGAACATTTTTCATTACAGACTGCCTTTAACCTCTTTAGATCATTTTTGGGGAACTTAATAAAATAACTATTCAACCTACCATAATGCTTGGTAGCTTCTTTTAGACTATCTTTGGACTTAAATAACATTTCAACCTTAAGTTTAGGATTACTCATGCCATTTTCTGGGTTGAACTCAGGCCAATTTTGGCCATCTAAGTTAGATTCATGTACACTATCTAACCTCCCAGAATCATCAGTATCACATAGTTCCCCTACTTCTATATCATCCATATTTAAACCATCTAAATTAACCCTTATCTTATTAGACACATCACTATTAGACACATCATTAATAGAGACATTACTATTAGACACATCAAAATCAGACATTTCTTCTTCACTCTCATTAAAATTATCATCAATTAAACCTGCCAAACAAATTTATAGTCAATAAAGGCAGACAACAACCAAACAATTTAATACAACATAAGCAATGACCAAACAATTTAATACAACATGACAGACAATAACCAATACAAAAACAATTTAATACAAACACAGTCATTTCTGTCATGCACATGACAGATAATAACCAAACACTTCAATCCTAGACCTAGGCAATGACAGACAATAACCAATACAATATAAAAGCTAAATAAAAAATGTAATCCAATTGATATTTGAAACTAGGAACAGATTTGTCTCTTAATAACATGACATACACAGCATCAGTTTTGTAACACCCTTAACCCATATCCGTCACCAGAATAGGGTTTCGAAGCATTACCAAGTAATCGTAATCTAATCATTCATTTCAAACATTTCAAAAATCATAAAATGATTCATCATTAGCATGCATAAAGTCCTTTATTAAGCCTTTGAGAGTTTGAAAACACTTTAGAAATGATTTGAGACTAAATCGGGAACATTTGAAAATTTTAGGAAAAAGTTAGAAAAACTTTAACTGCAGGGTTCACACAGCCGTGTGGTCAGGTCGTGTGACATACAAGGCCAAGTCACACGCCCGTGTGTCTGGCCATATAGGCATTCGAAGTAGGGACACACGGCTGTGTCCCAGCCCGTGTCCATGCCCGTGTAACTCACTGACTTGGGTCACACGGCCAAGCCACACGCCCGTGTGCCAGGCTGTATACCCTTTGAAATGGCCTCGCAAGCTCGTGTGCTAGCCGTGTGTCTCACACGGCCAAGTCACATGCCTGTGTGTCTGGCCGTGTGGACCTAAAATGTGCCTTAAATAAAAAATTTACCATTTCCTATAAGTTAGACATTAAATAACTCAAAAACCATTCATTTAACCTGTTCAAAACACGATCAAACACATTCAAAACATGCCAAAACAATCATCCTATACCTTCATTGGTACCACATTTATATCATCAAAACATAACATCAACGCATCATCCAAATTAAAATTATAAACATGTCAAAATCCATCAATTTGGCCTAGCTCATATCTACCTAAAACATTAACTTAAATTTACATGCATATACCATGCTTTGGTTCAATTTACCATACCATACTATGGCTTCAAACACAAACACATGTTTATATATATATCAAACTAACATTACACTTATAACCTCATTTACAATTCATCCACAAAATAACTATCATTTAGACATTCTAGGTACATGTCGAAACAAAATATAAACATCACCACATTTGAGTTAGGGATTATTGTTAGATGCTGAATCGACGATCAAAAGAGAAGTACCTAACCTGCGCACGGAAAACAAACCGTACGCTGAGTAAAACTCAATGATGTTTCTATAATCCGAATATTTAAAAATAAAAGAATACAAAATGCACAATTGAAATATAAACACATATTAATGACTAAGATCCCAACTGTCATATGTCAACCTTTTGAATTCATACATATTAGCACATCATTTCAACATTATTTCATACTATACTCAAATTGCATATGTTAACATCTTTTATTTGATTAACAATGTCCCAATTCACACAATTGCTATATAACATATCAAACCACAATTGCTTATAAATTGGCATTAGCCATTCAATACTCAATTCATGAGTACATAACTCATGTATCTCATTTAGTCACAACATATTTCATTATCCCATTTTCAATTCACATACAATATCATCCAATATCAATTATAGAACCGTTTTATTTAATTACCCCTATTAACACGACTTGGACTCGGACGGATACACGGATCCAACCAATACACAAGTTTGGCACCCAGTGCCTCATCAGATAAATCTGAAGTAATAATTGCGCCCAGTGCTATATAAATTGACACCCAGTGTCTCATCGACTCGAAGTCGAAGAAATCCCTGAACTCTTCTTATCCTATGTCATGCCATCTATATCTGACTCAGCCCTATACAGTTAATAGGGTTTAATTTCACATTTCAAAAACAACAAATATCCAGCATAATTTTTCATATAATCACATATAAACATGAATTCAATTCAATTTATAATAATCAATATCCAACTTTCACATTAGCACATATATTCCTTTCTATTCAATAATCAATACATTCATAATTTATATATCAATTCAATCCATTTCAATCAACTTTAATTCAATTCAATATCAAAGTGCCAAAAACTCACCTCAGCCACTTACCATATGCATTAAATCAAAATACAACAATTAGTAACTAGGTTCGGATTATAGAAATACAAACCGTGAATTTCGAGCTATTCAACATCGATTTTATCCTTCCCCTTTTTAGTCGAGAATTTCGGTACGACGTTAGCTACGGAATTAAAACAATTAAAATTCATCAATACAACAAAATTCAATTTCATATTGAATATTTAAATTTTTACTCAATATTTGCCAAAATTTCAATTTAGTCCCTAAACCGAGAGTAATTTTTATTCTTTATATTTAATCTTATATTTTTATAGTAATTTCTCTTTAAAATAAATTTAACTCCCTATTTTTAATTAAACCCCTAAATTTTGAATTTTTCACAATTTAGTCCCTATTACTCAAAATTTACAATTTGTTCTACAATATAATCCTTTTCCATTTCTAGCTTAAAAATCTATTAATTTAATCCCTAATACTAAAACTATTCAACATTAACAACATTTAAAAACTTAATCAGTGCTAAAATTTCAACATCGGTCAGGTAGCCCTAGGTACCAAGATTCCAAAAATATACAAATTACAAGAAAATGAACTAAATTGACTAAACAATTGAAGTTTGAACCCTAGAAGTCCCTAGGCTGTGCGTGACTTTCTTTCTTTTTCTTTCTTAGTTTTGTATGGTTTCTCTTTTTTCTTTTTACTTATTTGTTTTATTATACTCTAATTTATTATTATTATATAATACATATATACATTTACTTAATTATTAAGATTTCTTAATATTATAACATATTTTAACTTTAATTATTATAACATACAAAATAAATTTACATATAAGTTATATATATAATTCACTAATGCCGTCCCATTTAAAGAAACAATGGTTTAATTGCTTTTTTAGTTCCTTTAATTATTTTTAAATCATAAATTAACTTTTACCTTAAACGCGATTTAGTCTTTATACTATAATAACTCTTAATTCATGCAAATTCACTTAACCAAAACCTAATTAACTACATAACTAGTTTCGTAAATATTTATTAAAAATATTTACGAGTCCGATTTACGGGAACGGAGTCACAAGAATGCACTTTCTAACATCCCTGACTATCGGGTCATTACAAGTTCGATACAAACAATAAACATGACATTCACAACAATATATGCAACAAACATTAAACATGACATGCACAGCATCATGCACATGGCATACCATGCACAGTATCTGCCATTCACTTAATAACAAATGACATACACAACAGCATATACAACAAACAATAAATATGACATACACAACATCATCCACATGGCATACCATACACAGTATCTGCCATTTACTTTAATAACCAGACCCTAAATCCCATGTGAATAAAAAATGAAACCAAAATTTTTCATGCACGTTTATAACAAATGAAACCCAAATCGAAATAAGCCTAAATCCAAAAAATTAAAAACTAAATCGAAATAACCCATGTGGATGCAACATTTTTCAAATTTTAAATCTAGACAACCCTAAATCGAAATAACCCTAAATCCAAAAAAATAAAAAACTAAATACAGAAACTTACCCGTTACAGTAGATGTAACAACATTGCCAGCTTCTCTTCTATCGACTATTGTCGTTGAGAACCAAAAACACTAGTAGGTTTCTCATTTTGTCTTCTTTTCTCCCCAAATAGAAAATATCAATACTTTCTAAGCCTAAACCCTGTTAATCAATTATTGAATTGATTTTCTAACCCTAAACCAACCTCGTTAATCGACTTCTGAGTCGATTTCTAACCCAAATCCCTGTTAATTTTTTTCCCAAATTGATTTTCTTTTCCTCCTCCCCTTAATCACAATCAATTTCTTTTTTTTTTCCCTAAACCAACCCAACTCTTCAGATTTCTTCCCTAAACCTGTGTCAAACCTTGACCCTTCCACTGCTTCACCAACATGGTAAGTTAACTGGCCACATCAACTAGTTAACTTGCCACATCCGCAATCTCGTTAAGATAGTAACATAAAATGTTAATAAGTGACTGATTTGTCACTTTTTGATAACGTTAGTGACAGTTTTGTTATTTTTCTAAAGTTGAGTGACTGAAATGAAACCTAGTTGACTATTTTGTCAGCTATCCTAAAATTGAATGATTGTTGGTGTAGTTTACCCTATTCTTAATCAAGAGAATATAGTAACTAACAACTAAACCATAAAATTTATGTTCCAAAACATCCAATGAATCAGTGCTCATACTTTTCTTCAATTTTATTATCCATATATTTTGATTGAATGAAACAACAAAAATATAAAAAAAGAAACATCACAAGTAACTAACAACTTTTAGAAATGTTCACACCAATAATGAAACTTGTAATAAAAGCACGTATCAAATGAGCAAGAACTTCTTCAAAAGGTTTGGGAGAGTTTAGGAATTATGTACAACATCTTTTACATGGAACTCCGACACTTAAGCTTTGATTTTTATAACGAATCATGCTTTCAAACCCCTTGAAGGCTTCCAGTGCATCACTTCTAGATTCAAATGACTTAAACAAACTTCTCTTAATTCCAATAATCAAAAGGAGCAAAGTGTTTCCATAAAAAGTAGATGCCAAGTTTCTTCCCAAGAAAAACGACATATAACTTCCCTATCTTCTTCTTATGTTGATTAATTCTTCAAAATCAAGTTAATGTTTTGGTAAGAAAAACGGAAGAATATCACGGAAAATGATAAATCCTTTCTACGTTTTCTATGGGAAAGTGATAATCTCATATGGTTGGATTTCTAGAAAAATCTTAAACGTTAGACAATGCATTCTTAGATCAGAGAGAATTGTTTTCAATTTTTATTTTTAAGCACTACAAGGGTAATTTATAGAATTAACTAGCCCTAAATCCAATTTTGTACATTCATGATGCAATTTTTTTACGAAAAATATTTCCTTTTATTTAACGAATATGTGTTAAATTTCAAATATAATAATAATATCTTTAGTATTAACTTAGCTCTTTTTTTTTTAACTAAGCCACTAGTTCAATGTCAAAAAAAAAAAAAAAACTCACTGATTTAAAATATTTGTTGACTTAAAAGATTTGAATCTAGACAATCTAATTCAACCTCCTTCTGATACAGTGAAACTTGAAGCTAAGAACTTTAAAGTCTTGATGGACATTAGGTCAAGGTTGGAATCTAAATAATAAAATCTCCCTCCCTTGGAGACTTGACTTGAAAAGTAGTTTTAAAAATTTAATATTACCATTAAACCTTTATAGTAGTTGATAATTTAATTTAACGTTAATAAAATTTAAATAAAGTTATTTTTTCATGTCTTGTGAAATTAACTTTAAAACAAAAACACCAAAATGTTTAAACATGAGTGGTCACAGAAAATAACTACTCATGCTTAAATAATCCCCCCCCCAAAAAAAAAAAAAGCAATGGCCTTTCTTTGAACAAATAGAAATTAGAAAAAGGAAAACAATAATTTTGGGAGACAAAGGATATTATTACGATAACCAAAAGCACATGAATTAACATGAAGGGGCACGTGCTTTGCCCTATCAAAATGCGATAAGCCATTTTTTCTTCTTTTTGAGTTATTTGCTAGATTAAACATAATTAAACAAAGAAATTTGAGTGGCCATATATTTCCTTTACAAGTACTTGCTCCTTCATAAACGGCTATGAAGGCAAGTATCCACAAACTTCATCAATTATTAAATAAAGCTAAGATACCTAATAAAACTCGATTCGATTCGAAAAAATTAAAAAAAATTAAATTTTAAGTTAATCAATTCGAGTTATTCGAATTAGTAATTCGAATTTTAAGTTCGAATTGAGTTGAATTTTACAATTCGAATAACAGATTGGTGTAACTACCTTTTTAGTCCCTATCAAGTTTGAAAATGAGCAAATTGGTCTCTCTCACAACAAAAATTACAAAAAATTCAAAATGATTTTTAAACTTCAAAATATTTATTAAAATTCCAAAATTTATTTTTTTCAAAAATTATAAAAATTTTGGAAAAAAATTTTAAAAAGTATATAAAGAAAGTTAAAAAGTTAAAAATTTTCTAGATAATAATTTTGGGACCTAAATAAGTTAATTAATGATTCAAGTTTATTATACTAAAGTATTTTTTTTATTTTTCTTTGAAAAGGTTTTTAAATATATATAGTTTCAAATTTATGTACTCTAACATGGAATTAGTTATACTGTAACAAAATTTTAATTTGACATGTTTATTTTTAAAAATTTAACTTGAACAATTTTACTCGATTTGGTTCAACTCGAATTTCATTTCACTAACTTGATTCGAAAAAAATTTCAAATCGATTTAAAATGAAAATAGGACTCGAAAATTTTTCACTCAATTCAATCGACCACTCACCCCTACATCTTTAACAACCAAAGGGAAAGAAAACATTAACATCCCAATACATTTTAAATAAAATAATTATGTTGTTTCATTAACCCCCAAATAGTTAGGAAAGAAAGAAAAAAAAAAAACAAAGCATACATTTGTAAAGATGATAGGGTAAAAATGGTGCTAAAGGGCGTCGAAAGGACAACATATGAAACAAGGTCTTAGCGTAGAATTGTATATATGGTAGCCGTCGCTAAAGCGTTCCATTTTTATCCACGTATTGGTTTTCACGTCCTTGAGGACATTCCTCAATTGTAATATTTTATTTTATTTCACATTAATTAATTTCCTTTTGTTAAAGTATTAGTACTATTATTGAGTTTTCTAATTAATTTTTAGTCCAAAGTTGCTTTCAACACCAAAATAAAAATTATAATGAAAAGGAGAATCCCACAGATAAAAAACTAGCAATGTCAGTACAATTTTCGGAAAGCTGTGTTTTGAAACTATTACAAGTTAATTAACCTTTCAAACAAAGAACAATTTTGAATTGATCAGTCTATTGTTTGACTTTAATTTCATATGTATAACTTTAATGTAAGATAATATATGGGATGGAAATATGAAAATTAATTAAACAAAAATTTCTTTCTGCCTTGACCATAAGTCAGTATAACAGACTATCAATGGTATATGATAATTTTATATAAATATAAGACAGCAATTAAATTTTGATTATTGACACTTTATCATTAAATCATTTAGATTTATAGTTGTAAGCTTAGGTAATTGTAAGCTTAGTAAGGACGTTCCTACATATTTAGTCCCATAGTAATTAAATTCGATCTAAGCTTACAATTACCTAAACTTACAACTATAAATCTAAATGATTTAATGATACTATATATGTTTTTTATACTCTATTTCTATTATTTACGCTCTCTAATATTCTGAAATTAAAAATAAAATAAAACTTACTAATCTCCCTTTCTTCTATTATCTTTCTATGGTTTTTTTATATTTATATATATATTACATAAATTTTCATACATTCATGTATTTTTATTTTTACGTCTCTTCTAAAAAATAATAACAAAATTTAAAATAAACTAAAGATCAGATCAGCAAACATTCCGAGTCAGAAAACAAACAGCAAACATTCACTAAATACCCATAGGAAAAAAAAATATTTAGTGTTAAAAAATTAAATGTAAGTGCTCGATGGATTTAAATTATAAAATCTCTAGTTTAAAGATAAAAGGAAAAAGAGAGAAATATAAATAATATAAATTATATTTCTAATAGATATTAAAGTCATAAAGTACATTAAACTTCTTATAATAACCGACATCTACTTTACAATAATATATTTATAAAAATATGAAATATAATTAAATTGTTTGATATATGCAACTTTTAATTTATAAAACTTTTTATTTTTATTCTTATTTTTAAAAAATTTCACATTATTTTAAGCAAATTTAAATTTTAAAAGTGAAGTTTTTAAGGATAATAGAATGCTAAAAGAAATAAAATTAACTTAAAAGATAATTAAAAATAATCTATACTAAGTAAGAAGTATTTTCTACTTTATCATTTCCAATTTTTTGTATGGAAAAAATTGTCATTTGATTGTTTTTATGGATTAAAATTAAATTACTAAAAATATTAATTTTCAATTGATTTAATTTTTTTTCAAATAATTTTGTTTTTGAATTTAAACCAGGAAGGATGCCATTAATAATAAGAAATTACAGGACTGCATGGCAGACACATGTTCTTCCCAGCCCTTACCAGCACAATAATGCCAGAGCCTAATAAATGAAAATTAAGGCTTTACAAGAATAAAAAAAACTTTACTTTAAAAAACCCCTACACAAATACAATTAAAGCCTAAACTTAAGAAAAACCCAAACGCCAAATCTGAAATGAAGAAGAAAGAAAACATAAATGAAAAAGAAAACTTTTCAATTCTTTGGCATCCTTCATCAACTTCTCTACAACCATCGTCAAAACCACCAAACATCCTACTCCTTTTTCGTTCACGATGGATTGTGTGTAGAGACTGAAACCATCGGAGTCATTTTATTCTTATTTCTCCGACTCATTTCACCTTTCTGACAGGAACCTTCTATCCTCTTCAATCGTCAATTTTGTTCTTGGAGGTGCCTCTTCAATCCAAAACCTCGGTGAATCCCATCGTTTCCCTTCCTCCGCCATTATATGCGTTGCGTGGTTCACTGATCTATCCGTAAATTGACAGGTAAAGCTTTCAAACCTCTGAGCCCGTTCTTTTATTTCTTTAATAATCACAACAATATTTGATTTTTCCTCTTCAAATGTTTGGATTTTCTTTATGACTGTCAAGGAGTTCCCTTCAACCACCAAATTTCTGAATCCCAAATCTTCAGCCACTATCATCGTTTGTAAAAAAGCTCTCGCCACTACTATAATACCCTTAACCCAAATTCGTCACCAGAACATGGTTATAAAGCATTACTGGAGTTTACAGATCAATTAATCAGACATTTCATATAATATAGCATTCATATCATAAATCAATCGAAATCAAACATGTTATCCCTTATATGAGCCCTCGAGGCCCAAAATACACGTTAGAAGCAAGTCGGGACTAGATTGAGTACTCAAATTTTTTTGGAAAACATTGAAAATTTTCAAAGTTGCAGGGGACACACGGCCATGTGGTCAGGCCGTGTGACTCACACGGCCGTGTGGTCAGACTGTGTGACTCACACGGTTAGGAGACATGCCCATGTCTCAGGCCATGTGGGCATTCGAAATAAGGACACACGGCCTTCTCCCAGCCTGTGTCCGTGCCCGTATAACTCTATGTGGTCAGGCCGTGTGACTCATACGGTTAGGAGACACGCCCATGTTTCAGGCCGTGTAGACATTCGAAATAAGGACACACGGCCGTGTTCCAGCTTGTGTCCGTGCCCATGTAACTCTCTGACTTGGGTCACACGACCAAGTCACACGCCCGTGTGCTAGGCCGTTTTGAGCATACTGACTTATGCAATTTTCAAGATACAAGGGACACACGCCCGTGTCTCTACCCGTGTAGACAAAAATAGCTCATTTCCAAGCCACATTTCTCACCCAATTTAGTACCAACCTAAACACAACCATTGACAAATCAAGAAGCCATAACAAAACATTCAAATCAAGCTAAAATCAAGTCTTAAACATGTATTATCACAACATACAACCAATATTCCCTTCGGCACCTCAAATGACAAATTAATAACATGTTAACCAAATATCCATATTTACCTAGATAACTAAATGCATATATGCATAATTGTACCAAATATACTTTTTCAAACCGATCATCAATATACTTATAAGTTTTCCATCATTCAACCCAACTATATCAAACACACATTAAATAAGTTAAGGCCACATATATAAACACACAAGACATTCAAATCCTTTTGGTCCATCAAGTACTTCAAACTCTTATGATCGGTGAAGATTTGGCACTTCTCGCCATATAAATAATGATGTCAAATCTTCAAAGCAAAGACTATCGCAGCCAACTCTAAATCATGAGTCGGATAATTCTTCTCATGCGGTTTTAGCTGTCTCAAGGCGTAAGCTACTACCTTACCTTCTTGCATCAACACACAGCCAAGACCATTTAATGGCGCATCACTGTAGACCACAAACCCTTTCCCCGATTTAGGTTGTACTAAAACCGGCACCTCAGTCAACAATGTTTTCAATCTCTCAAAACTCTGTTGACATTTCTCAGTCCATTCAAACTTAACATCCTTATGCAATAGCTTCGTCATCAGTATAGCAATCATAAAAAACCCTTTGATAAACTATCTGTAGTAACCCACCAAACCAAAAAAGCTTCTAATTTCTAACACATTCTTTGGAGGTTTCCACTCCACAATAGCCGAGATCTTACTCGGATCAACTCTAATGCCATCACCCGACACAATGTGTCCTAAGAATCCGACCTCCCGGAGCCAAAACTCACTATTGCTGAATTTAGCATACAACTGCTTGTCTCTTAGAGTCTGCAAAACAATTCTCAGGTGTTCTGCATGTTCACTCTTATCCTGAGAATAAATCAGTATATCGTCGATAAAGATAACTACAAAATTATCCAAATACGGTCGGAAGATACGGTTCATTAGATCCATAAAAATCGCAGGAGCATTCTTTAAGCAAAATGGCATGACGAAAAACTCATAATGGCCATACCTTGTCTGAAACATAGTTTTCGGCACATCTTGCTCCTTAACCCTCAACTAGTAGTAACCAGACCTTAGGTCTATCTTAGAGAACACCGTAGCTCTTTCAATTGGTCAAGTAAATCATCTATTCTTGGCAAAGGATACTTATTCTTCACTATCACCTTGTTGAGCTGTCTGTAGTCTATGTACAGTCTCATCGACCCATCTTTCTTCTTCACAAAAAGTACCGAAGCACCCCACGGTGAATAACTCGGTCTTGCAAAACCCTTATCCGTTAACTATTGCAACTGAACCTTCAATTCTTTCAACTCTAATGGTGCCATCCCATATGGAGCAACCGAAATAGGTGCTGTACCCGGAACTAACTCTATCCCAAACTCGACCTCTTTAACTTGAGGCAATCCGAGTAACTCTCTAGGGAACACATCTGTATACTCGTATACCACCGGCACTGATTCAATCTTTACCTCTGACTCTTGAGTATTCAGCATAAAGGCGATAGGACTCATATCCTTTTCTCAAGTATCTCTCAGCTACCATAGATGAAATTATCACAGGCATACTATCCAATCTACTTGATTCAACCTGAATCACATCTCCATTTACACATTTCAATTCAATAAACTTACTACTACAATTCACTAAAACATTATGTGTAACACCCCAAACCTAGTCTAGACGTTACGACCAGATCTGGTATGTCACAGGGAAAGGTTATAAAAAGAATTTTGAAATTTTGAAGAAATACAGTAAGTTTGAAATCTTTTCGTTTTGGTTTATGTTTTGAAAACAGTGGTTTGCAGTTTGAGAAAAATTTTCGAGTTGAGTTAATTGAGTATTCGTTATCTTTGTTGGCACTTGAGAGAAAACGGTCGTTTTATGTTGCTTAAGTTTTGAAAACTCCATCTTAATTTTCATGCTAAAAATATAATAATGTCATATCTTAGATAAATAATAATTAAGAAAACCAAATATTAAATTAAGAAGGCCTTATTACATAACAAAATTACCAATTAGAAATAATTTATAGAAAGGAAACAAATTTACGAAAAGAAACATTTTATGGCCTCCAAGAGTCCGCCTCGGCTCCCAGATCCACGATCTACTGATTACCTGCAAAATTAAGCAGAGGGGTAAGTCACCAAGACTCAGTGTGTAAATCCCCTTAAGTCACAAAAATGGCTTCAAGTCCAAAATCACACATTGGGCCTTAGCCCACTCAAAATAGCATACACAAATATGAATGCAATGTGCCCCAGCCCAACCTAAATTTTCCATCCTCTACACACCACCCGTACCAGCCCATCACACCATGGGGATTTCTACAATCAACCCTCCATCCGCTACACACCTCATATATGTGGCACCAAGCCACTCATGGTTCCAAACCACCGTGATACTAGATGACCGTGATAGAGTCACTATTAACATACGTGGGGCCAACCCACCGTGGTACCAAACCACCGTGACAATCCCTAATGAATGTATGTGGGGCCAACTCACTATGGTACCAAACCACTGGGACGAGTCACTGAATCATAGATATATATACGTGGTATTAAACCACCGTAGCACCAAGCGATCGAGACATGGTCACTGAATCAGATATGTGTGGGGCCAACCCACTTGTGGTACCAAACCACCGTGACAGTCTCTAATACTTCCCCTTTAGCATCAAAACCCAGCCCATGCAGAACATACCAATCAAATGAATGCACATGCTCTCATCATAGTGACAGATTACTGTATATATTTTCATACTCATTAATAGAACGATATAGATACTTACCTGGTATCCCCAGCCTTACCCACAAGGGTATATCAACCAACTAATTGGTCACTTCGACTTTTTAGCCCAAACAGTTAATGACGCATAAAAATAACAAAGTGCGAATATTTACACACCTGATAACACGCAATACTATACTTTCTATGTCGACCCTCTCGCTAGCAGGGACAACAATTATCTGTTTATCCCGTTCTGAAGCTAGTCCACAACCCGGTGGCCAGTCTCGCACTGCCGATATTGCTCGCTTCTTAAAATTTAGAGTCGAAACTAAGGGTTTGCTCCCTTCCCCAACTTGAACGTTTCTTGCATCCATGAATGTCTTGATCAGTAAATCGCTATACGAAAGCAATGATTGTTTAACCACTTAACTGGGTTAAGAAAACGAACGACGATCAAAACAAAAGGCTAATAGAATAACTAGGGAGGAATCCCTTACCTTAAGATCCCGAAAAGAGAGATAGGATTCGAAGATTGGCTGTTCCTCAGACTTGGAACTTAAATGGTTCAGCTAACGAGGTTTCCCGGATTAAGAGCCCCCAAAGAGAGAAGATGGTAAAAGAAGAGAAGTCAATACGATTGCATCAACAAGCCAATTAGCCATTTGGCTTTAGCTACGAAATACCGAAAGAAGAACTGGAAATGAGGGCAGAGTCTCCCTTACCTTCACCACCAAACCGATGAAAGATCCGAAGCCGATTCCTACCACCTTGTTCCATAGTATTCGTCTTAACACAGAGAGAAAGAAGTAGGGTTTGATTATTAACAAGGCAGGTTCGGCCTTACCGGGAAAAGAAAGGTTAACGAGTTTATTCATGAGGAAAACAAAAGGGAATAGTCTTACCTTAACACAGAGAACCCGAACAAGACCCAAAAGAATTTGGCACAAGTCACTATAGCAGAGAAGATTCGGCTCCAAGATGATATTTCTTATTCGACACAAATGAAACGATGTGAATAGAAAAAGAATTAGATAGGAGATTCGGCAATGATCAAGAGTGGAAGAGAACGAAATGGAAGAACCAAAATGAAAGAAAGAGAGATTCAGTAAAGGGTTAAGGGTTTCGGCAACACTAGCAAAAAGAGAGGAAAGATTTGGAGAAAAGAATGATGAGGGGAAAATAAGGAAAGAAGAACAGAGAAGGAGTGCAACAGGTTTTGGTTTTTGGCTATCCAAGAAAAAAAGAGAAAGATGCAAAGAAATGGAGAGAAGAGAGAGATTTCCCCAATCGGTTTCCCAACCTTATGCACAATGTGACTCCAAGGAAAAATTGGCACAACAAGACACCTCAAAAACCCGATTGAACCACCACCCAGATAGGGACCTAGAGCTACTAACCTTAAAATTTCGGCTCACCACCCTCCTAGCTCAAAACCAAAACTCTCCCCCTTCCAACATTCAAAAATTTCGGCCAACAACCCACTAGCTACCCTCTCTATGCTCACTTCCTACATTTACTTCCATCCCCTTATTCAAATTAGTTTGAAAGCTTCAAATCCCCCTTTTCACTCTTGTCCATCAATTCAAAACATTTGACCACTTCAACACCCCACTCAACAAGGTCCTTAACTAAATCCATCACTTCCCTCCAAACGCCAAAAAGAATCTCAAAAAGTAAACAGCGCGACTCGAACCTGCTCCCTTACTGCTCCTTGTGGTGTCACTCACCTGCACCTTAAGTGGCGTCTCTTTGCCACTTTACTACTCCAATTCTTGTGTCAACTAACACAAGCAATAACCCTTAAGTCCTGCCCCAGCCAGCTCTCCCCTAAGACGCCCAAAATTGAAACTTTGGCCAAGGCTTCGGCTTAATCCCGAGCCTTCTCTGGACCCCCAAACACACCTAATTAATACACTGAGTATAGCATACACACAGGAACATAATAAATGCAAAGCTCCTAATTCAGGATGTTACAGTTCTACCCCCTTAAAGAAATTTCGGCCTCGAAATTACCTGGTCAAAAGAGATGAGGGTATTGCTGTCGCATCGCATCCTCTCGCTCCAACGTAGCTTCCCCTGAACCGTGATTTTGCCACAAAACTTAGACCAAAGGGACTGATTTCCTTCGCAAAACCTTAACGTCACGATCCAGGATCTGAACTGGTTCCTCTTCAAAGGATAGATCAGGCCTTACTTCGATTTCTTCCACTGGCACAACATGAGATGGATCCGAACGGTAGCGCCTCAGCATTGAAACATGAAACACATCATGAATCTGACTTAATTCCGAAGGTAGCTCAAGCTGGTAAGCTACCGATCCCACACGCTTCAACACACGATAAGGCCCGATGAACCTGGGGCGTAGCTTACCCTTTCGTCCAAACCTTAGAACTTTCTTCCACGGCGACACCTTCAAGAAAACCCGGTCACCTACAAAAAATTCTATGTCCTTACGCTTCAGATTGGCATACGATTTTTTCCTGTCAGAAGCTTCCTTCAACCTAGTCTGAATCAACTTAACCTTGTCCTCCTTTTCAGAAACCAATTCTGGACCCAATAACTGTCGCTCACCCAACTCTGTCCAACAAGTAGGAGTGCGACACTTTCGACCATACAACGCTTCATACGGTGCCATCTGAATACTGGACTGATAGCTGTTGTTGTACGCGAATTCTTCCAACGGTAGAAACTCCTCCCAACTACCCCTGAAGTCAATAACACAGCCCTTCAACATATCTTCCAAGATCTGCATTACCCTCTCAGGCTGACCATCAGTCTGAGGATGAAACGCTGTGCTGAAATCCAATCTTGTTCCCAACGCTTGATGTAACGCTTTCCAGAACCTCGACGTAAACCTGGGGTCTCTGTCTGATATGATGGACACAGGTACCCCATACAACCTTACAACCTCTGCTACATACAGCTTAGCTAATTTCTGTAGAGAGTAGTCAACACGAACTAGTATGAAATAAGCGGACTTTGTCAATCGATCAACAATCACTCATACCAAATCCTTCTTGGTAGGCGTAGGAGGTAGCCCACTAACAAAGTCCATCGTGATCCTTTCCCATTTCCACTGTAGAATCTTCACCGACTGTAATAACCCCGAGGGCAACTAATGTTCCGCTTTCACCTGTTGACACGTCAAGCATTTACTCACAAATTCGGTTATCTCCCGCTTCAGTCCCGGCCACCAAAACTGTTCTCGTAGATCTCGATACATCTTACTTCTTCTAGGATGCATAGCGTATGGGCTACTATGCGCTTCCTGAAGAATCGTCTGTCTTAACCCAACATCCCTCAGCATGCACACTCTCTTACGGAAACACAAAACCCCATCACTGTTCAAACTATAATCCTCTACTCCACCATTCTGTACTTGCAAAAGTTGAGCACTCAAGACTTCATCCAACAACTGCTTTTCTTTAATCTGACTGACCCAAGAAGGCTTCACTTGGAGTTCAGCCAATAGACTTCCATCATCGTATAAGCTGAGATGAGCAAACATTGCTCTCAAGTCAGAGATCACCCTACGACTTAACGTATCCGCCACCATGTTAGCTTTACCCGGATGGTATTCAATCGAGCAATCATAATCTTTTAACAATTCGATCCATCTCCACTGCCTTAAATTCAACTCCTTCTGGGTAAGGAGATATTTTAGGCTCTTGTGATCCGTATAAATAATGGACTTCTCCCCATATAGATAATGTCTCCAGATTTTCAAAGCAAACACCACCACAGCCAATTCCAGATCATGCGTAGGATAATTCACCTCATGCGGTCTCAACTGTCGAGATGCATATGCCACCACCTTCCCTTCCTGCATCAACACACATCCCAAACCTGTGTGCGACGCATCGCAGTAAACAACAAACTCCTTCCTCAGCATCAGGCTGTATCAAAACTGGAGCCTCAGTCAAGATCTTCTTCAACTTCTCAAAACTCTCTTGTTGTTTATCAGATCAGACAAATGGTACCCCTTTCCGCAACAACTTGGTTAATGGTGCTGCAATCAATGAGAACCCCTCAACGAACCTTCTGTAATCCGCCAGACCAAGAAAATGTCGAATTTCTGCCACAGACTTAGGCGGCTTCCAATCCACCACAGCTTCAATTTTTCGGGGATCAACTCCAATCCCCTCAGCCGACACAACATGGCCCAGAAAGGTAACTTCATTTAGCCAAAATTCACACTTACTGAATTTGGCATACAGTCGTTCCTCCCTTAGAATTTGTAAAACCACCAGAAGATGAGAATCATGCTCCTCCTCCGATCTTGAATAAACCAAAATATCGTCTATAAATACCACAACAAACCGGTCCAGATAGGGTTGAAATACATGGTTCATCATGTCTATAAATGCTGCTGGTGCATTGGTCAACCCAAATGGCATCACCAGGAATTTGTAGTGGCCATAGTGAGTTCGGAAAGTCGTCTTATGAATATTCGCTTCCTTGACCTTAAGCTGATGATATCCTGACCTCAAATCTATCTTCGAGAAGACTAAAGCCCCCCTCAGCGGATCAAACAAATCGTCAATCCTCGGCAGCAGATATTTATTCTTGATGGTCAACTTATTCAACTGACGGTAGTCAATGCACATACGCATTGATCCGTCCTTCTTCTTAACGAATAGCACTGGCGCTCCTCAAGGTGATAAACTCGGTCGGATAAAACCCCGGTCCAACAGTTCCTGAATTTGAGCTTTCAATTCCACCAACTCCTTTGGCGCCATTCTATATGGGGCAATAGATACGGGCGCTGTCCCCGGAAGAAGATCAATACCGAATTCCACCTCGCGATTCGGGGGTAGTCCTGAAAGCTCTTCTGGAAAAACATCAGGAAACTCCTTCACTGTTCTAACCTCCCCCACAACTAATTACTTGGCCTCCAGAGCACAAACAAAAGTTATGAATGCCTCACATCCCTTCATCACCATTCTTTCAGCCTTTAAAGCGGACACTACATTAGACAAGTAGTTTCTCCTTTCACCCAATACCACCACCTTATCATCCTCAAGAGTTCTTAATACCATGCGCTTGGTTGCACAATCCAAATTTGCTTGATACTTCACTAACCAGTCCATACCTAAGATTAAGTCGAACTCCTCAAACGGAAGTTCCAACAGATCAGCCAGGAAAACCAACCCTTGGACCTCTAAAGGCACCTTCCTAAAGAGTTTACTCACAACTACCGATTGTCCTAAAGGGCTAAGTACAGTCATCTCCCTAGAGGCAATCTCAGAGTCTATGCTTAGAGTTCCCGATATAGTACTAGCAACATAAGAATGTGTCGATCAATATCAATCAATGCAGTAAAAGGCAACCCATAAAAAAGAAACGTACCGGTTATGACGTCCGGTGCATCGCCCTCCTCTCGGCGTCTGACTGCGTAGACTAATCCAGGATGTCTTGCATCTGTACTCCCCGTACCTCTACCTGGTGCTCCACGCCCTCGGCCAAAATTACCTCCTCCCCTAACGGGACCACGACCTCTCTGTGGTTGCTGACCACCTCTACCCGGCTGAGCATAACCCTGTCCTACTGGTCGCACTCTACCCAACTCCTGTGGACAGTCTCTTACCCGATGTTCAGTAGAGTCACACCTAAAACATCCCCTATTGCTCATCCAACACTCACCTGAATGAGATCTTCTGCATCTAGCACACCTCTGAGGCCTACTATCAACAACAGGTCTCGCAACACGACTTGGCCCATTCAACCTAGGCCTCTTCTGGAAACCTCCAACTGACCCTGATGATCCAAAATTCCTTTTATTTCTAACTCTATCCCTATCCTGGTTCTGCTTTTCGGACCGCTTCACCTCCTCGGCTATCTTAGCCTTTTCCACCAGATCAGCAAATTCCCTTTCTCGCTGTGGAGCTATTAGCACTCGCAACTCATCCCTCAGACCATCCTCAAACCGAACACAACGCTCATGGTCTGTGGCAACAATACCCCAAGCATAGCGACTAAGACGTAAAAATTCCGCCTCATATTCAACCACCGATTTATTTCCCTGTACCAAATTTAGAAATGCCTTACGCTGCGCATCCACATAACTCGATCCAATGTACTTCCCCTGGAATGCCGCCTTGAAGAAATCCCAGGTAATGCGGTCAGCCACTGTTCCATCCCTGACCGTAAGCCACCACTGATACGCTTCATCCTGAAGAAGAGACACAACTCCTTTCAATTTCTCCTCCTCGGTAAGGTCAAGATCATGCATAATACGCTCCACTGCTTCTAGCCAGTACTTGGCTACATTAGGAGCTACGCTACAAATGCCCCTAAACATCTCCGCTCCATTGGCTCGGATTCGTTCAGACACAGATTTCTGAACCCCCATACCCGTGCTCGCTCCAGCAACTCTCTCCAATACACGTAACATTACTTGAGACACCGTATCGTCTCCGCCTGTTTGATCCTGAAATTCCGCTCTCGCAGTTGGTGGTGCTGGTACATAACTTTCCGACCCATGTCCAGATTCCAAGGGTTCCGACCCAACACTCCGGCCTCTACCACGACCGCGCATGATACGTCCACGCCCCCTAGTACTCATGGCTACTGTTACGACTTAATATGATTAAGAGTTTTATGAGTTAGTACTTTCTTTCACTGTTTTAATACTAAAAAGTCTTATGAGAGATAGAATTAAAAAGTAATTCTCGCAGATTCATGTCTAGACCTAGAGGTTTCAATCTCTAAAGTTTAGATCTCTTAGTACTAGTAATCCTAACACAACAAAATTGTTTCATGCAAAACAATCCAACAATTAGAACACTTACCGCGTGGATCGGGTGCCGGTGGACTCGGGTGCCATACTCCAAACTATTACATTTTCTTAAATAACACTTTAAATCAACTTTATAAAACATTGTTGAACCCATTCCACAGCCGAGTTTTGCAATCTAGGCTCTGATACCAAAATTGTAACACCCCAAACCCGGTCTAGACGTTACGACCAGATCTGCATGTCACAGGGAAAGGTTATAAAAAGAATTTTGAAATTTTGAAGAAATACCGTAAGTTTGAAATCTTTTCGTTTTGGTTGATGTTTTGAAAACTGTGGTTTGCAGTTTGAGAAAAATTTTCGAGTTGAGTTAATCGAGTATTCGTTATCTTTGTTGGCACTTGAGAGAAAACGGTCGTTTTATGTTGCTTAAGTTTTGAAAACTCCATCTTAATTTTCATGCTAAAAATATAATAATGTCATATCTTAGATAAATAATAATTAAGAAAACCAAATATTAAATTAAGAAGGCCTTATTACATAACAAAATTACCAATTAGAAATAATTTATAGAAAGGAAACAAATTTACGAAAAGAAACATTTTATGGCCTCCATAAGTCCGCCTCGGCTCCCAGATCCACGATCTACTGATTACCTACAAAATTAAGCAGAGAGGTGAGTCACCAAGACTCAGTGTGTAAATCCCCTTAAGTCACATAAATGGCTTCAAGCCCAAAATCGCACATTGGGCCTTAGCCCACTCAAAATAGCATACACAAATATGAATGCAATGTGCCCCAGCCCAACCTAAATTTTCCATCCTCTACACACCACCCGTACCAGCCCATTACATCATGGGGATTTCTACAATCAACCCTCCATTCGCTACACAACTCATATATGTGGCACCAAGCCACTTGTGGTTCCAGACCACCGTGATACTAGATCACCGTGACAGAGTCACTATTAACATATGTGGGGCCAACCCACCGTGGTACCAAACCACCGTGATAATCCCTAATGAATGTATCTGGGGCTAACCCGCTGTGGTACCAAACCACTGGGACGAGTCACTGAATCATAAATTTATATACGTGGTATTAAACCACAGTGGAACCAAGCCACCGAGACATGGTCACTGAATCAGATATATATGGAGCCAACCCACTTGTGGTACCAAACCACCGTGATAGTCTCTAATACTTCCCCTTTAGCATCAAAACCCAGCCCATGCAGAACATACCAATCAAATGAATACACATGCTCTCATCATAGTGACAGATTACCGCATATATTTTCATACTCATTAATATAACAATATAGATACTTACCTGGTATCCCCAGCCTTACCCACAAGGGTATATCAACCAACTAATTGGTCACTTTGGCTTTTCAGCCCAAACAGTTAATGACACATAAAAATAACAAAGTGTGAATATTTACACACCTGATAACACGCAATACTATACTTTCTATGTCGACCCTCTCACTAGCAGGGACAACAGCTATCTATTTATCCCATTCTGAAGCTGGTTTACAACCCGGTTGCCAGTCTCGCACTGCCGATACCGCTCGCTTCTTAAACTTTGGAGTCAAAACTAAGGGTTTGCTCCCTTCCCCAACTTGAACGTTTCTTGCATCCATGAATAGTCTTGATCAGTAAATCGCTATACGAAAGTAATGATTTTTTAACCACTTAACTGGGTTAAGAAAACGAACGACGATCAAAACAAAAGGCTAATAGAATAATTAAGGAGGAATCCCTTACCTTAAGATCCCGAAAAGAGAGATAGGATTCGGAGATTGGATGTTCCTCAGACTTGGAACTTAAATGGTTCGGCTAACGAGGTTTCCCAGATTAAGAGCCCCCAAAGAGAGAAGATGGTAAAAGAAGAGAAGTCAATACGATTGCATCAACAAGCCAATCAGCCATTCGGCTTTAGCTACCAAATATCGAAAGAAGAACTGGAAATGAGGGCAGAGTCTCCCTTACCTTCACCACCAAACCGATGAAATATCCGAAGCCGATTCCTACCACCTTGTTCCACAGTATTCGTCTTAACACAGAGAGAAAGAACTAGGGTTTGATTATTAACAAGGCAGGTTCGACCTTACCGGGAAAAGAAAGGTTAACGAGTTTATTCATGAGGAAAACAAAAGGGAATATTCTTACCTTAACACAGAGAACCCGAACAAGACCCAAAAGAATTCGGCACAAGTCACTAGAGCAGAGAAGATTCGGCTCCAAGATGATATTTCTTATTTGACATAAATGAAACGATGTGAACAGAAAAAGAATTAGATAGGAGATTCGGTAGTGATCAAGAGTGGAAGAGAACGAAATGGAAGAACCAAAATGAGAGAAAGAGAGATTCAGTAAAGGCTCAAGGGTTTCGGCAACACGAACAAAAAGAGAGGAAAGATTTGGAGAAAAGAATGATGAGGGGAAAATAAGGAAAGAAGAACAGAGAAGGAGTGCAACAGGTTTTGGTTTTTGGCTATCCAAGAAAAGAAGAGAAAGATGCAAAGCAATGGAGAGAAGAGAGTGTTTTCCCCAATCGGTTTCCCAACCTTATGCACAATGTGACTCCAAGGAAAAATCGACACAACAAGACACCTCAAAAACCCGATTGAACCACCACCCAGAGAGGGACCTAGAGCTACTAACCTTAAAATTTCGGCTCACCACCCTCCTAACTCAAAACCGAAACTCTCCCCCTTCCAACATTCAAAAATTTCAGCCAACAACCCACTAGCTACCCACTCCATGCTCACTTCCTACATTTACTTCCATCCTGATACGGGCACGCCCGGGGCACCTACCGAATTTTCAAGTCGACGAAGCTCGACGCCAAATTTTAATTTTTATTGTTTTAAATAAATCGAGTCTTTGAATTTGTTGAAAATTAAATTGTTAAATTTTAATTAAATGAATTAAAAATTTTAATTTATTTAATTAATTTTCTATAGCAAATTAATTTTGCCAAATAATTAGTCTTAGTATTTTAATATGTCTAGTGTCTAAAGTAAAGTATTTTAATTTTTGGTTCAAGTTAAATTTTATTCAAAATTAATGTTTGGTCATGTGTTTTTATAGGCAAATACGCAAGGATGCATTTGGCCATGGACGACACCTTCAATGGACACATGAGAGAAATGAAGTTGAATATTATGCTCCACGTTTTTGATGTCATGAAAGATGGTAAAAAAATGCAAGCCTTGAATTTGAATCAACATGGTAGATAATTAGTTAGCTCTATAAGATGTTGGAAATCAACTATAGTTGGCTCTCCCGCAATTATTACCTCCTCCAACATATCTTGGTCATCTCTTGGCTTTTCTACATTAAACTGCTTCCCAGCTTCATGCTCAATTAGCTTGATTCGCACCTTTCTTCAAGCTGATTTAGTCGTGTTAGCTTAGTTCAGCTTCATTCGGTATTCAACTAGCCCAATGCCTTTTGGTGAACATGAAGAGACAAAGTTGCCAGGTGCCTTTTGGTGAACATGAAGAGACAAAGTTGCCAGGTGCCTTTTGGTGAACATGAAGGGACAAGGTTGCTGGTGCCTTTTCGAAAACCTAAGGGTTAAGGGACAAGGTTACTAGTGCCTTTTCGAAAAGTTAAGGGTTAAGGGACAAGATTACTAGTGTCTTTTTGAAATTTTAAGGGTTAAAGTCCAAGGTTGTGGTTGGCCTTTGTTTAGCCTATAAAAAGGCTATGTAATTATCATAATATACAACTTGAATTTGAATGAAAGAAAAATTTCTTTTGGTGAGTATTCACTCTCCTAATTCTCAAGGTTTGAATTGACTTATCTAGTTTTCTAGTGGCGTCGTTCTTTCCTTATTTTGAACTTATCATCCTTTCGGGTGTGGCGTTCATCTACCTATACCGTTGGTTCCTATCTCGCTAGATAGTGGGTCTCGGTTTTATTTCAAAACTCATTCCATCAATTTGAAACTTATAAGATTCGGGTCTTTAATTTATATTAAAGATTCTTTCTTGTTTCAAATACGTATCCATTTCAACCTATCACTTATCTTTACCTTTCAGAGATTTTTTTTATTTCCAATAAAAAATTATCCCTTTGTTAATTAAAAGAGAAACTGTCTAATTTACGATCGGGCAACATTTATGATTCGCCTCCAAACCCGAGACGGACCGTTATCACATCCCCTTATTCAAATTAGTTTGAAAGCTTCAAATTCTCTTTTTCACTCTTATCCATCTATTCAAAACATTTGACCACTTCAACACCCCACTCAACAAGGTCCTTAGCCAAATCCATCACTTCCCTCCAGACGCCAAAAAGAATCTTAAAAAGTAAACAACGCGACTCGAACCTGCTCCCTTTACTACTCCAATTCTTGTGTCAACTAACACAAGCAATAACCCTTAAGTCCTGCCCCAGCCAGCTCTCCCCTAAGACGTCCAAAATTGAAACTTTGGCCAAGGTTTCGGCTTAATCCCGAGCCTTCCCTGGACCCCCAAACACACCTAATTAACACACCGAGCATAGCATACACACAGGAACATAACAAATGCAAAGCCCCTAATTCGGGATGTTACATTATGAGCAGTCAACCAATCCGTACCAAGAATCAAGTCAAATTCATCGAACGACAACAATATGAGATTTGCCGGAAAACAATGGCCTCTAATGGTCAAGGGACAATTCCTACACACCTTGTCAACTAGCACATGTTTGCCTAACGGGTTGGACACTTTTATTACAAATTCCGTAGACTCTACAATCATACTCATGCTAGACGCCAATTTCATGCAAATGTAAGAATGGGTAGACCCCGGATCAATCAAAGCAACAACAAAAAATATCATGAACAGAAAAGGTACCCGTTATCACATCTGGAGATGATGCCTCTTCACGAGCGCGAATGGCATAAGTCCTTGCAGGTGCTCAACCCTCCGACCTCACAGCAGAGTCTCTAGGCCCACCTCTACTACTAGTCCCACCTCCCGGGTTCTTTTGTGATCTACCCCTCGAAAATACATTGCTTGATCTCACTTCTTGCTTTCCTTTCTTCCCATCCCTCTCTGGACAATTCTAGATAAAATGGTCGGGTGAACCACACTTGTAACAATTACGGTTATTCCCCCAACACTCCCTAGTGTGTTGCCTACAACAATTTGGACACTCCGGTCTATTAGAATTTGGATTTCCCACACTTGCCATTGAGGCGGCTTGAACTCTCGAGCCCGAATATGTATTACCTCGATCTCGATGTGAATATCCAACTGGCGCAGTCATCCGAGGGTTCATTTTCTTGGACCTCTTTGATTGAGTTTGGTACGATTTACTCATTGGTCTTTTTCTTGCATCTCGGGCCTCACTCATGGCTTTTCTTTTTTCCTTATTTAACTCCTCGGCCTTGCATGCCCTATCAACTAACACCACAAATTCTTTCAATTCCAAGATCCCAGCTAGGAGTCTGATATCCTCATTCAGCCCATCTTCAAACCTCTTGCATAAGATAGCTTCTGTGGACTCACACTCTTGTGCATACTTGCTAAGCCTAACAAACCTACGCTCATACTCTGCCATAGTTATTTTACCTTGCTTCAGCTCAAGGAAATCTTTTCGTTTCTGGTCCACAAATCTCTGACTTATGTACTTCTTTCGAAACTCTTCCAAAAAGAAGTCTCACGTCACTCTCTCTCTTGGAACCACCGACGTCAACGTTTTCCACCAACAATATACCGAGTCCTTCAATAATGACATGGTGCATTTCAAGCTCTTCTCAAGTGTGCAGGAGAGTTCATCAAATACTCGCATTGAGTTCTCAAGCCAGAACTCCGCCTTCTCGGGGTCATTGTCTATATTAGCTCTGAATTCCTCAGCCCCTTGCTTCCGAATCTTATCTACCAGGGGTTTGGTCATTCTCACCAAATCTATACCTTGAGGAACCACAAGAACTGGATTAGGTATAGGAGGGGGTGGAAGAGGTTGAGCAATAAGATTCGCCCGTACATACTCCGTGTATCAATTACTCATCATTTGGAGAAAGGCTTCCAGAGCCTCTTCTCCTTGACCCATAGTCTCGGGTCTACTCTCTACAGGCACGGTCCCTTCTGCGGGGGCTGGCGCGTTACTAGCAGCGTCATCAGCAGTCGCCCGATCAGGATCCATTTACTATATAAAAACAAAGTTTATTATTTTCAGAAGCCACCACACTATCATTATACGTTTATGGCATGCATAGCTAGACTCTTACACAGGTTACGGTAGTCCGAGAACCGACTAAACCATAGCTCTAATACCACTAAATGTAACACCCCTTACCCGTATTCAACGCCAGAACCGGGTATAAGGCATTACCGGACTTATCGCGCTTGAACATACAACTTTGGGCTATCAAATTTCATTTCAATTTAAAACCTTTCATTCACATTCATAACATATTTATTATGGGCCTACGAGGCCTTACACATGCAAACAGAGAACCTCGGAATCAAACCAGGATCTTTCGTAAACTTAGAAAAGTTTTGCCTTAACAGGGCCATACGCTCGTGTGAAATGGGACACACCCGTGTGGGCAGGCCGTGTGGTCACACACGCCCATGTCCCTAGCCTGTGTGGAATTTATTTTTCAATTCGACCCTATAGGGGTTTTCACACGGCCGGACACACGCCCGTGTCCTTGGCCCGTGTCCTTGGCCCGTGTCCTCCACATGGCCTAAACACTCCCGTGTCCTCACTCGTGTGTGAAAACCTGGGTATTTTGTTTTTGACGTTAACAACCAAATAAGGGGCACACGGCCCAGGCACACGCTCGTGTGTCTAGCCCGTGGTCAATGTTGACTTGCAACACTAACATGTAGGGGACACACGGCCTGGTCACATACCTATGGGACTGATCGTGTGTCACACACGGCCTAGACACACGCCCGTGTGCCTACCCGTGTGGACAGGAACAAGGTTATTTGCCAAGCTCTTTTTATCACCCTAACTCATATAACATCAATCACATTCAACCATTTACCAAGCAACTCAATCATGTATCATACACATTCATGAGTAACCTCATCTTTTCCTATATATAATGATAATGACCCATTAAATATGGTCATTTACAAAAGTGTTCATCTTTAAAGGAGCCAACACACTTCGCCAAAACAACAAAACATTTCACTATGTCTAACTCCTATACATGCCATACTCAAAGTACTAAGTCTAATATACCGAGATGAGCTGATAGTGTGGATGATCTTCAAATTATCTTCGTATCCCGAACCGGGTCTTTGAAACTATAAAACAAGGGAAAAAGAAAGAGAGTAAGCTTTAAGCTTAGTAAGTTTACATGTAAACAATAAGCATCATCACATATGCTAATCAATCAATAACATCACATACAAAGCAAGAACAATTCACATTTCCATAATCATGCTTACTCATATCATCTCTTACCACATTCCAATCACATAACAGTTATATTGCTCACAATTACTTGTACACATTCCCTGCACTCATCACCACAAAGCAGCATGAAACTTTTACTTATACCATTTCTCGATGAACCCCTCGGAATAATACTATGTATCTGGTGGTTTCGCACACAGCCCATCGTTAATCAATAATAGGGTGGTATCGCACATAGCCCACCAAAAAGAGTAATTAAGGTGGTTTCGCACATAGCCCACCAAAAGATAATATAAATGATGGTATCGTACACAGCCCACCAAAAAGAATGATTATGGTGGTAGCACACACAGCCCACCAATTAATCATTACGTATATTTTTCTCGTGCTTACGTATACGAGAACTACTCACCATCTATCAATTTCAATCATAATTGGTCTCATTCATCCAATACACCAATAAGTAACAACATAAGTATTAAAGATGTATCATTTACACATAAACTTACCTCGGTGCAAAATGTGTTAATCGGCGACTTAATCCTTAACCTTGCCTTTTCCCCGACCAAGGTTGTTTCCACGCTCTTATTGATTTGTAAGAGAGAAGCTTGGCAGAAATTTTGGATTCCAAAATCCTCTACTTTTCATCAATTTTCGGTGGAGAAGAAGCATGAATAGTGAAAAGATGATATCTCTTCTATTTAGCTTATTTTATTCATTGTTTTTTACCACTTATTTTACCAAATTTTGACCAAAATTTAATGCCCTTGTCTCCTTGTTTCCTATGGGTAGCCACACCCTCTTAATGACCTATTTGCATTTTAAGGACCTCTAATTTAATATTCTATGGCTATTAGATACCTCTACCTTTTACAATAGAACTTTCGCACTTTATGTGATTTAGCCCTTTTCCACAATTAAGCATAAAATTGCTAAAATTAAAGCATCAAACTTTTCATACATCCTTATAAACATGCTATAACACATAAAATAACATCAAAATAATTTTCTTCAACCTCGAATTAGCGGTCCCGAAACCACTGTTCCGACTAGCCCCAAAATCGGGTGTTACAATACATGTCATTATAACCAGAATTAATTTACTAAAAGTACCAAAGAGACGATGGATAGTGTGAAATAGCTCCAACCAACTTTCGACTCAAATAAGCTTCCGAATTACTATAAAACATGGAAAATAACACATAGTAAGTATTTAAGCTTAGTAAGTTCGTATAGTACAAAATTTAACTTACCATATTTCTACAAAAAAGGTAAGTAAACATAGCATATCTTAATCTATTTGGCCAAAAGCCTAAACACATTATCACCAACATATAGCCATGAAAATCACATATAAAATCCAACACACATGGTTGAATTCATCAAATAAACATATTTCATGTATATACCGGTAATAGTTCATATCAAACTCATGTGATTTCATAATAGAAGTGTGCACGTTAAACTCTTTAGAATATCACTGGATACACGGATAGTACACACGAGGTGTGCTGAACTGTAATCCATCAATTCATATTCATGTATGCTCATACGAGCTATAAACGGGAAGCTCCCCCAAGCTAAATAATGGGAAGCTTATGCGAGCTAAATAACGGGAAGCTCATACGAGCTGTGGTGTGTTTGCAATACATGCAGGACCCCAACCAAATCGGTAACCCTAATGACATGTCATTTATATCCTACGAATTTCATAAGGTTCAAATGGGACTCGGTGATCGTCAGATATGTGATCAATATTTATACATGGATATGCAATTCATGTACATATGATTCAGTTAATAAATATAAATACTCAATTTAATTACACGAACTTACCTTGACGAGTTTATGTAGGTACAAAGGTGAATAATCTGGTATTTTTCCTTTGCCTCGATCTAACTCCGTATTAGGTCTAACCGAATCTATACGAATGAATATAACTCAATTCAATATAATTCAAATTCAATTTAGTCCAATGCACATTTTTGGAAAAACTACTATTTTTCCCCTATACTTTTAATTTATTACAATTTAGTCCCTAAGCTCAAAAAATTACCTTCATGCAATCTAATCCTTACTCAGGACTAGTCAAATTTTATACATATTAATAGCAGACCACAAAATTCACAACTTCACAATTTTACCATAAATTTGTCATCTTTTTCAATTTCATCCCTAATTGATAATTTCATCAAAATTCTCTTTACAAAAGTTATTTATCGAACAATAACCTTTCATTTTCTATCATAAAGCTTCAAAATTCAAGCATACTCATCAACGGCAAAACCGTAATACTTTAACAGTTTTGCAAATTAATCCCCGAGTTAGCTAGATTAAGCTACTACGATATCAGAAACATAGAAATCATTAAAAACAGGACAAGGATACATACTTAATTGAGAAAAATAAGCTTGCTAATATCTCAAGTTTCCATGGTTAGGTTTTCTTCTTTTTTATTTTGTGGTAGATGATGATAATAGATTTTTTTTTATTTTACTTAATATCACTTTAATTGATAATTTCCAAAACGAACCTTAATGTTTCATGAAATTTCCAATGATGACTATTCATGCTTAACCACTAGCATTTTAATGGTCCATTTACTATATAAGGACCTCCAATTTAAAATTCTTTAGCTATTTAATACCTTTAGCTATTAGAACTCAACTTTTTCACTTAATGCTATTTAGTCATTTTCATCAAATTAGGTATGTAAAAGGTGAAATTTCTTAACGAAATTTTTATACTGTATTTTTATCATACAGTAGAACATAAAATAATAATAAAAATAAAATTTTCTGACTTCAAATTTGTGGTCCCGAAACCACTGCTCTGATCTTACTGAAAACTCACCCCCTAAAGGAATTTTAGTCCTCGAAAATTTTACCAGAAAAGAGGTTCGGATATTGCTTTCTCATAATTTTTTCGGGTTCCGGGTAGCTTTTTCTATTCCATGTCTCTGCCAAAGAACTTTTATTAAAGCTATATTTTTATTTCTCAATTCTTTCACCTCTCGTGCCAGAATTCTTATCGGTTCTTCATTATATGTCATGTTAGGCTGAATTTCTACATTCTTCAGGGAGATAACATGTGAAGGGTCAGATCGGTACCATCGTAACATAGACACATGATAGACATTGTGAATCTTTTCTAGTTTTGACGGTAAAGCTAATGGATACGTAACAGGCCCTATTCTCTCAGTAATCTCATACGACCCGATAAATCGTGGACTCAGCTTTCCTTTATGACCAAACCGAAGAATTTTCTTTTAGGGCGATACTTTCAAAAATATTTTGTCTTCGACTTCAAACTCTATATCTTTACGTTTCAAATCTGCATACAATTTTTGACGATCTGAAGCTGCTTTTAAGCTATTTCGGATCACTTTCAATTTTTCCTTAGTCTCACGAATCAAATCAACCCCATGGATCTTATTCTCACTGAGCTCAGTCCAACACAACGGAGTTCAGCATTTGCGACCATACAGAGCCTCATACGGGGCCATTTTTATGCTTGACTGAAAACTATTATTATATGCGAATTTGACTAACGGAAAATATTTCTCCCAATTGCCTTCGAATTCTAAAATACAGCAACGACGCATATCTTCAAGAATCTGAATCATATGCTCGGACTGACCATCAGTCTAAGGGTGAAATGCGGTGCTAAAATGCAATCGTGTACACAAAGCTTCCTATAACTTTTTCCAGAATCGCGATGTGAACCACGGATCTCTATTCGACATAATGTAGGCTGGCACTCCGTCTAAGCTGACAATCTCCGAAACATATAACTCTGCTAATCTGTCAAGTGATAAATCTATACGTACCGGAATAAAATGTGCAGAATTCGTCAAACAATCGAAGATAATCTAAATGGCATCTTTCTTTTTCAGAGATAAGGGTAACCCCGATACAAAATCCATAGTAACTCTATCCCATTTCCACTCTGGTATCATCACTGGCTGTAACAGTCCTGAAGGTACCTAATGTTCAACTTTAACTTGCTGACATACCAAACATTTTGATACAAAATCAGAAATATCACGTTTCATTCCTGACCACCAGTACATCTGTCTGAAATCATTGTACATTTTATTACTCCCCGGATGAACACACAAGCTATTATGAGCTTCGTGCAAAATTTTCTGTATAAGCTCTGGATTCTTCGGTACACAAACTCTACCTCTAAATAACAAACAATCATCGAGTCTTATCTGAAATTTTGAATCCGAAGCTGACTCACACTGTACCCGTTTAGCTAACATCTCACTATCACATTTCTGAGCTTCGCAGATCTGTTGTAAAAACATCGGTCTTGCTTCTAACTCAGCTTAGATCGAGCCATCATCAAATATTGACAATCGGGTATTCACTGCTCATTGAACAAACAAGGATTTTCTACTCAAATCATCAACAACTGCATTTGCTTTTCCCAGCTGATAATCAATGATCAACTTATAATCTTTCAACAATTCAAGCTACTTGTGCTATCTCAAATTCAGATATTTTTGTGACATTAAATACTTTAAACTTTTGTGGTCAGTAAATATGTGACATTTTTCGCCAAACAAATGATGTCGCCAAATTTTCAATGCAAAAACAATAGCTGCCAACTCTAAGCCATGTGTCGGATAGTTCTTTTCATGTGGCTTTAACTGTCTGGAAGTATAAGCTATTACTTTACCTTATTGCATCAAAACACAACCTAAACCGTTCAATGACGCATCACTGAAAATCATAAATTCCTTACCCGATTCAGGCTAAACCAGAACTGCTGCTTCGATCAATAGGGTTTTCACCTGGTTAAAACTTTGTTGACATTTATCAGACCATTCAAATTTCACATATTTCTGTCATAGCTGTGTCATCAGTGTAGCTATCATCGAAAACCCTTTTACAAATCTCCGGTAATAACCAACTAATCTCAAAAACTTCTGACTTCAGATACGTTTCTCGGTGGTTTCCAGTTAATAATCATTGAAATTCTATTCGGATAAACTCTGATGCCTTTAGCCGATACTATGTGTCCTAGAAAACCAACTTTTCGAAGCCAAAATTCACATTTGCTAAATTTAGTAAACAATTTTTTATCTCACAAAACTTACAAAACAATTCTCAAGTGCTCGGCATGTTCAGTCTTATCTCGAGAATATATCAGAATATCATCAATAAATACCACAACAAATCTATCTAAATATGGTTTGAAAATTCCATTCATCAAATCCATAAACACTGCAGGTGCGTTAGTTAAACCAAACGGCATCACAAGAAATTCATAATGTCTGTACCTAGTTCTAAATGTCGTTTTCGGTACATCCGAATCTTTCACTCGTAACTGATAATAACCAGAACTAAGATCAATTTTAGAGAACACTGTGGCACCTTTCAACTGATCAAACAAATCGTCAACACAAGGCAATGGATATTTATTCTTGATTGTAACTTTGTTGAGCTGATGGTAGTCAATGCACAATCTCATTGATCCATCATTTTTCTTAACAAACAGAACTAGTGCACCCCAAGGTGAAAAACTAGGTCGAGCAAAACCCCTATCTGTCAACTCATGCAATTATGCTTTCAACTCTTTTAACTCTCTAGGAGCCATTCTGTATGGTGCTATCGATATCGATGTTGTTCCTGGTACAAGTTCTATAGCAAATTCGACTTCTCTGACCGACGGTAGTCCAGGTAATTCTTCTGGAAACACATCAAGATACTTGTAAACCTCTGGAACTGACTCAATCTTCAATTCAGATACTTTAGTATCCAATACATAAGCAAGGTAAGCATTACAACCTTTTCTCACATATTTCTATGCTGATATAGCTGATATCACAATAGAAAACCCATTCAATTTATATGATTCAATATAAAGCATCTCACCATTCTGACATTTCAATATGATATGCTTTCGTTTACAATTTACTACAGTATCATACAGAGTTAGCCAATCCATGCCCAATAACACATCAAATTCATTAAACGGTAATAGCATCAAATTAGGGAAAAAATAGTAACCCTGAATCATTAAAGAACAGTTCTTGTAAATCTTATCAACTAACACATACTGGCCTAGAGGGTTTGATACTTTAACCATGAATTCAGTGGACTCAACGTGTAAATTTTACTAGACACTAAATTTATGCAAACATATGAATAAGTTGATCTAGGATCAATTAAAGCAGTTACATCAGTATCAATAAGAGAGAAAGTACTGGTAATAACATCTGGCGCAGAAGCATCTTCACGCGCACGAATAACATCAGCCCTAGCTGGTGCTTGTGCCTCAAACCTTATAGTAGAATCTTTCGTCACACCACGGCTACTGCTCACATTTCCAAGATTATGATGTGGTCTACCTCTCGTAGCTGTGTTGCTCGGCCTCGAAGTTTGAATATTATCTTTATCATATTCTCTGGGCAATCTTTAAGATAGTGGTCAAAGGAACCACATCTGAAACACTCTCCACTCTTCATTCGACACTCACCAAAATGTGATTTTTTACAATGCTTGCATTTGGATCTGATATTTCTAGCATTACCCACACTCACTACAGATGTAGCCTGAGATTTAAGACTGGAATTTGGGTACCTTTGTCTCTACCAGAGTATCCCGCAGAAGTAGTAGAACGGTCGTGATATTTTTTTGATTTCTTCGATGTTGACTGGTATGACTTTACCATCAATCTCTTACTTGAATCTCTAGCTTCAGTCTCAGCTTGTCTTTTATCTCTACGCAGCTCTTCAGCTTTATATGCCTGATCAACTAGTACAACAAATTCTTTCAACTCGAGGATCCCAACTAATAATTTTATATCTTCGTTTAAGCCATCTTCAAAACCACTTACACATTGCAATCTCAATTGGAATACATTCTCGAGCATATTTGCTTAATCGAACAAATTCCCATTCATATTTAGACACAATCATATGACCTTATTTAAGCTCCAAGAGTTCTTTCCTTTTTTGGTCAAGAATGTAACACCCCTTACCCCATTCCACTCCGGAACCAGGTATGAAGCCTTACTGGACTTAACTTGCTTGTACATACAACTTTGGGCTCTAAAAATCCATCCCCAACTTAAAACTTCTCATTCAAATGCATAACATCCTTATCATAGGCCTATGAGGCCTTAAACATACATTCGGAAGGTCTCGGAATTAAACCGGAAACGTTTACGCTCTTAGAAAAATTTTGCCTAAACAAGGGTCACACGCCCTTGTGGGTAGGCCGTATGGTCACACACGCCCATATTCCTCGCCCGTGTGGAATTTATTTTCTAAATCGAACCTACAAGGGTTTTCACACGGCCTGACACATGCCCGTGTTCCTAGCCCGTGTTCCTCACACGGCCTCGACACGTCCGTGTCTTAACCCGTGTGCCAAAACCATGGCATTCTGTTTATGACATCATCCCTTCACTAGGGTCACACGGCCAAGGCACACACCCCTGTCCTTAGGCCGTGTGTCGAATTAAATTCCAAATTTAAGTGCAGACTTCACACGGCCTACGCACACGCCCATGTCCATGGTCGTGCCTCCTACACAGCTGAGACACACGGTCATATCTCTGCCTGTGTGTTTACTACTGAGCACTATGACTTTGTAAACCTAGCATGCAGGGAACACATGGCCGATCAACATGCCCATAGGGCTGACCGTGTGCCTCACACGACCTAGACACATGCCCATGTGTCTACCTGTGTGGACATTAAAAAAGCTATATTCCAAGCCAAATGCCACCTTACCTAGCAATCATATTTATACCAACTCAATTCATCATAACTCATGACCCTAAGGCACTTCTAAGAACTCAAATCAAAGCATCCACACAAGCATAAACTTCATAATTTCATCAGTACTGAATATATGATAACTTGTCAAGTATTGGCCCATTTCCAATGACCACTTACAAAATGTATTTGATAACATAAATAGCCAACACTTTGACTAACAAATATGACATAACAAAATACCCAAGTCCTATACATGCCATACTCAAAATAAATATAAATTTGTTATACCAAAGAGATGTCGATAGTGTGATTTCTGAACTCCGACGTCCCACGATCCTCGAGTTATCTTGGCAATACTACAAGGAAAAGGGAAATGAGAGGGGTAAGCATAAAGCTTAGTAAGTTTGCATGAAAATAAATAGCAATAATAAGCTCATAATGACATAAACCCACGGTATTAGATAACCACACAAAGTCATAAGCACTTTGCCATAACCTACTCGTACTTGTTCTTATCTAGAACATACCATGCCACATATCGTAAACATTCATCGTGAATTTCTCACGGGTACCAGTATTCACTCAATCACATGACTTTAATACTAATCTCATTTCTATTTCCAAGCTTATCTATTTATCCCTCTAATTACTTGGGGTACTCAAAAAACCATATTCATCGTAATTAACATAAACACAAAGCCAATGCCACATCCTAGATGTGGCCTTACATGGGGTCACTTCTGAGTGCCGATGCCATATCCCGGATATAGTCTTACACAGAATCTCACATCAAGTACCGATGCCATATCCCTGATATGGTCTTATACTGTTCTCGTATTCAATACCGAAGCCATATCCCAGATATGGTCTTATACGGGATCTCAATTTGGTGCCGAGGCCATGTCCCCAACATGGTCTTACACGAGACCTTATCGCTATCCATCTCATGTCTCAATGATAGTAATCTCACATATATTATAGTCCCATTGGGACTTCAACATCTCAACTTTTATCACCTATCTCACGCAACACCATTACTCAATTTCATAGATTATCATGTATCGTTACAATATCAAACATATTAGCATAAATGTTGAATTTATCACATACAAACTTACCTCGATTCCAAAATAAGCTAGATCGTCGATCTAGTCGACACTCTATTCTTTCCCTAGTCGAGGTAAATTCTTAGTTCCTCTAGATTTGTATGGAGAAGAGTTTGCTAAAATTTTTGAGCTTTCAAACCCCTATCTGCTGCTAATTTTCGGTGGAGGGATGAAGGAGAGAAGATGATATCTTTTCTTTCTTTATTATAATATAAAATCCCAATTTAGTCCACCTAACACACCTACTTGACCAAATTTCGACCTTTATTGTCCCCTATGGCCGGCCAACCTTTATTTAAGGGGCTAGTTGCCCTTTAAAGACCTCCAATTAATATTCCATAGCTATTTGGCACCCTTAGCAGGAAATTTTAAACTTTTGGACTTTATACGATTTAGTCCTTTTTCGCAATAAAGCATGAAATCGCTAAAATTAAAGCACCAAAATTTTCGTGCACTTATATAATCATGCTCTAACTCATAAAATAACATGAAAATAATTTCCTCCGACCTCGGATTAGTGGTTCCGAAACCACTGTTCCGACTAGCCCCTAACTCGGGCTGTTACATTTCTCCCCTTAAGGATTTTCGTCCTTGAAAATCTTACCAGTGAAAAGGTTGGGATACTAGTTTCTCATAGCCTCCTCGGGCTCCCATGTAGCCTCTTCTATTCCATGTCTCTTCCATAGCACTTTCACAAGGGCTATACTTTTGTTTCTCAATTGTTTGACCTCTCGTCCCAAAATCTTAACTGGCTCTTCATCATAAGTTAAGTCCGGTTGAACTTCTACCTTTGTTGGTACTATCACATGCGAAGGGTCCGAATGGTATCGTCGCAACATGGATACGTGGAAAACATCATGAATCTTTTCTAGCTCAAGTGACAAGGCCAAACGATAAGCTACCGGTCCTATCCTCTCGGTAACTTCAAAAGGTCCGATAAAGCGCAAACTCAACTTGCCTTTCCGGCCAAACCTGAGGACTTTCTTCCATGGTGATACTTTTAGAAACATTTTATCATTGACTTGGAACTCAATCTCTTTCCTTGTTAAATCTGAATAGGATTTTTGTCTATCTGAGGCCGCTATCAGACATTCACGTCTCACCTTCACTTTCTCTTCAGTTTCCCTGACCAAATCAACCCCGTGAATCTGATTCTCTCTAAGTTCTGTCCAATACAAGGGTGTTCGACACTTACGCCCGTACAATGCTTTATAAGGCGCAATCTTCAAACTTGAATGAAAAATGTTGTTGTAGGCAAATTCTACCAACGGTAAGTATTTTTTCCAATTACATTGGAAATCCAAAATACAACATCAAAGCATGTCTTCCAGTATCTGTATTACTCTCTCCGACTGCCCGTCAATTTGTGGATGGAAACTGTACTAAAACTTAATTTTGTGCCTAAAGCCTCTTGTAACTTTTTCCAAAACCATGACGTAAATCTTGGATCTCTATCCGAAATAATTGACAACGGTACTCCGTAAAGTCTCACTCTCTCTGACACATACAAATCTGCAAACTTATCGAGAGAATAATCGACTCGTACTGGTATGAAATGGGCTGACTTCATAAGTCTATCGACTACAACCCATACAACATCTTTCTTTTTCAGCGTCAACGGTAAACCCGCCACGAAGTCCATAGTAATACGGCCTCACTTCCACTCGGGAACCATAATAGGCTGAAGTAGACCTGAAGATACTTGGTGTTCAGCCTTCACTTGTTGACAAATTAGGCATCTCGACACAAACTCAGAAATGTCTTTTTTCATATTCGGCCACCAATACCATTTCTTCAAGTCGTTATACATCTTCGTGCTGTCTGGATGTACAGATAAACATCCACTATGTGCTTCTTGCAAGATCTTTCGAATAAGCTCATCAGTTCTGGGTACACAGACCCTATCTCGGAACATCAAACATCCATCAAAACTTACCCGAAAGTCTGAGTCAACATTTGACTCACATAGAACTCTTTTGGCTTGTAAGTCGCTGTCACCTTTTTGAGCTTCACAAATCTCTTAGAGAAATAATGGTCTAGCCTTCAACTAGGCTAGAATAGAACCATTATTTAACAAAGCCATTCATGTATTCATGGCTCTTAGCACAAACAAGGATTTTCTGCTCAAAGCATCGGCGACCACTGTAACACCACTAACCCGTAACCGTCGCCGGACTAGGGTTAAAGGCATTACCAGACAGATCGGAAACATTCATAACATTTTATACATTTCATTCATCAATCATACACACAATGTCCCTTAAATAGGTCAACGAGACCTTAAACATGCTTATAACCCGGGCCGGGACTAAATCGAAACACATACAAAAATTTTTCAAAAAATTAAAAACTTTTCTAAGATACAGGGGATACACGCCCGTGGGAGAAAATCGTGTGCCTCCCACGGCTGCTAGACACACTCGTGTGTCCTCCCCATGGTCAAAACTGACTTCTCTTCCACGGCCACTAAGCACGCCCGTGTACTCAGGCCATACGCCCATGTTCTCAGGCCGTGGTCGATTCTGCCAAATACCACACGGCTATCAAGCACGTCCGTGTGCCTTGGCCGTGTGCTCTTAAACTATATTCTGACTTACGCCACGGTCACTAGGCACACCCGTGTGCCATGGCCGTGTGACAGTATAGGCCATTTACAAGGCCAAAATGCCATCCTCTTGGGTCTTACCTACAAGCAACATTTGCCATCACTTTTCATACACATATGACCACCAAAGACATACCAAATGTAACCATTCAAACCATGCATTCAATACCAATTCCAACCATGACAATTTCAAAGACTAAAACTCATATCATCACAAGCATAATTCATTCATTTGCTTACTCAAAACTTAACCATTTCATGTATCAACTAACCATGCCAAAACTTGCATCACATATCACATTCATTCAAAATAATTTCTCAACTTAGAATTAACCAAATCACATGACTAAGTTCATATAACAACTTATACCAATACTAGCCTATACATGCCATATCTAGCTATATACATTTTCAAAGTGTACCAAAAAGAGTTTAGTAGTGTGATGACGATCCTTGACGGTCCCGAGCCTTCAGTAGCTTTGACGACCTATAAAACAGAGAAAACACACATAGAATAAGCTTTCCAAAAGCTTAGTAAGTCAATATACAAACAAACTTGGCATGGAAGGCATAGTCGTAAATAAATACTTTGGCACATATGAAACACTTAGCAAACTATCACATATATGCTTTGATTCATATGCTATTGACCACATTTGCCACTTTCACAATTCAAGAATCATATAAGCACATAGCTCATCTAGCCAAAACTTTACATATCATTTCATCAATTCCTTATACATAACATCATAGTACGATCACATAGATGCTTACCTTGTATACACAATTAGTGTATAATCAGCGTACCTGAAACGAATTCACAATCACATAATTGTTCATAGCTCGGATTTGCAATTCGTAACACAGACTCGCCCGTTGAACCAATAGGAATCTAGTAGGATACTCAGAAAGCTCGGAGTCCTACAATGCCAACGTCCCAGATGAGGTCTTACATGCACTCAGATATCGATGCCATTGTCTCAGACAGGGTCTTACACGAATCAATACGATGCCGATGTCCCAGACATGGTCTTACACGTAAAGCTCATATCGATGCCAACGTCCCAGACGTGGTCTTACACATAAACCTCATATCGATGCCTACGTCCCAGACGAGGTCTTACACGAAATCTCAAATCAACGCCAACGTCCCAGACGTGATCTTACATGATAAAACAGAACAAATACCTATGTCATGACATAGCTAATCCTATCTATTCCTAAGTTTGTACGGGACTTCTCGGACTTAGTCACTATATCGAACTTATCTCGAAATTCATATGCATAACCTCTCAAAAGCATTCATTACTGACATTAGTCATATAAGCAATTACAATTACATACAAGTACGTTTATTTGCATAGTGACTTACCTCAGATTCGATTTTACGGAAATGGAAACGGCTACTCGTTTACTTTCGCTTTCCCGCGATCTAAGTCATTTTTCCTCGGTTCTTGATCTAAACATATTCAAAATTAACCTTTTTATTCACTAATTCATTCAATTCAATTCAATTCAAGGACACACATTTGGGGCTATTTGCAAACTAACCCTCGCATTTACACATTATATCAATTTAGTCCATTTTTCTCAAAACATCAAATTCACAAAATCAACCCACACTCATGCTTAGCCGAATGTACATATATATCATACAAGCCCATATTTTCCATCAAATTAGCAATTTAGTCCTTCAATTTGCTATTTTCACAATTTAGCCCTATTTAGCTAAATTCATCAAAACTTCAAGAACAAAGTATGTTCATCTAGCTCAAATCTTCCATTTAACACCATAAAACATCACAAAACTCAACATATCATCAATGGCATAACTCACAAACATCATCAATTCACAAAATTGAAACATGGGTTTTGTAGCTCTCAAAGCAACGATTGCAAAAACGTAGAAATTATCGAAAATCGACTAAAAACTTACCTTAAATCAAGCTTGTAAATTGCCAAATGTATGAGAGCTTTTAAATCTTTCTTTTCTTTTGATTTTCGGTGGAGAATGTATGAATGAACTCCACTTTTATGTTTCTTTTATTATATTATAAATATAACTTATAAAATAAATATAATATAACTTTTAACTTATAAAATAACATATAAAAACATGTTGTAAAACCATGTTGTCATCCACTATAAATAAAAATGGGCTATTTGCCCTTTAAGGACTTCACTATAATAAAGCCATCTCAATTTGATCATTAATCAAATGAAAAGTCACTTTTAAACTTTATGCAATTTAGTCCTTTTATCAAATTAAACACACAGACAGACGAATTAGCTTACGGAAATTTAGCACATGCTAATTCATATATCAACGGAACAAAGAATAATATTAAAATATTATATGGACTCGGATTTGTGGTCCCAAAACCACTGTTCCGACTAGCGTATAAATTGGACTATTACAACCACGTTCTCCTTTCTCGGATGGTAGTCAATCACTAACTCATAATCCTTGATCTGCTCTAACCATATTCGTTGCCTCAAATTCAATTCCTTTTGAGTCATCAAGCATTTTAGGCTCTTATGGTAGGCGAATATCCGACACTTTTCACCATATAAATGGTATCTTCATATCTTTAATGCAAACACAATGACAACTAACTCCAAATCATGAATCGGGTAATTCTTCCCGTGCAACTTTAATTGTCTAAAAGCATATTCTATCACCTTTCCCTCTTGCATAAGTACACAACCCAATCCATTCATGGATGCATCACTATAAACCACACATTTTCTTCCCAGTTCAGGTTGCACCAAAACAGGAGCCTCAGTCAACAACGCCTTTAGTTTCTCAAAACTCTATTGGCACTTTTCCATCCAATCAAACTTCACATCTTTTTGCAATAGCCTCGTCATCAGAGTAACTATCATGGAAAACCCCTTGACAAAATGCTTATAATAGCCGATTAGGCCCAGAAAACTTCTTACTTCAGTTACGTTTCTTGGCGGTTTCCATTCAACAATCGCTAAAATCTTACTCGGGTCGACTCTAATTTCATCTCCCGAGACAATGTGCCCCAAAAATCCAACTTCCTTAAGCCAAAATTCACTTTTACTAAACTTGGCATACAATTGTTTATCTCTCAAAATTTGCAAAACTTTTCTCAAATGCTCGGCATGTTCATTCTCATCTCGAAAGTATGTCAGTATATCATCAATGAAGACTATGACAAATTTATCCAAATATGGCTGAAAAATGCGATTCATCAAATCCATGATAACGGCTGGGGCATTTGTTAAGCCAAAAAGCATGACCAAAAATTCATAGTGGCCATACCTCGTTCGAAATAAAGTTTTTGGCACATCCTAGTCCTTGACTCTCAACTGATAGTACCCGGACCTCAAATCTATTTTGGGAAACACGGTGGCTCCCTTCAATTGGTCAAATAGATCATTAATTCTTGGCAACAAGTGCTTATTCTTCACAGTTACCTTGTTGAGTTGTCGATAATCTATGCATAACCTCATAGAACCATATTTCTTTTTCAAAAATAATACGGGAGCTCCCCACGAAGAAAAACTTGGTCTTGCGAAGCCTTTATCCGTTAGTTCTTGCAATTGTGCTTTCAATTCTTTTAGCTTGGTTGAAGTCATTCTATACGGAGCAATAGAAATGGGGGCATACCCGGAGCTAACTCAATTCCAAATTCAATCTCTCTAACCGGAGGTAGCCCTGGCAATTCTTCTAGAAAAATGTCTGGATATTCACATACTATGGGCACTGATTCAATTCTTAACTCTGTTTCTCTCGTATTCATCACAAAGGCAATGTAAGCTTCGTACCCTTTCCTTAAATACTTCTGAGTCAATAAGGAAGATATCACTACTGGCAATCTATCTTGCTTATCTGATTCAACACGAATAAAATCCCCACTTTCACATTTTAACTCAATAAGCTTCTTTCCACAATTTACAATCACATCATGAGTAACTAGCCAATCCATCCCAAGGATGACATCGACCTCATCAAATCGTAATAACATAAGATTAGCAGGAAAACAATGACCCCTAATCATCAAAGGGCAATGTTTGCATACTTTATCAACCAATACACATTTTCCTAGGGGATTTGACACTCTTATTACAAATTCAGTGAACTCTATAGGCATGCTCAGGCTAGAGACTAATTTTATGCAAATATATGAGTGGGTAGATCCCGGATCAATTAAAGTTATAACAAGAGTATCATAGAGAGAAAATGTACCCGTGATTACGTCAGGGGAGGATGCCTCTTCGCGAGCACGAATGGCGTATGTTATCGCCGGTCCTCTACCCTCAACTCTCGTAGTCTACTCTCTAGATGAATTCTTGTTACCCATTTCATTTCACGAGTTTCTCTGTGGTCTTCCTCTAGCAGTACTTTCCGGTCTTGCATTCTGAGACTTCTCTTTCTCACCCACCTCGGGGCAATCTCTGATAAAATGGTCTAAAGACCCACACTTGAAACAAGCCTTCTCGCTTGCTCTATACTCACTGGAATGACGTCTACCACACTGTGGGCATTTCGGTCTACTCGGTCAAACGTTGCCAACACTAGCAACAGATGTTGTCTGAGCCTTAGACCCCGAGAACTGTTTGCCCTTACTTCAGTTTGAAAACCCAGTCGAAGTGGCTGATCGAGTAGCAAAATCCCTTGATTTCTTAGATGAGGATTGGTATGACTTACTCAGTTGCCTCTTTCTCGAATAACGGGACTCAATCTCAACTCTTCTTTTCTCTTTGGCCAACTCTTCAGCCTTACAGGCTCTATCTACCAACACCACAAATTCTTTTAGTTCGAGAACTCCGACATATAAATGAATATCCTCATTTAACATGTCCCCGAACCTTTTGCACATAATAGTCTCTGTCGATACGCACTCTCGAGCGTATTTGTTGAGCCTTATAAACTCACGCTCGTATTCAGTCACCGTCATTCGGCCCTGCTTTAATCCCAAGAACTCCTTTCTTTTCTGGTTGAAGAAGCTTTGGCTAATGTACTTCTTCCAGAATTCCTCTTGGAAGAATTCTCAGTTAACTCTCTCCCTTATTACCACCGACACAAGGGTGTTCCACCACTGCTAGGCTGAATCTCTTAAGAGAGATACTACACTTCATGCACTCTTCGGGCGTGCATGACAACTCATCGAATACCCTGATGGTATTCTCAAGCCAGAATTCCGCCCTCTCCGGATCATCATCCTTACTAGCCCAAAATTCCTCGACCCTTTATTTTTGGATCTTATCAACCGTCTTCTCACTACCTCAACCACTTGAGGAGCTACAGGAGTGGGCTAAGGAATAGGTAGGGGTGGAGGGGGTTGAATGCTAGGATTTGCTCGAATGTACTCGGTGTACCAATTGCTCATCATATGGAGAAAGGCTTCTCGAGCCTCTTCTCCCTGACCCATAGTCTTGGGTCTACTCTCTACTGGTGCGGTCCCTTACATGGGTGCTGGCGCATTACTAGCAGCATCATCGACTGCAGCTCAGTCGAGATCAGGGTCTATTTACCATATACAAACACAATTCAATTCGTCAGGAGCCGTCACACTATCACAACACAATTACTCTCACGTATGGCATGCATAACTAAACTCATGCTTACGCTACGTTAGTCCGCGAATTGACTAAAGTGTAGCTCTGATACCACTAAATGTAACACCCCTTACCCGTTTTCAACTCCAGAACCGGGTACGAAGCCTTACCAGACTTAACCTACTTGTACATGAAACTTTGGGCTCTAAAAATCCATCTCCAACTTAAAACTTCTCATTCAAATGCATAACATCCTTATCATGGGCCTATGAGGCCTTAAACACACATTCGGAAGGTCTCAAAATTAAACCGAAAACTTTTACGCTCTTAGAAAATTTTTGCCTAAACAGGGGTCACACGCCCGTGTGGGCAGGTCGTGTGGTCACACACGCCCATATTCCTCGCCCGTATGGAATTTATTTTCTAAATCGAACCTACTAGGATTTTCACACGGCCTGACACACGCCGTGTCCTTGGACTGTGCTCCTCACACGGCCTCGACATGCCCGTGCCTTAGCCCGTGTGCCAAAACCATGGCATTCTATTTATGACATCATCACTTCACTAAGGTCACACGGCCAAGGCACACGCCCGTGTCCTTACGCCGTGTGTTGAATTAAATTCCAAATTTTAAGTGTAGGCTTCACAAGGCCTGGGCACACGCCCATGTCCATGGTTGTGCCACCTACACGGCTGAGACACACGGTTGTGTCTCTGCCCGTGTGTTTACTACTAAGCACTTTGACTTTATAAACCTAGCATGCAGGGAACACACGGTCGATCAACACGCCCATGGGGCTGACCATGTGTCTCACACGGCCTAGACACATGCCCGTGTGTCTACCCGTGTGGACATTAAAAAGGCTAAATTCCAAGCCAAATGCCACCCTACCTAGCAATCATATTTATACCAACTCAATTCATCATAACTCATGACCCTAAGGCACTTCTAAGAACTCAAATCAAAGCATCCACACAAGCATAAACTTCATAATTTCATCATCATTGAATATATGATAACTTGTCAAGTATTGGTTCCAATGACCACTTGCAAAATGTATTTGATAACATAAATAGCCAACACTTTGGCTAACAAATATGACATAACAAAATACCCCAGTCCTATACATGCCATACTCAAAATAAATCTAACTTTGTTATACCAAAGAGATGTCGATAGTGTGATTTCTGAACTCTGACGTCCCACTATCCTCGAGTTATCTTGGCAATACTACAAGGAAAAGGGACATGAGAGGGGTAACATAAAGCTTAGTAAGTTTGCATGAAAATAAGTAGCAATAATAAGCTTATAATGACATCAACCCATGGTATTAGATAACCACACAAAGTCATAACCAGTTTGCCATAACTTACTCGTACTTGTTCTTATCTAGAACATACCATGCCACATATCGTAAACATTCCTCGTGAATTTCTCACGGGTACCTGTATTCACTCAATCAAATGACTTTAGTACTAATCTCATTTCTATTTCCAAGATTATCTATTTATCCCTCTAATCACTATGGATACTAAAAAATTCATATTTATCGTCATTAACATAAACACGAAGACAATGCCACATCCTAGATATGGTCTTACATGGGGTCACTTCTGAGTGTCGATGCCATATCCCGAATAGGGTGTTACATGAAATCTCACATCAAGTATCGATGCCATATCTCGGATATGGTCTCATACGATTCTCATATTCAATACCGAAGCCATATCCCAGATATGGTCTTATACGATATCTCAATTTGGTACCGAAGCCATGTCCCTGACATGGTCTTACACGGGACCTTACCATTATCCATCTCATGTCTCAATGATAGTAATCTCACATATATTATAGTCCCATCGGGACTTCAACATCTCAACTTTTATCACCTATCTCACGCAACACTATTACTCAATTTCATAGATTATCATGTATCGTTACAATATCAAACATACTAGTATAAATGTTGAATTTATCACATACAAACTTACCTCGATTCCAAAATAAGCTAGATCGTCGATCTAGTCCGATACTCTATTCTTTCCTCGGTCGGGGTAAATTCTTGGTTCCTCTTGATTTGTATAGAGAAGAGTTTGTTGAAATTTTTGAGCTTTCAAACCCCTATTTGCTTCTAATTTTAGGTGGAGGGATGAAGGAGAGAAGATGATATATTTTCTTTCTTTATTATAATATAAAATCACAATTTAGTCCACCTAACACATCTACTTGACCAAATTTTGACCTTTATTGTCCCCTATGGTCGGCCAACCTTTATTTAAGGGGCTAATTTCCATTTAAAGACCTCCAATTAATATTCCATAGCTATTTGGCACCCTTAGCTGGAAATTTTAAACTTTCACACTTTATGCGATTTAGTCCTTTTTCGAGATTAAGCATGAAATCGCTAAAATTAAAGCACCAAAATTTTCATGCACTTATATAATCATGCTCTAACTAATAAAATAACATGAAAAATAATTTCCTCTGACCTCGGATTAGTGGTTCCGAAACCACTGTTCCGACTAGCCCCTAAATCGTGCTGCTACAGAGAAACCTCTGACTGATGTATTTCTTTCGAAACTCAATTTGAAAGAATTGCCAAGTAATCCTATCTTTTGGCACAACAGAAGTTAATGTATTCCACCATTTGTAAGCTAAATCTTTTAACAGACATACTACACACTTAAGACATTTAGCCGGTGAACAAGATAATTCATCAAGAACTCTAATAGTATTTTCTAACCAGAATCAGCTCTTTCGGGGATCATCCTCAGCTGTAGCTCAGAATTCTTCAGCACCGTACTTACGAATCTTATCAACAGGAAGCTTACTAACTCTGATAGGTTCTATACCTTAATAACAGGACAAGATAATCCTCTGGTGAACAAGATAATTCATCAAGAACTCTAATAGTATTTTCTAACCAGAACTCAACTCTTTCGAGGATAATCCTCAACTGTAGCTCAAAATTCTTCAGCACCGTACTTACGAATCTTATCAATAGGAAGCTTACTAACTCTAATAGGTTCTATACCTTGAGAATTAATGGGAGTCGGTTGAGGAACATGAAGGAGTGGAGGTTGTTGAATAATGGCATGTATAGCTAGACTCGTATACGCTACATTCTGTCCGAGAATCGACTAAATTGTAGTACCAATAAATGTAACACCCTTAACCCGAATTTATCACTGAAACAGGGTTACGAAGGATTACCAGAGTTTACAGATCAATTAATCAAACATTTCATATAATATAGCATTCATATAAGAAATCAATCGAAATCAAACATATTGTCCCTTATATGAGCCCTTGAGGCCCAAAATACTCATTAGAAACAAGTTAGGACTAGATCAAGTAATCAAAAAAAATTTCAAAGTTACAGGGGACACACGGCCGTATGGGCATTCAAAATAGGGACATACGGCCATGTCTCAGCCCGTATCTATGCTCGTGTAACTCTCTGACTTGGGTCATACGGCCAAGTCACACACCCGTGTGCTAGGCCGTGTTGAGCATACTGACTTGCACAATTTTAAAGATACAGGGGACACACGACCGTGTCACCTGGCTGTGTGTCACACACGAATGAGACACACGCCCTTGTCTATGCCCGTGTGGACAAAAATAGCTTATTTCCAAGCCACATTTCTCACCCAATTTGGTACCAACCTATACACAACCATTTGCATATCAACAAACCATAACAAGACATTTAAATCAAGCTTTCATCAAGTCTTAAACATGTAGTATCACAACATACAACCAATATACCCTTAGGCACCTCAAATGACAAATTAATAACATGTTAACCAAATATCCATATTTACCTAGATAACCAAATGCATATATGCATAATTGTACCAAATATACTATTTCAAACCGATCATCAATATACCTATAAGTTTTCCATCATTCAACCCAACCATATCAAACACACATTAAATAGGTTAAGGCCACATATATAAACACATCAAAATATATCAAATACAAGCCATTCAAATGGCTTGTCTCAACAAAACATTTATATAACAACATTGGCCAAAATATCATATACATGTCATTATAACTGAAATTAATTTACTAAAAGTACCAAAAGAGTCGATAGATAGTGTGAAATAGCTCCGACTAGCTTCCAACCCAAATGAGCTTCCGAATTACTATAAAACATGGAAAATAACACAGAGTAAGCATTTAAGCTTAGTAAGTTCGTATAATACAGAGTTTAACTTACCATATTTCCACAAAATAGGTAAGTAAACATAGCATATCTCAATCAATTTGGCCAAAAGCCTAAACACATTATCACCAACATATTAGCCATGACAATCACATATAAGATCCAACACACATGGTTGAATTCATCAAATAATCATATTTCATGTATATACCGGTAATAGTTCATATCAAACTCATATGATTTCATAACAGAAATGTGCCCGTTGAACCATTTAGAATATCGTTGGATACGAGGGTAGTACACTCGAGGTGTACTGAACTGTAATTCGTCAATTCATATTCATGTATGCTCATACGAGCTATAAACAGAAAGCTCTTCCGAGGTGAATAACGGGAAGCTCATGCGAGCTAAATAACAAAAAGTTCATGCGAGCTGTATAACGGAAAGCTCATGCAAGCTGTATAACTAGAAACTATTACGAGTTGTGGTGTGTCCGCAACATATGCAGGACCCCAACCAAATCAGTAACCCTAATGGCATGTCATTTGTATCCTACGAATTTCATAAGGTTCAAATGGGACTCGGTAATCGTCTAATGTGTGATCGGTATTTTTACATGGATATACAATTCACATACATATGATTCAATTAAAACATATAAATACTCAATTTAATTACACGAACTTACCTCAATGAGTTTATGTAGATACGAAGGCGACTAATCCGATATTTTTCCTTTGCCTCGATCTAACTCCGTACTAGGTCTAACTGGATCTATACGAATGAATTTAACTTAATTCAATATAATTCATATTCAATTTAGTCCAACACACATTTTTGGAAAAATTACTATTTTTCCCCTATACTTTTAATTTATTACAATTTAGTCCCTAGGCTCGAAAAATTACCTTCATGCAATCTAATCCTTACTCAAGCTTAGTCAATTTTTATACATATTAATAGCAACATACAAAATCACAAATTCACAATTTTACCATGAATTTATCATCTTTTTTAATTTAATCCCTAATTAATAATTTTATCAAAATTCTCTTTACAAAAGTTGTTTATCTAACAACAACCTTTCATTTTCTATCATAAAAATTCAAAATTCAAGCATACTCATCAATGGCAAAACCCTAATACTTTAACAATTTTGCAAATTAATCCCTGAGTTGGCTAGATTAAGCTACTATGATCTCGGAAACGTAGAAATCATTAAAAACGGGACAAGGATACATACTTAATTGAGCAAAAAAAGCTTGCTAATATCTCAAGTTTCTATGGCTAGGTTTTCTTCCTTTTTTTATATTGTGGTAGATGATGATAATCGATTTTTCTTATTTTATTTAATATCACTTTAATTGATAATTTCCAAAATTAACCTTAATGTTTCATGAAATTTTCAATGATGACTATTCATGTTTAACCACTAGCATTTTAATGGTCTATTTACTATATAAGGACCTCCAATTTAAAATATTATAACTATTTAATACATTTAGCTATTAGAACTCAACTTTTTCACTTAATGCAATTTAGTCCTTTTCATCAAATTAGGTATGTAAACGGTGAAATTTCTTAACGAAATTTTTATACTATATGTCTATCAGTCAGTAGAACATAAAATAATAATAAAAATATTTTTTTTCGATTTTAGATTTGTGGTCCCGAAACCGCTATTTCGATTTTACTGAAAACAGGTTGTTACATCTGCCGTGGTTGCATAAGCCACAAATGTATTAGGGTAAGTGCATGCTACCAATATATGTCCTTCAAAATCTCTAAAAATTATTCCTGTTACTGAAATCATCATATAACTGTTATATGCTGCATCAAAATTACCTTTTACCACATTTATCCTTGGTGGAGTCCATGCACAGTCATTTTGTCGAACACTTACTTCTGTCACTACTTCCAGTTGAATGTTTTGTGTGTAAAATGCCTTAATAAAAGATATCAATCTTGTTGTGCATTTCCTTTCTCCTTGATGATAAAATTTGTTTCTGTGATACCATACTGCCCAGAACGTGATGACTAACCATTTACATTGCTCTTCTTTCATATTCAAAAATAAATTTGCTAACCACATATTCCAGTTTTGTTCCGGGCTACTGGATGAGCCATCAATCCCCACCCCTTGCAGGACACATTTAATGAACGTGCATTCCCAGAAGACATGATTCACTGATTGTTTTATTGTACAGCAGAGAGGACAAAGATTCACAACCTGTAGATTTCTACTTTTTAAATTGTTAAAAGTAGGGAGGAAGTTATTGGCGATTCTCCAAAATGTAAATTTGATTTTGCTTGCAACTTGTAATCTCCATAATTTTTTGTAAAATTTCTGTAGTAGCGTAGGTTGATGTATCCTCTCCCCTTGCCCTATTATCGTATCTGCCTATAATGGCCATTTGTATCTTCCTCAAAAAGCTGTCATAACACATCAGTTCTCCAGGTAAAATTATTAGAATTAATGAGGTCTTCTACTGATGCAAAATTAATATTAATATGCTGAACTCTTGCTTTGCCATTCCCAAGTCCCGAGATCTAAACTTCATTCCAGATGTTGATCGACTTTTTGTTCCCCACTCTCTATCCCATTCCTTCCTCCAAAATTTTCCTCACACTCCAGATACTTCTCCAAGTAAACGAAGGGTGGGATCCTAACCTCACATTCATAAAATCAATATGCGGAAAATACTTTGCTTTCATAACATGTGCAAATAAGCAATCTGGTTTCGTAATTAATCTCTACCCTTGTTTTGCAAGTAAAGCCATATTAAACTTCACCAATCCCTAAAACCCAACCCTCCTTGATCTTTCGGTTTGCACATTTTTTTCCAATCACACCAATGAATTCCCTTCCCTATTTTAGAATTTCTCCACCAAAATTTGCTAATAATATTTTCAAACTGACGACATAGTGAAACGAGAAATAAGAAACATTGCATAGTATAAACTGGAATGGCTTGTAATATAGCTTTAATAAAAACTTCTTTTCCTCCAAGAGATAACTGACGAACACTCCAACTTTCAATACGTTTAATAAATCTATCTCTGAAACTAGCAAACGCCTCCTTTTTTTGCCTTCCAATCATAGCTGGTAGACCCAAATATCTCTCTAGATTAATCGAAACCCTTACCTCAAGAATCACTCCAATCTGTCCATGCCTATCGATTTGAATATTGCTACTAAAAAAATCAGTGATATCTCAAAATTAATCAACTTCCCTGAAACCCCTTCATATTCGTTCACAATTGTTTTAATAGCACTTGCACCTTCCAAACTTGCTTCCCCAAATAATATACTGTCATCAGCAAAGAAAAGATGAGTTAAAGTAAGTCATTCTCTCTCCATCCTTACGCCTTTAATAGCTCACTCTCTTTTTGCCGATTGAATGAGTGAAGAAAAACCCTCTGCACAAATAAGAAATAAGTATGGACTTAAAGGGTCCACTTGTCTCAAACCCCTTGAAGGCTTAAATTTTTCTTCTCTAATCCCATTAAATAGAACTGAATATTCCACCGATCGGATGCACCCCATTACAAGATTCACCCATTCATCACAAAAACCCATTCGTTTCATTACTTGTTCAATAAAATTTCATTCAACCCTATCATAGGCCTTGCTCATATAAAATTTTAATGTAAAATAGCCCCGATTTCCTTCTCTTTTTTGTTTTAATGTTTGTAAAAACTCATAGGCAGTGATCGCATTATCCGTGATTTGTCGTCCAGAAACAAAAGCTACTTGCGCCTCATCAATGCATTTGTCCAACACAGTTTTAAATCTATTTACAACTGTTTTGGGTATGATTTTATACACCACATAAACTAATCAGCCTGAATTGTGTCATGCAGTTTGGGGAATCAACTTTTGGAATAAGCACTATACTAGTATAGTTAATAACGTTGAACTCCTTTTTCCTATTAAGAATTTCTAAACAGAACTTTGTAACCTCCTTTCCCACCATATGCCAATACTTGTGGAAAAAAAAGGGCTGGGAAACCGTCCATACCTGAAGCTTTTAGTGGTGCAATACCTTTAACTGTCGTTAGAATTTCCTCGGGTTTAAACTCCTTGACAAGCTCGGCATTCATGTTTTCTTGAATGCATATCGAAATTCCTGACAATACTCTATCAGTGTTCCTCATATTTGAGGTTGTGAATAACTCTTTTAAAATGAATGTCATATTTTGAGAATGTCTAGTGCAATTAACTCATGTATTTGATTTATTTAAAACGAAAAACATTATTATTGATAAATAGTTAATTGCACTAGACATCCTTAAACTATGATATTCGTTCTAAATTGGTCCCCAAACTTCAAAACATTCTAATGACATAGTTAAACTATTAATGTTATATCAATCAAGTCTTTCTATTATTAAAACCATTAATTTAATCATTAAATAACATATCAAATCTTTTGAGACATAATTTAAAATAAAAATTTTAAATAAAAGAAACACGTCACCACATAACTTTTAAAAGTTAACTAAAAATAAATTAAAATCGAAAAAGGAGAGAGTGAACAATAAAACTTTTGTAAAAGCTTCGAAAATCTCAAAATCAAGATTTTTACAATATTAATTTTTCTTTAAAATTTTTATTTTAAACTATGCCACATGAGATTTGGCATCTCATTTAATTGCTAAATTAACAATTCTAATAACGAATGGACCTTATTGATATAACATTGATAGTTTGAAGGTGTAATTAGAATGTTTAATGTATAGTGCAATTAACTCCTAATACATCTCTCTCTCTCTCTCTCTCTCTCTCTCTCTCTCTATATATATATATATATATATATATTAATAGGAAGCCTTTGACTATGGGTGTTTGATAAAAACTTAGTTGAAAAAAATCCCAAAAGATCATTTTTAATAGGGTAAACTACACTGGTAGCCACCCAATTATCATGTTGTTTTTTTTTTTGGTCACTCAACTATGAAAAGTTACAGATCAGTCACGTAACTATTCAATTTTTTTCCTTTTTAGTCATATGTTGTTAAATGGTTAATGGAAAGATGACATGGCAACTTTTGAAATTGGCATTATAACAAATTTAGTCCTTAACATTTACACATTGAGTCAATTTATTCTTAATTTTTGAAAATTTAGTGCTCAATGTTTACAACCTAGACAATCCTCAAATACATTGCTTTCCTTATACATCAAATGACTAAGAACTTGATATCTTTCAATGATAATTAATCCATTTTTTGTTAGCTTGAGCTAGCCATTGACGAAGCAAATCAAAGCTCATTTTTTTTAAGTTGTTAGACTTACAATTAGATTAAATTAATGAAGTGGGTTTTTTTTTTTAATTTTCAAGTAAATCAATTAGGTATCAAAATTTGGGTTGTTTTGTTCTTCTTGTTGTTCATTTTTACATTGAATAAAATGCAAGGACAATGTCAAAAAATGCTACAAAGAAAAATAAAATTGCAAAATGATCAAATTACACACTATTTAAGTATTAAGGGTTTAATTTATTTTAGAACCTACTAAATTAGTAGAATATATAAATGTTGAAGGTTAAAATTATTATTATGTCAATATTAAAGCTACTACATCAACTTTCTGTTAGTCATTAAACAACTGGTGACAAAAATTTTTTGAATAATTATATGAAATTTTATAATTTTTCATAGTTGAGCGACAAAAAAAGAAACTTACATAATAGTAAGTGACTACAATATAATTTTCCATTTTTATTATATTACAAGATATTTATATATTTATTTATCTATATTAATATAATAACTTTAATTCACCATCTAATTGTGCCCCAATTTAAATTGTGAAACATTCAAAGACTTTTTAAATAAATAAAATATTAATATAAAATATATGCGATTTTAAATAGTTTATATAAAGTTTTTGTAAAAAGAATTACTTAAAAAAACATAATATCAATGTTTGATCTTAAGGTAACTGTAACTAAAACTCAACCAATACTACAGTAAAATGATGTATCTAAAAACAATTGAAAAAGATTCATTGCAAAAAAAAAAAAAAACAATTGAAAAAGAAAAGCAGAAAGAGAGAGTAGAGTAGGCGAATGCGAATGCAAATGCAAGGGCTGAAAGTGATGTCCACGTAAGAAACGACGTGTAAGCGCGTCAAAGTAGGTCCCATGCCTTCCTTACGTACATACCCACATCCTTTCACACGATCCAACATTTAATTATTTCAATTTCAGTTGCTTTGGAAACTGGGAATTGAGGAATATAATATATATTTTCTTTTGAAAGAATTGAGGAATATAATATAATATAATATAATATGGGATCCTTTTTTCGCTTCCTTTTTACGCAACTATTAATTCCTTTCATTTCTCAACGTTTTGACTTTTCATTTATTTCAACCTTACCCCTGTTTGCTTTACAATTCTTGAATCATGGTGTTTAAACGCTTTTTTTATTTATAATTTAAAAATTTTGGTTACTCCAATTTATTTTTATTTAGGGTCATATTTAAAAGCTTAAAATATGCGGTATGTTTTTGTATTTTTTTTAATTTTAAAATTTTGTATTTTTATTTTTATTTTTAAGAATTTAATTTTTTTATTTTTTAGATTTTAATATTCATATTTAATTATTAATACTTTTAAAATTATTTTATTAAATTTATGGATATAACATTTTAAATTAAAAAATACTTAATAATTATGTAAAAGGCTGTAAAATTTCTTTTATCAAATAAAATTTAAATACTCAAATCTTAAAATTAATATAAAAAATAAAATTATAAAAAAAGGTTGAAAAATTCAATCAAAACTAACCGATCTCAACCCTAAATGAGATGCCCTTAGAAGGTAATAGTTTCCCTTCACCTAAATTAATTTAAAATATCTGTATAATATACACCTATGGGTATCCCATCCAAAATATTCACGAGGTTGGAAGGAATAGATGCACTCATAAAAATGTGTGATGAAGCGAAATCAAGTCAGCCCTTTTTTATTCTTTTATATATTTTAGTTTTAAAATTGTGTATAAAACCAACCTTTGAGATATGTGAAGAATCCAATGCCCATATTTTGGCTTTCCTCCAAATTAAATCCCAACAATCTTTTCTCAAAAGTTCTCTCTCAACCTGGCGCCGCAATTGACGTTATCTTCACCTATCCCTATCTCTATCCCGTTGGCTACCTGAATTTTGTCTATCGCCACATGATTTCACCTATATAATAATATTAAAATGTAAAAAAATTATGAGGTCAAAATTTTTTATATTTAAGTTACATCTTGAATTTATAATTATTTTTATATTAAAATCTAATTTTTTTCTGTCTAAGTTAAATTTTAAACTTGACAAATTTTTCATATATAGGAATAATTATTAAGTTTACACCCTAATATTAGAATTATTGTCAAATTCAAGTTTAACTTTGATTAAAAAAAACTCAAACTCTAATCTGAAAAATATTCAAATCTTTATCCAATCTTTTATCAATATAAGAACAACATAACTTAGCTTGGATAAAGAAAATATTTTAATCTTAATGTCAAAAAAGTTGTTATGTTTAAATCCTAAATAATTTTAACCCAAATCAAATGTTGGTTGCAATAATAAAGTTGAGGTTTTTTACATATTGATGATATAGATTTAGATCTTATCATTTATAATTTTTCATTGGTTTTATTTAAAATGTTAAAAAAAATAAAAATTCTCTTATAAAATATAATTTATTCGAAATATGTAAAAGTAGTATAATAAATTTTTTAATAAAATTGATGTTTAATTAACTTGTGATACTATTCAATCAACAATTTAGATAATTATATAAATGATGTTGGTATATGTATTATTTTAGTGTATATTTAATCTATATTAAAAATATAAAAAAAATACATAAAACGTTAGAAGGAATAAAATAGTAATTATCGAAGATGGTAGATTCGGAATGATGTACTCGTTCACCAAACCTATTCTGCTCCACCACTTTTATCAACCTCTAATAAAGTCCTAAATCAATGAATTTAATGTGAAATTCATTAAGTGAATCAAGTTATTCTCTCGGTTTAGTTTTATACTATTATAAAATCTCAACATATCATTTTAACTAAAACGATAGAAAAATGAAATATCAATATTATGAAAAATATACCACTTAAACAACATTGTGTTTTTTTGGTAACAAGATGTAAAAAGCATCAATTATGAGCAAATAATAAGTCAGAGTTGGGTAACAGAAAGTTTCTGTCTACCCATATTTGATCATTAATCAATGGAGGAGTAACATGAAAAATTCTCGCACCAATGAGAAAGCCTTTCAACAGATCAGTTAAAGAGTCCGTAGCAAAATTCATCTTACTAGGTACTTACTTAATGAGTACTCTTTACTTACGACTACATAGCTCTTGGATTCGCCAAATCAAATCTCTATTTGAATATCCTCTACAATTTCCATTAACACCTTTGATAGATAAAGCAGTCTCAATAATAACATTTACCCATTTAACCTCCCAAGCTAATTATAGGGAATTAAAATATTTTTAGGGCTGGATTCATTTTAGTTCAACCGAATCTTTTATTATAATCGATTCTTTTCCCCATTTTTTTTATTAATTTTGAGTTATAAGTTTTTAGATTTATTTTAACAAAAAAATTTATTTATGACTTTTAGACATTATTAGATAAAATTTAAAAGTATTTTTTATAAATATTTCTAAAAACAATTTTCAAATAAATAAAATTAATTAATAACTCGTATAGGTTTTTTTTAAATGTTTTTATTTAAAATTTTTAAGTAGGTATTTTTTATTTACATTGCTCAACCTTAACTTTTATAACATAAAACTACCTACATTTATAAATTAAAATTACTTGAAAGTTATATTTTCACCCACATAATAACTTATTCAAATTTTAGAATTTATAATACTAGAAATTCTATCACACGCATATGCATGTAAAAACTACATATTTAGAATAATTTGTATTTCAAAATAACATACAATAAATAATAAAATGTAAGGTTTGAAACTAATAATAATAACAACATATATGGAATATGTATGAAACTAAAATTAAAAATAGTTTAACTCGTGAGTAAAAAAAATTGAAATAGGTAAATACATCATATTAAGAATATTAAATGCACTTAATTATTTGGGTAAATATCCCATATATACCAAAAAATTGAATTATTTATGGAAATGGGCCAGTTTGAAGAATATTTACGGAAAAGGGCCGTTTCCCCCAAAAACGCGTCCACGTCAGTGCATTTTTAGGGGAAACGGCCCTAAAGCTTGCCCTGGGGACGCGCTTTTGCCACATCAGCACAAAGCGCGCTGACGAGGACGCGCTTTGCTGATGTGGCAAAAACGCGTCCCCAATGACGCGTTTTAGCCCGTATTTTTTTTTTAAAAAAACTATTCTCGAATTTTTTTTAAAAATTTACGAGAATAAACCTTTATAAAGGCTCAAAGTGAAAACACTATTTTTTTTAAGGTGTCATCAATTAATAATAAATATAACTTACAAAGAAAATCTTTATATAGACCCAAAGTCTCATTTCCCTTGTTTTCTTGAGCAAAGTGTGTAATATCCTGAATTTTTGGGCCTATGCGTTTAATGGGTGGATATGTTTAATGTGTTAATTTAAGTGTTAGGGGTCCAAATTGGGCTCAGGCTTAGGCAGAGGCCTTGATTAAAATTATCTGTTTGGGCATTATAGGGTTTAAAAGGTAGTATCTATGTTTAAAATACCAAAGTGGGCTTGTGGCCCAATCTTAGGAGGTGACGCCACACAAGGGAGTAAGGGGCCCAAATTTAAGTTTCATGGAGCCCAATTCTTTTAATTTAAGTTAGCTAAATTTTGGGCATTAGGATTAGGTGGAATGGATGGCAACAAGGCTAAAATTTAGGGGTTTTAATGTTTAAAATATGTGGATAATAAGCAGATAAAGGCTATTATTTAGGAATTTATTTTATGAGGATAATAAGCAGATAAAGGCTAAAATTTAGGGATTTTAATGTTTAAAATATGTGGATAATATGCTGATAAAGGAGGGAGGAGTTAGAGATAATTAAGTCTCTTTTAGATGAGCTAGTAGATTAAGATAAAGGAGAAAAGATAGGATTTATCTGCAAGGTTAGGTAAGTGCCGAAGTTTCTATAAATAGGGGGAATATTTCTTCAATTTTGGCATTTGGGTTTTTCTCTCATTCTTTTCTCTTCTTCTCTGAGTAAAAGCCGAAAACTCCTAAAGTTCCATCTTCCTCTTCATTCTCTGCAAAAGCCGAAATCTCTAAGCCTATTCCCGCATCTTCACTTTGATTCAAAAGCTGAAACTACACCTATTCTTCTCCTTAATATTCATTGGCCGAATCTCCCTTAGCCATCTTTTCAATTTTTAGTTCTTTCAAAAGCCGAAAGCGCGATAGATCATCTTTCCGGGATTTTTCCTAAAAGCCGAAACTCATAGATCTCTAAGTTATAGAATCGTGTTACATTCAGGATTTCAAGGTAAGAGGATTTGTTTATTCATATATATAAAATCGGGTAGAATACTAACTATGACCGAATATAGGAGAGGCCTATTTTCACATCTTTTCGGCTTTTTGAAGCAAAGCGTAGATCGGTTTAGCAAGGGTATCTACATTAATCAGGTGTGTAATTCTCCACACCATCTAGATCTGTTTGATAAATATATTATTATAAGTTTTATATGTCTTGACAAATGCCTAAATTCCGGCTTAATGATGGAAACCCAAAGAAGGTAAAAGCAAATCACTAGGTTAGTGAATGTTCTGATTAAATGATATAAGTATATTGATATTCTGTGATTGCATGGGTTGGGTTGATGAAAGGAGGAAGTTATACGTTGTAGCGGTTTTTACCGTGATCTGTTGTAGCGGTTTTTATTGTGATCTGTTGTAGCGGTTTTTACCGTGATCTGCTGTAGCGGCTTTTGCCGTGATCTGTTGTAGTGGCTACGGCCATGATCTGATGATGAGTAGCAAGACTGCCATCAAGGCGTGTAGCGGTGTGGGTTGATTGTAGAAATCCCCAATGGTGTGAATGGCTGGTACGGGGGCGTGTAGCGGATGGAAACCTAGGATTTGGGTTGGGCTTGCATATTAATTTTTATTATGTATATTAAACTGTTTATTTTGTTTTATGGGGCTAAGGCTCAAATCTAATGGTGCATGAGGGTTGCACACTGAGTCTCGCGACTCAACCAATTAATTAATATTTCAGGTAGCACTTAGTGCATTGGACCGGGCTGGAGAGGAGCGCAAGGTGGCCATGCAAAAGAACATCTGGATCCAGCAAAAAGACTCAAGTTATTATTTTATATTTTTAATTAATGGATTTTAAATCTCGTTGTAATAAGGCCATGGGCCACTAGTTTATATTTTGTTTTATTTTAGGCTTTAATTACTTTTAGTTATTTAAATTCTTATTGAACTAATGCATGTATTTAAATTTGGGTTTTTAATTCATAAAGGCATATTTTATTTAAACTATTAACTATTTATTTTTTCGAATAAAAGGATAAATTTTAGAAAAATATTTTCTGAAAATACAACATGTTTTCCAAAATTTTCTTAGTGACATACCAGATCCGGTCGTGGTGTTTGGGCCGGGTTTGGGGTGTTACAAAGTGGGATATGAGATATGTGTATATATAGACTCATGAATAGTTTTGCAGCTTGTTCCTAAACAATGTGGGATTCCTTCCTCTTTTAACTAACAACATGAGATGACATGCTACACTATATTTGATTTTTTTCTTTTACAAAACAATTTCTCTTTTTTTAATTTTTGTTAACATTTTCTTATATTATAAAAAACAAGAAGCAAAACAACTCAAATATATTTTTTATAAATCTAATCATCACTAACATATATTAATAATCCATTAAAAATTTACAAGATTAATATAAATTTTCTTATATTAATACCTATATGCTCACAATGTTTCTTGAATTGCCTTAAATACCTATATGCTCACCAGTTTTCTTGACATACTTAAAGAGGTTTTCAGTCGACTAACGTAAGTATAATTAGGAAAAGTTAAAGACTATGGAATTTAAAGAAATAATTATCCAAAATTTCAAGCTATGACCTTACAGGGTCTCAAGTCTATTATGTTTTTGACCAGAAATATAACTATTTAAAGTTCCTTTTGTTGCTTGTTTCCTTTTCTTTCTCCCTTTATTTGACGCCCTGTGGAGTTCTCTTATCTAATTTTTGTTTATCAAAGCTAATGGTAGAAAATGTCTGTTTATTTTATTGTACAGTTCAAGTTTCAATCATATAAGATTGTATATGAATTATTTGTGAAATATAATCTTGCAGATTCCTGTTTGCTATCTTTTTCTGCTACTTAGTTAATTATCTCGTGTTTAAAATTTCTCTTTTCTATCTTTTCATATAAATTCATTGAAAGGAATCTTCTAGAAACAACAATCCTTCCTTCTTAGTAGCTCCTCCTTTTTTCCAATGTTTGTTTATGCTGCAATCACTACATTATTTCTGGTAAAAAACATAGTAGACTTGAGACCCTGTAAGGTCATAGCTTGAAATTTTGGATAATTATTTCTTTAAATTCCATAGTCTTTAACTTTTCCTAATTATACTTACGTTAGTCGACTGAAAACCTCTTTAAGTATGTCAAGAAAACTGGTGAGCATATAGGTATTTAAGGCAATTCAAGAAACATTGTGAGCATATAGGTATTAATATAAGAAAATTTATATTAATCTTGTAAATTTTTGATGGATTATTAATATATGTTAGTGATGATTAGATTTGTAAAAAATATTTGAGTTGTTTTGTTTTTTGTTTTTTAATATAAGAAAATGTTAACAAAATATAAAAAAGAGAAATTGTTTTGTAAAAAAAAAATCAAATATAGTGTAGCATGTCATCTCGTGTTGTTAGTTAAAAGCGGAAGGAATCCCACATTGTTTAGGAATAAGTTGCAAAACTATTCATGAGTCTATATATACACATATCTCATATCCCACTTTGCTCAAGAAAACAAGGGAAATGAGACTTTGGGTCTATATAAAGATTTCCTTTGTAAGTTATATTTAATTATTAATTGATGACACCTTAAAAAATAGTGTTGTCACTTTGAGCCTTTACAAAGGTTTATTCTCGTAAATTTTTAAAAAATTCGAGAATAGTTTTTTTTTAAAAAAAACACGGGCTAAAACGCGTCATTGGGGACGCGTTTTTGCCACATCAGCAAAGCGCGTCCTCGTCAGCGCGCTTTGTGCTGATGTGGCAAAAGCGCGACCCCAGGGGCGCGCTTTGCTGGCATATCCCCCAAAAACGCGCTGACGTGGACGCGTTTTTGGGGGAAACGACCCTTTTCCGTAAATATTCTTCAAACTGGCCCATTTCCGTAAATAATTCAATTTTTTTGGCATATATGGGATATTTACCCTAATTATTTACCATGGTATTTTCATTCTTCTATAGCACGTCAAAAAGTTATTAAGTTGATGAAAAAAAATTCAATATTAAAATTTTATTTTTAAAATATTAAATATCAAGTTGACTTATCACACTAATGCAATCAGTAACATTATCGATAAGATACACAAATTTGGTGAGAGAATACATTTTATATTGAAAGTTATTTTTTTAAAATTTACTCAAAAATTTGTTTATAAATCCATTAAATACAGCTTCAATCCCTAGACATGTTAATTTTAGTTCTTTTATTTAAAGACTATATTTAAGTCAAGGGTTTTATCAATAGTAAGTATACATTCACAAATTTGGTGAGAGAAAACATTTTATGTTAAAATTTAATTTTTGAAGTTTACTCAAGAATTATTATTGGTATAGTGTAAAGAATTTGTTTATAAATCCATTAAACACAAATTCAATTTGTAGATTGTTATAAAATAATAATAATGTAAAGAACACGAGAATAATAGATGAGAATAAGGGAGATTTCTATTGCATTTCTCTTCTTTTGATGAAGAGTTAAGGAAGATGAAAGGTGAAATGTTTAATATCCACTTAATAGCATTCAAAACACCCCCTATAACATCTAAAAAACCGAGTTAGAAGAAATTGGGTTATTGAAACCAGAGTGGTTGCATCCTGAGTTTGAGTTAAGATTGTGAAATTATGACAAGTGAATTAATATGGTTTAGTGGATAGGTGTTGTGTTTGTGTGTGCGAGGTTTTGGGTTCAAACCCTTTCTTTTAAAATTTTGCTACATTTTCCTAAACTCCTATTCTTGAGTATATGGTTTATATATGATTTTCGCTCAATTGAAGACAAGAATGAGCCAATTGGTTCAATGGTTAAGTTTTGTGTAATGACCCAAAATTTACGATTATCGAAAGTGTATTTTCGGGTCTCTGTTTTCGACAAACGGATTCGTAAAGTTAGTTGTGTGGTTAATTAGGTTTTGTCTAGGTGAATTAGTTTGAATTAAGGGTAATTAGGTGTAAGGACTAAATTGAATAAAGGATGAAAGTTTAGTTATAAATTAAAGAAAAATTAAAAGGACTAATTAAGAAATAAACTATAAATTGAAAATTGTATGGTAATATTAATTTAAATGTGTAATAATATATATATACTTGTAATAATTTATATACTTACTTATTATTTAAGAAATATTATAATTAAAGAATAAACAAAGAAAATAAAAGAAATAAAAAAAGAAATAGAAAGAATAAGGGGGACGAAACAGAGAAGGAAAAGAAAAAAAAAGGAAAAAAGAAGAAGGAGAAATTAGAGTTTTAAGGTTCAAACTCAAATTGGTAAGTCAATTTAATCCCTTTTCTTGTAAATTTTATGTTTTTAGAATCCTAGAGCAAAATACTACTTGATTTATGTTAAAATTTTAGAAGCCAGTAGATTTTTAGATGTTATTCATGTTGAATAAATTGAAGAATTAGGGGTTAAATTGATAGAATTTGAAGTTAGAATTGAGAAAAGGGTTGAATTGTAAAATAAATTATAAGTTTTGAGTAATAGGGACTAAATTGAGAAATTTCAAAAATTAGGGATTTAAGTGAAATTAGAGAGTTAAATTTAGTCTAAAGTCGAAATTGAATGAAAATATAGAACTAATTTTGAAGAAATAAAGTTAGTATCGATTTAAGGACTAAATTGGAATTTAGGCAAAAGTTGAATATAAATTGAAATTTTCAATGTGAAATTGTGTTGTATTGATGATTTTTAATTGTTTCAATTTCCGTAGCTAACGTTGTACCGGAAACCTCAGCTAAGAAAGGAAAGGAAAAAGTTGACGAGGAGTGACTTAAAAATTACGATTTGCATTTCTATAATCCGAACTTAATAATTAATTGTTGAATTTATTACTTGATGTGTATGGTAAGTGGATTGAGGTGAGTAATTGATATTGTGATATTGAATTGAATTGAATTGAATTGAATTGATTTTCTGAGCATATGTGAATATTTGAATTAGAATGAATATTGTTTGAAATTGTAAAGTGAATTGAAACCCTATTAACTGTATCAGATTGAATCGGATATAGTTGGCATGCCATAGGATTAGAAGTGTTCAAAGATACTTCAACTTCGAGTCGATGAGACACTGGATGTCAAATTATTACTTCGGATAAATTCAATGAGATACTGGGTACCAACTTACTTCGGTATGGCCAATGAGACACTGGGTGTCAATCTTTTACTTCGAATCATTCGATGAGGCACTAGGTGCCAAACTGGTGTGTTTTGGTTGGATCCGTGTATCTGTCCGAGTCTGAGTCATGTTAATAGGGGTAAATGAATTAAACAGTAATATGATTGAAATTGAATGGCGATTTGGATTATGATTAAAGACACTTGAATTGTGTTCATATTGTGTGTAACAGGCCCAATTTGCCCGGGCTTGAACAGACCAAGAAAATAAAAAATTAAAAAAAACAAAGTAAACAGTTTTTTTTTTACATACCATTTGCAGCCCAAAACAGATTACCCACTAACCCAATACCTAAGACAAAATTACATGGCCCAACGGCCCAAATTTTGTTCCAGAAAACACAAGACCTAGGGTTTCTGGAAAACCCTCGTGCCACAGCTTAGCCATTAGCCTTCATCACCGTCGAGATTTTCCCCGTTCACCTGCAAAAGGAAAGAAAAAACGACAGAAAACAGCAAGTATAGCAGACAGTAGCAGCAAAATAGGGTCATGTATTTATTTTCTGATTTATTTTTTGGGTTATAAAAACCCTAACGATCTGTAAAAGGGGGGCGATATACAGAGAATACAATAGAAAAACCACAAAAGAACAGAGGGGATTTTTGAGATTCGAACACATAACAATTAATACTAAATCAGAAAGGTTATTCTCTTTTTCTTTCTCCGCGAAATCTTACATACATATATAGATTTTCGATTATCATATATAGATATATTTGAAGTATAATACAAAAAAAAAATGAAGAAGGAAAGGAAAGATACCTGAGGTTCTCGTCGCCGGAAGTCCATCGCCGGCATCGGAATCAAGCCGAATGAGATAGAGGACTTTTGTTGTTTTCCTTTCATTTTCGAGCCTCGAAGGCTAGGCCGTCAGATCTTTTTCGAAAGGAGGTTAAACACTCCATTTTACGGGGCATGGCCACCGTCTTTGGCCTTGACGTGTCGGATCTCCGACGGAATAGGCGTCGGCCGAATGGAGAATAAAAGAACAGGGGTTAGGGATTTGTTTTGATTTTTGTAAAAGAATTGGCAGATTGCCATTCAGTTTTTTAGGGGTTTAATAACAAATAATAACGACGCCGCTTGAGAGGGTATAAGATTCGTTCATCGACCCGGTTTGTGGCCTGGATCCGCGCCTTTCTACCTTAAAAGGTTTATTTTCGCATTAAGTTCCTCCATCCCATGTTGTGATTCGATTAAGCCTTATTTCAATTTCTTTTACATTTTAATTTTGTCTTGGGATTTACTTTCCGATTCAAATTAGTTCTGGTTTAAACGCTTCGTTTTGGAATCTGGTTTAATTTCGCTTTTAGTCCTTGCTAGTTTGTGCGTATTTTATTTTGATCCTTAACCTTATTTCAATAATTTTGGTTTATTTTTAAATCGTCATTTTTATTTCAATTGAGTATAGTTTCTGTTTTTTGATTCTTTGAAATTGTTTAAATAAGTTGTTTTGAATCATCTATTGTATTAATTGTTTCATTTTTATTCTTCCAGTTATACATTTTCTATTACCTTATCACATAGTTATTTATCTTAAGGTTTTTTTTTTTATATTTCTTTATTTTAAAATTTAAATGATTCATATTTTAAATGTTCACATAAATTATCATGTCATATAGATATACATGTTTTATATTAAATTATTTGATTCAATATATATTATTTGTTTCATTTTGTCTTATGTATGTATTATTTCTCCATATTTTCATTTAAATTTGTTTATATACGTATTTACGTATCCATACATTTTTATTTAAATTTATTTGTACATATATCATGTCTGTAAAGTACCTCATTTTAAATTTTTATTTTGCCTATTTCAAATATTACCCATTATTTATTTATCTAAATGTATATATGTTTACATTAAATTATTTTTATTCAGTATATATATTAAGCTTCATGTTATTTTATGTATGTATTTTATTTTAAATCTATCTATGTACATATATATTTTTTCTCTTATAAATCTAGTTATATTTGTTATTTGTTGCCATTGTAATTAAGACTTCCAACTTATTTATGCAAAATTATTTTTTTTATCCAAATAAATCAAATAAAATACGATTTGATTACTCAAAAGTTTTTCGAAATAAGGTGATATTTGGTGTTTGGAAATCTGAGAAATTGTGCCCTAACGTATTGGGTTGTGGTTTTTTCGTTTGACCAAATAACTTAATACCCTTTTTAATTGCATGATTTGGAAATTATAACATTATCTCGACTTCGAGGGTTCAAGATATTGCATCCTAACCTCCTGGGTGTAGTATTTTGTTCCTTTAAGATGAGTGAATCTTTCATTTAAATTTGGGATATTCCAACCCCATTTTCAAATAAATTGCATTTTCAAAACTTTTCAAATTTTCGACATTAGGACATCATTTAATCAATTTGGTACCAGTTTTGGGCATACGAGGGTGCTAATCCTTTCTCGTACGTAACCGACTCCTGAACTCGTTTTCTTGTATTTCGTAGACCAAAGTCTATATTTTAAATAAAAAAATGTTTTATAAGGTGATCTGATCACACCTAAGCAAAAAAGGATCGGTGGCGACTCCCGTTTTCATTTTTCAAAGTCGATCCCCGTTTTTTTAAAAAAAAAAAGGTTTCGACAGCTTGGCGACTCCGCTGGGAACAATAAGAAAGTCAAGCCGTAAACTTGATTTTTTTTGTCCTTTGTCAGAAATTTGAAAATTCGATTTGAAAATTTGATTTGAAAATTACGATCCTTTTGTTGCATTTGTTTGTGTCATTGCATATGATTGTTATTTTCTTGCGCACATTGCATTACATGACCGTTGTGGTCGCACCTTTAAGTGAGAGTGAGAAACTATGCCTTCGTGAGGTTTTCACCTCTGCATGGGCTAATGGATTGCTTTCGGGATACACTATACCTATGTCTTCGTGAGGTTTTCACTTCCGCATGACCATAGGGAAATGTATTCCCCTGAACTGAACTCGATCTGTATGAGCCTATAATGGGTGAAGATTGAGGAATCTGTTGGTTCAGGTACCTTTTCTTTAGAACTAAACCGCATATAGTGAACCCTAAGAGCCTACCTTAAGTAGAACTATGCTGAACTCTAGTAGTTATCCATATAGGTGTTTGATGTTTTCTCACGTACTTTGAATTTTATTCTTTGTACTAACTTGTTCTCTTTTGTTTTGATTGCATTGCACTCACATCATAGAAAAGAGGTGTCGATTCAAATTCGATTGCTAAATAGAAGATTTTGTCATGAGAAAATAGATTTCTTGATAAAGTGGATTATAATATGGTCGTCCAAATATGGTCCTAGTAAACACAACGAGAGAGGACTGATAGTTCGTGAAGGAATACAAGACTTTATTGCCCAAGGATTCAAGCTGACAAAGACTATTCGGGAATCACCACGTCTTGGCTTTCTTGAAGAGGCTAACGAGCATTGTGGAAATAAGTGAGCAGTGAGTCGCGGCCCAGATCAAGTAAAAAGAGCTAGTAGAGACATTTATTAGAAAGTTTGCGAGATTGGACCTTAATATCCAGATAAGAAGAAAGGGATCAATGTCTTCGCTTGGAATATGAGGGAAAGGTCGTATAAATATCCGTTTTATGTAAAAGAATTTATTTTCTAGAAAAGTTGTTCTAATGGAATTGAATTTAGAATCAACGCCTCTCTTTCTTTTTACATTCATTTCATGCATTTGCATTACATCGCATCATATATATTAAAATCCATAGAAGGACCCTAATTAGTTGAAGCTATTTCAGAAAAAGAGAGAAAGAGAGATAGTTAATCTAGAAACTAAACATCGTTACGGTACTCACGCTAATACGAAAGATATGGATTAAAGACTTGAACAGTTTCAAAGAGACATGCAAGACCAGCTGCAAGAGCAGTTGGCAAAGATCCAACAAGATATGAAGGAACAAATGATGGAAGCCCAAAGGAATATGGTGGCTCAAATGACTCAGCTACTGAATGGGGCAAATGAACAAGGGAAAAGGTCCCATGACTAATGCTGGAGAAGATAGTGAAGACTATCCTCCAGGTTTCACCCCACCACATGTACAGATACAACCTGAGGTGCATCCTCAAAGGCCATCTGTCACGATTAGGCCTCAACAAGGTCAAGCTGATACTGGAGTGCCCATGAACTTCCAAGTTGGCTCAGGATCTAGCCCAGGAGATAACCCAGCTAATCCTGTTATCCCTGATTTGGATATAGCAGAGAGAGAAGGGGCAAGAACTGAATTGCCAAGGCAGTTAGAGGACCGTTGTAAATGGTTGGAAGAAAATTTTAAGGCTTTGGAAAATGCTGATAATCACAATGGAATTGATGCTAAGGACTTGAGTTTGGTTCCAGACTTGGTGCTTCCTCACAAGTTTAAAATGCCAGAATTTGAGAAGTACAACTGGACTAGCTGCCCTGAAACTCATATTACCATGTTTTGTAGAAGGATGACTGGATATGTTAATAATGATCAATTGCTGATCCACTGCTTCCAAGATAGTTTGGTGGGGACAACATTCAAATGGTATAATCAACTGAGTCGTGCTAGGATTAATTCGTGGAGAGACCTAGCGCAAGCATTTATGAAGCAATATAGTCATGTGATAGACATGACCCCTGACAGAATTACCTTACAGAACGTGGAAAAAAAAATCAAATGAAAGTTTCAGGCAGTATGCGCAAAGATGAAGGGAAGTTGCCCTACAAGTTCAGCCACCGCTTTTAGAAAAGGAGACCATAATGCTTTTCATCAATAATTTGAAAGCCCCATTCATTAACCATATGTTGGGAAGCGCCACCATAAGCTTTTCAAATATAGTAATATCTGGCGAGATGGTTAAAATTTGGTAAGGAGTGGGAGGATAGCTACGGGAGAAAGTGCCAAAAGATCAGCCCCGAGAAACAAGGAAAATGAAGTGAGTACCCTGAGCATGCATCCCAAATCAGTCACCGTAGGCCAACCGAGGGCTGTAACCGCTAGCTATCAAGGCTCTTCAAGGCAAGAATCCAATTCGAGGCCAAATGCAGAAAGGCTCCAGTTCACAGTCATCCCGATGACATATAAGGAGCTGTATCAGAATCTTTTTGATGTGCATGTGGTGTCTCCGTCCTACTCGGAACCCGTGCAACCTCCATTCCCAAAATGGTATAATGAGAATGCCCAATGCGAGTACCACACGGGAATAACGGGTCACTCAATTGAAAACTGTACTACGTATAAAAAGTTGGTTGAAAGGTTCATTAAAATGGGAATTGTGAAGTTTGACGTTTCATCAGAACCTGATCACTTTGACGAGGCAGTAAATGCGATAATTGAAGGAGGAGACAAGAAAGTTGCAACTCCTTGAAGAAGTCAAAAGCAAAGAGGGAACCAGGGAACGAAGTTTCCAAACCCTTGTGTACTTGGGAGTGTTTTGAATAATGGGATTGTGGAAGAGATCCCTGTATTTTCAGAGCTAATCTAGAATAATATTCAAAACACGATTGTTGCCTTAAGCTTAGAGGCAATAAGAATCCTTTTGTGAAATAGGCTCGTGTTCGAAATTTTTATTTCAATAAAATGTATCTTTTTGAGCAAATATTCTTTTATTTTTTCCATTTCATACTGTACAAACAATTATTCTTAGTTTTTTCTTTTGTTTGTTCTTTGGACTTTCTTTCAAGTATTCTTTCATTCTTCATTCATGACCATACAAATACTCATTATTTGAATCATTTATTCTTTAGAATCTTCCTTCGAACCTACAATAGGTTTCTAGATATCAGCGATGTGAGCAACGCTGCTACTGACTCAGAGTCTCCTTTCGAGTAAGATATGTGTCTAGAGGTATCTCAGGACTTTGAAGATGACAGAGATTGTAACCCATCTTCTAATTTGTTAAGGATGGTAGAACATGATGAAAAACAGATCCTACCTTACATAGGGTAAATGGACATTGCGAGCCTAGGAAAGGGGTGAAGATCGAAGCCCAGTTCACCACAGAAATAAGGCAAGACATCATTCAGTTATTTTCAAGAATTCAAAGAAGTTTTCGCACGATCATATCAAGACACTCCTGGGAAAATCTTAAAAGAGGTCTATAAAGGTGTTTAAAGAACATGATAATGGTTCTACAATAGCCAGGCTAATCATAAGGTTCGGGTACTATTGGTCCACCATAAAAGGGAGATTGCTTCATTATGTCGTAAATGCCAAATTGAGGAAAACAAGACTCATGTGCCTCATCTATTTCTTCACAATTTTTTTATGGGGAATAGATATTATGGGGCCGATCTCATCAAAAGCTTCTAGTCGACATTGATTCATCGTCGTGGTCGTGGTCTACTTCACTAAGAGGGTGGAAGTAGTTTTATATGCTAAAGTTACAAAGTCGATAGTCATCAAATTCTTAAAAATAAAAAAAATAAAAAAAAAGAGATCAGATGTCAACAAAGAGTGCTAAAAAGGACAACGTCAAAAGTTTAGAAGTTTGTTCAAAGATCAGACGCCATATCACAATGCAGTAAAGGCAAAAAAAAAAAAAGAAAAAAACAAAAACAAAAACAACAAAACAAGGATCGTGGGAAAGATGACTGAGACTTGTAAATATTGACATAAAGAAGTTACCATTTACCCTCTGTCTTATCGAACGTCGGTTAAAACCTTCGCTGGGGCAACACATTTCTCATTGGAATAGAAACAGTTTTGCTAATTGAAACTAATCGAAGAAAAAAAGGTTAAAAGCTATCTGTCACGGCCAGATGATGCGAGCTTATGTTAAAGAGGTTTATCTTAGGGAATTCCATGAAAGAGACCTGATGTTGAAAAAGATCCTTCTTATACAAAAGGATTTATGAGGAAATCAGATGCTAAACTGGGAAGGACCTTATGTAATAAAAAGGGCCCGTTCTAGAAGAGCATTGATATTGACCGAGATGGATGGCAAAGACTTGCCCAATTCGGCAAATTTAGGTTTAGTCAATAAGTATTTTACCCGAAAGCGGAAAGGCCAAGGTGAAAACCCGCAAAGGGCTCCTTGAGATAAAAAAAAGAGAAAAAAAAAAAAAAGAGGAGAGGCCAAGGCGAAAACCCGCAAAGGGCGCGTTGAGACCAAAGGGGTTTTGAGCCAAAAACCCGAAAAGGGCGGCTCAAATTTTGATCAAAGATAGGGCACGTGGTAGTCTTGCTATGCCTGAATTAACAATGAGGAAGTATGCTACGTCTTGGGGGCATTGACAAAGTACTCTGGATCCTCTAAACACATATTGAGCTCAAAATGGTCCTCAAGAAGTTTGTACAGAGAAGCTCAGGCTGCGATATCTGGGGCACCTAGCTTCTATCTTACCCATTTTGAATTTGCTATCTTTGATTACTTTATTCCTTTCAAGATACACCCCAATCAATTTTCTTTTATTTCCTTGGTTATCTTTGATTAACTTATTTGTTTCAAGCTATGCTCCTGATTAATTTTTTTTCTTGTCCATTGTTATGATCTATTTCAAGCATTTTATATTTAAATAACGATTAATGGACTAATAATACTTTCATAAAAGGAGTTTCGCATATTACTCTGAAAGCTTCTAAATAATATGAGAATCTGAAACAGGACTATTCTTTAGAACTCACCAAGTCTAAGGGTTGGAATTATTGAAAGATGATTATCTCTTTGGATTTTTATTGGTTGAACAAAAAGACAAGACATTTTGTCAGTGATACCATCTCGACAAATAACGAGTAATGTCAACCCAAGTAAAAGGGGATCGTGCTCGGGAAAAGAAAAATGACACCTTGCATTCATGCAGATTTCAGGCACATCTGGTCATTACACCGAGGGAATGGTGTAGCAGATCAAATTGATTGAAGATGATACAAATTCTATACCTCTGAGTGGTAACAGGATGGATGGAAGAAACCAAATGTTATTCCCCTGAAGTTGCAGTGGGAGGTACAAACTTTACGTTCCAAGGTTCAAGTGGAGTGGACTCAAAATTACCATGGGGCAAATTATTTGAGCAGAATATGATTGATACTTCATGAGGAACGAAGATGAAACCTTGACGAATAAACGAGTGATGACATCTGAAATAGGAATCATTCTCGTAACAGTTTTTGCATTCATATATCATAGCATGTCTAAATAGGAGCATTTGACTCATTTCAATCAAGGCATCCTAATTATTAGGCATAAGCATATACCCATTCTACAGGTTATGTCCACTAGAGGATGCCTCCCTGAAGTTGCAGCGGAGCAGACTGAAGACAGCAGATCTTATCTTCCTGAAGTTGTAGGAAGCAGATCAAAGATACTAGCTAGCCTCCCTGAAGTTGCGGCGAAGCAGACTGAAGATAGTAGATCTTATCTTCCTGAAGTTGCAGGAAGCAGATCGAAGATACTAGCCTACCTCCCTGAAGTTGTAGTGGAGCAGACTGAAGACAGAAGATCTTATCTTCCTAAAGTTGTAGGAAGCAGATCGAAGATACTAGTCTGCCTCCCTGAAGTTACAGCGAAGCAGACTGAAGACAACAGATCTTATCTTCCTGAAGTTGCAGGAAGCAGATCGAAGATACTAGCTTGCCTCCCTGAAGTTGCAGCGGAGCAGACTGAAGACAGCAGATCTTATCTTCCTGAAGTTGTAGGAAGCAGATCGAAGATACTAGCCTGCCTCCCTGAAGTTGTAGTGGAGCAGACTGAAGACAGCAGATTGGTCCTTTTACAATCTTTGCTCTATTCCTGTTTCACGACAATGAGCAAAGAGGGGCAGCTGTAATAGGCCCAATTTGCCCGGGCCCGAACAGACCAAGAAAATAAAAAATAAAAAAACAAAATAAACAGTTTTTTTTTACATACCATTTGTAGCCCAATAAACAGTTTTTTTTACAAACCATTTGCAGCCTAAAATAGATTACCCACTAACCCAATACCTAAGACAAAATTACATGGCCCAACGACCCAAATTTTGTTTCAAAAAACACGAGACCTAAGGTTTCTGGAAAACCCTCGCGCAGCAAATTTTACGGGGCATGGCCACCGTCTTTGGCCTTGATGTGTCGGATCTTCGACGGAATAGGCGTCAGCCGAATGGAGAATAAAAGAACAGGGGTTAGGGATTTGTTTTGATTTTTGTAAAAGAATTGGCAGATTGCCATTCAGTTTTTTAGGGGTTTAATAACAAATAAAAACGGCGCCGTTTGAGAGGGTATAAGATCCGCGCGTAGACCTGGTTTGTGGCCTGGATTCGCGCCTTTCTACCTTAAAAGGTTTATTTTCGCATTAAGTCCCTCCATCCCATGTTGTGATTCGATTAAGCCTTATTTCAATTTCTTTTACATTTTAATTTTGTCTGGGGATTTACTTTCTGATTCAAATTAGTTCTGGTTTAAACGCTTCGTTTTGGAATCTGGTTTAATTTCGCTTTTAGTCCTTGCTAGTTTGTGCGTATTTTATTTTGATCCTTAACCTTATTTCAATAATTTTGGTTTATTTTTAAATCGTCATTTTTATTTCAATTGAGTATAGTTTCTGTTTTTTGATTCTTTGAAATTGTTTAAATAAGTTGTTTTGAATCATCTATTGTATTAATTTGTTTCATTTTTATTCTTCCAGTTATACATTTTTCTATTACCTTATCACCTAGTTATTTATCTTAAGGTTGTTTTTATACATTTCTTTATTTTAAAATTTAAATGATTCGTATTTTAAATGTTACATAAATTATCATGTCATATAGATATATGTGTTTTATATTAAATTATTTTATTCAATATATATTATTTGTTTCATTTTGTCTTATGTATGTATTATTTCTCCATATCTTCATTTAAATTTGTTTATATACGTATTTAAGCATCCATACATTTTTATTTAAATTTATTTGTACATATATCATGTCTTTAAAGTACCTCATTTTAAATTTTTATTTTGCCTATTTCAAATATTACCCATTATTTATTTATCTAAATGTATATATGTTTACATTAAATTATTTTTATTCAGTATATATAAGCTTCATGTTATTTTATGTATTTATTTTATTTTAAATCTATCTATATATTAAGCTTCATGTTATTTTATGTATTTATTTTATTTTAAATCTATCTATGTACATATATATTTTTTCTCTTATAAATCTAGTTATATTTGTTATTTGTTGCCATTGTAATTAAGACTTCCAACTTATTTATGCAAAATTATTTTTTTATCCAAATAAGTCAAATAAAATACGATTTGATTACTCGAAAGTTTTTCGAAATAAGGTGATATTTGGTGTTTGGAAATCTGAGAAATTGTGCCCTAACGTATTGGGTCGTGGTTTTTTCGTTTGACCAAATAACTTAATACCCTTTTTAATTGCATGATTTGGAAATTATAAGATGATCTCGACTTCGAGGATTCAAGATATTGCATCCTAACGTATTGGGTGTAGTATTTTGTTCCTTTGAGATGAGTGAATCTTATATTTAAATTTGGAATATTCCAACCCCATTTTCAAATAAATTGCATTTTCAAAACTTTTCAAATTTTCGACATTAGGACATCATTTAATCAATTTGGTACCAGTTTTGGGCATACGAGGGTGCTAATCCTTCCTCGTACGTAACCGACTCCCGAACTCATTTTCTTGTATTTCATAGACCAAAATATTTATTTTAAGTAAAAAATGTTTTATAAGGTGATCTGATCACACCTAAATAAAAAAGGATCAGTGGCGACTCCCGTTTTCGTTTTTCAAAGTTGATCCCCTTTTAAAAAAAAAAGGTTTCGACATTGTGAAAAGCTATTTGGGATAGCAAATGATGAGAATTGAATGCGTGATAACGATTTATTTATAAATTGACTAATTGAATGATTATTGACATTGTATAATTTAATGTAAATGTTTTATCATTTTATTTAAAGTATTCAAATTATAGAAATACCACTGAGTTTATACTCAGCGTACGGTTTGTTTTCCATGCGCAGGTTAGGTTAAAGTTAGATTGTTGAATCAACATCCAAAGCCGATCTCGAACTCATTATTGTGAAGTATATTTCTTTTTGGTAATGGCAGGTACCTAGGATGTTTATGTTTGCCATTTTGGAAAGTGTTTGTAAATAATATTATAAGATGATATTGGTTGGTTATATATAAACTTATGTACTATGTTGAAGTTAAAAGTGGTATGTTAAAGCTATTGCAAAGCATGAATGAATAGGCAAAATTTGAGTTAAATTGGTATAATTTAGAAATTGGTTTGATTGGTGATTATTTGGATTGTTTTGATAATATGAGTAAGGTATCTATGAGGGTTCATAGATTTGGCACATAGGATGTCTATTTTAACAAGTTTTAGATATGTTTAATCGTATTTTGAAGTGGTTGAGCATTTGGCTTTTGAGTTGCTTGTTGTTTAAGATTGCAGGGTATGGTAAACTTGATGCTTAAGGTTCATTTTGAGTTCACACGGCTAATACATGGGCGTGTGGTTTGGCCGTGTGTCCCCTGCAACTTAAAATTTCAAAACTGAATGCCTAGGAATTTTCACACGGGCAGAGACATGAGCATGTGTCTCAGCCATGTAAGGCATATGACCTAGTACACGGGCGTGTGGCTGGTCGTGTGAGGTAAGTTAGAGAGTTACACGAGGTAGGACACGGCATGAACCACGGGCATATCAAGGGGTCACACGGGTGTGTCCTTTGGCCACACGGGCGTGTGTGCTCTGCACTTAGGAAAAAATTTGAGGATTTCGCGAAAAATTTTCAGAGAACCTGAATAAGTCTTGAATTGTTTCTAATACATATTTAGGACCTTGAAGGCCTAATAAAGGGATGATATGATTAATTTATGAAGTGTATGCTAGGAGATTTGTTTAATGTTCGTATTTGATTTGAAAAGTTTGGTAATGCTCCGTAACCCTGTTCTGGCAACAGATAAGGGTTAGAGGGTGTTACATTTTGTATACCCTTTGGTCTTGTGTTTGAGTCCCTGTGAAAGCAATAAGAAAATGTTTTTTTTGTTATGCTGCCTTGTGAGTTAGTTTTTATTTTCTTAAATTAATTAAGTTTTTCCCAAAAACTTCCTACCTTTTTCACATTTCTCTTCCATTTTTTTTTCTTTATATCGTTTCTTCTTCTTTTCTTTTTGGTTGTGATTGTCTTCCACCCTTAGTTTATTATTTGAATCGTTTCAGATATGTTGCTCTAAATTTCGTTGTGCCATCGATCTTTTAGTCGAACTGCATCTCGAGATTTACATCCCTCCAATGATTTAAGAATTACATGTTGGTTGATTCATTTGCTGGTAAGTTTTGATTTGGGGCTTTGTGTCGAAAGTTTTTCGACATAACATTGGTTTTAGATGTTAGTTTAGCGATTTCATTGTGAATAAATATAACACCCCTTACCCGTATTCGACACTTGAATCGGGTACGAGGCATTACCGTACTTAACTGGATCAATCATACAACCTTGATCCATAAGATTTCGTTTCAAAATAAAACTTTTCATTTAAGACCCTAATATCCTTATTATGGGTCTACGTGTAACACCCCTTACCCGTATCCTACGCCAGAATCGGGCACGAGGCATTATCGAACATAACTCACTGGTCATGCAACTTTAGTCTATAAAATTTCATTCCAACTTAAAATATCTCTTCCATAATCAAAACATTCTCTTTCAGGACCTACGAGGCCTTAAACATGTATACGGAGGGTTTAGAACCCAATTGGAAACTTTTGTGCAATTAAAATTTTTTTACCTAAACAGGGGCCACACGCCCGTGTGAAATGGGACACGCTCGTGTGGGAAGGCTGTGTGGTCACACACGCCCATGCCCCTAACCCGTGTGGGATTTATTTTCATTTTGAACCTACAGGGGTTTTCACACGGCCGAACACACGCCAGTGTTCTTGGCCCGTGTGCTCCACACGACCTAGACACGCCTGTGTATTCCGTTTGTGATGTCAGCAACCTCATATGGGTCACACTGCCTAGGCACACGCCCGTGTGGCTAGCCCGTGGTCGACACTGACTCACAATACTAGCATGCATGGGACACACGGCCTGGTCACACACCTTTGGGACTGACCGTGTGTCACACACGGCCTACACACACGCCCGTGTGGCTACCCGTGTGGACAAGAACAAGGCTATTTGCTAAGCTCTTTTCACCGCCCTAGTTCACACAACATAATTCCATTCAACAAATCACTAAGCAACTCAGAGTTGCAACATACACTTCCATGAATAACTTCATCTTTTCATAAATTAGTAATAATGAGCCATCAATTATGGAAATATACAAAAGGGTTCATCTTTAAAGGAGCGAATACATACTTGGTCAAAATAACAACACAATTTACCTAGTCTAGCCCATATACATGCCATACTTAAAATACTAAGTTTAGATATACCGAGATGAGATAATAGTGTGGGCGATCTTCCAATTATCTTCGTATCCCTACCCTGCTCTTTGACACTATAAAACAAGGAAAAAAAAGGGAGTAAGCTTTAAGTTTAGTAAGTTTACATGTAAGCAATAAACATCATATTATGTGCTAATCAATGAGTAGCATTACATACTAAGCAAGAACAATCCACATTCCATGATCATGCTTACTCATTTCATCTCTTACCACATTCTAACCATATAACAAGCCAAATGCTCACATTATTTAACATACATCCCTGCACTTATCACCACATGATCACATGAAACAACACTTAACAATTTCACAATAAGCCATTCCTAGTAATACCAAACACTCGTTGGTATCGCACATAGCCCACCATCAAGAATATTTACGATGGTATCGCACATAGCCTACCAAATGATATTATAGACGATGGTATCGCACACAACCCATCGTGAATAAGTAATAAGGTGGTATCGCACATAGCCCACCAACAAGAATTATTAAGGTGGTTTCGCACACAGCCCACCATTAATTACTATGGGTAATATTCCTCACTTACATATCTATTTCAACGTTCATACGGAAATTATTCATTATCTACCAAATTCAATCCACTTGAATCATAAATGTTCTCAATCATACAATGCACCAATAAGTAACATGTGTATTTAAGATGCATCGTTTACACATAAACTTACCTCGGTGCAAAATGTGTTAAGTTGCGGTTTAATCCGAAACCTTGCCTTTTCCCCGATCAAGGTTAATTCCGCGCTCTTCTTGATCTATAATAACAAAATTCACTCGTTCAATTATTTTATAATCATAATACATCATAATCTCTACTTAGGTAAAAATGACCATTTTGCCCTTGTGGCAACATTATAATTTTGCCCCTAGGCTTGTAAATCATTTTAATCACATTTTCTCACTAAACAAGCCTAGTTGAACATTTATTCTCTTACAACTACTCACATATCTAACTATTTCATGCATTTATTACTAAATCACAACATTTACAACTTGGTCCCATTTAGGTGTTTTCATGATAACACCTTTCACAAAAGTTATTTCTCATCTCATTAACATTCATTTTCTTCCATAAAAACTCAGCAAACAACATAAACACTCTCATGGCAAGTCCCTAAACTTTCAACCATATTGCAAATTAGTCCCCTCATTAGCTAGCTTAAGCTTTGGGGGTCCAAAAAATACAAAAATCATCAAGAAAGACCTCTAAAATCACTTACTTGCAAGGAGATAGCTTGGCTGAAAGTTTGAAACCCAAAAACCTCTATTTTCTCTTCAATTTTCAGTGGAAGAAGAAGGGTGAATAGTGAAAGATGATATCTTTTCTTTTTATCTTATTTTATTCATCTTTTTATCACATAATTTCACCAAATTTTGACCAAAAATTTAATGCCCTTGTCTCCTTGTCTCTATGGCCGGCCAACACACTTATAATGGCCTAATTGCACTTTAAGGACCTCCAATTTAATATTCTATGGCTATTAGACACCTCTACCTTGAAAAATAGAACTTTCGCACTTTATGCGATTTAGTCCTTTTTCACAATTAAGCATGCAATCATTAAAATTAAAACACCAAAATTTTCATATAGCCATATATTAATGCCATAACACATAAAATAATATCAAAATAATTTTCTTAATCCTCGGATTAGCGGTCTGAAACCACTGTTCCGACTAGCCCCAAAATCGGGCTGTTACAACTCTTCCCTCCTTTAGAGATTTTTGTCCCCAAAAATTTTACCGGGTAAAAAGGTTTGGATATTGTTCTCTCATGGTTTCTTTCGGTTCCCACGTAGCTTCTTCCATACTGTGTTTTTGCCATAACACTTTTACTAAAGCTATGCTCTTATTCCTCAACTGTTTAACCTCCCGAGCCAATATCTTAATTGACTCATCTTCATAAGTCATGTTCCATCGTATCTCAATTTCTGATGGAGGGATCACATGCAAAGGATCAGAACGATATCGCTGCAACATCGATACATAAAACACGTTGTGTATTTTCTCTAACTCCACCAGCAAAGACAACCAGTATCCCATTGGCCCAATCCTTTCGGTAACCTCATACGGCCCTATGAATCGCGGACTCAATTTGCCCTTTTTACCAAATCTCAATATTTTCTTCCACAGAAATACTTTCAGAAATCTGCGTACGACTTTTGTCAGTCCAAAGCAGCTTTTAGATTATCACAGATCACTTTCACTTTTTCCTCGGTCTCTTTAACTAGATCGACCCCATGAATTTGCTTCTCATTAAGCTCGGTCCAATATAAAGGAATTCGACACTTGCGACCGTATAAAGCTTCGTACGATGCCATCCGTAGATTTGACTAATAACTGTTGTTGTAAGCAAACTCAATCAAAGGTAGATATCTTTCCCAACTACCTCCAAACTCTAACACACAGCATCAGAGCATATCCTCAAGGACTTGAATCACTCTTTTAGATTGGCCATCAGTTTGAGGATGGAACGCAGTAATAAAATTCAACCTTGTGCCTAAGGCTTCCTGTAACTTCCTCCAAAATCTCGAAGTAAATCTAGGATCTCTATCCGAGATAATAGATACAAGCACTCCATGTAATCTCACCACCTCAGTAATATACAACTCGGCCAACTTATCAAGTGAATAATCAACACGCACCGGTATAAAGTGAGCCGACTTCGTTAGTCTATCAACAATAACCCACACAACATCTTTCTTTTTCGGAGTCATAGGCAACCCTGTTACAAAATCCATGGTGATCCGATCCCACTTCCACTCGGGAACCATCATGGCTAAAGTAATCCCGAAGATACTTGATGCTCAGCTTTCACTTGTTGACAGATGAAACACTTTGTAACAAATTCGGAGATATCTCTTTTCATACACGACCACCAATAAAATTTCTTCAAATTATTGTACATTTTCGTTGATGGGCTCAAAACTAACTAATACTTCGACAAAGGCAAGCGCACCTATCGAACAGTAGTATAGTTATGGTGAGTCCAGAATATCGTACCCTCAAGGACTAAAATTACTAGTAATAACTATCTTTTTATTATCTAGCCTAGTAATTAAGGGGATTTATTTTTAATCTAAAATTTACTAACTAATTTAACTAACTAAATGACTATGAACGTGACAGAGAGTGAATTGGGAAAATACTTTTGGACAACTTATATGAGATAGGCAATACCTAAGAAAGAATCCACCTAGACTTCACTTATTACTTTTGATTCATATGATTTATTCACTTGACTTAATGATAAACCGTAATATGAACATATTTCGATCCCACATTTAGCATACTTTTGGGTGATTTAAGCCTTGAATTGTGTAATTTTGTGCTCTTAATCCTTTGTTTTCATGTTTTATATTCAGGAAAGCACCGGACGGTGAAAATAACGAGAAATGGGCCCAAAACGGAGTAAATGGGGCATAACACGAAATCAACACGGCCTGGGCCCAAGACCACACGGTCGTGCCTCATCCACAGACTCGAACACGGCCTGGCCACGATTCACACAGGCGTGTGCCATGGGCGTGTCCCTGACGTGAGAAAGAAGAGTTCCAGTCAGATTAGGGTACTTAGAGGCAAAGAAAGCAATTCCAAAAGCCTATATAAGCACCCTAGAGGCCAACCTTCAGGGGGCGTCCAGTGAGGACAAGGAGCCGAGCCAGAGAAGCCAGAATTGTGGAATTTACTCGAAGAAAGCCAGTTGATTCATCTCAAGAAGCCGGAGTTATACTCAAGACAGAGGATCTCTCCTTCAATCCCTTCAGGGGTTTTAGGGTTTTCTTATGTTTTGTTTTATATTTTCTTTTGAGATGTATTCTTTTACGATTATGAACTAAACCCTCAGATACATAAGGGGGATGAAACCTAGATGAATCTTGTTATCGTTTGCTAGACTATATGATAAATACTTGATTTGTTCTTAACTATGTGTTCTTAATTCTTGTGTTGATATTTCCGGGATATTGATTCAAGTACTGATGTGCTTAGGTAGAGGAGGAATAGACCCTGCCTAAGAGTAGATCCAGCATAGTTGAGCGGAGTTGCTCGCGCACCTAGAGATAGGGTGATGAAAATCTACCGGATTAGGGTCAAACCTAATATGAGAGTCCATAGATCGAGTTAATGCAATTCTAGGGGTTTTAATTAGAAAGAGATTTCAATTAATCAACCTAGGGTTAGACGTTAGTTGCCTCGAGAGAGGGATTAATATACAATAGGGAATCTTACGGATCAAGTCAAATCGTCTGGTTCAAAGTTAGATAACAAGTGAAGTCTAGGTGGACTCTTCCTCGGGTATTGTCTTAATCAATTGGTTTTTCCCAAAGTTATTTCTCCAATTCATTCTCTTTGTCTTTGCATCTTTAGCTTAGTTGTTAGTTAATTTTAGATTAGATAAAAATTCTTTTAATTCTTAGGCTAAATAATAAAAAGAAAGTTAGTATTAGTACTTTTGGTTCCTTTGGGTTTGACAATACGGTATTGCCGCTAAGCTATACTACTGGTCGATAGGTGCACTTGCCTCAAGTCGTTGTCACAGTTAGTTTCTAGGCTCGATCATTCTTTTTATAAAATTTTAAGACTCTAACACATGATCACTTAATCTGTAGAAATCCCTGATTTATGTTAATATCTCTTTCAAGACAAAAAACTGACTCTAGGTTGATTAATTGAAATCTCTTTCTAATTAAAACCCTTATTGTCGTATTAACTCGATCTATGGATCCCCTTATTAGATTTGACTCTAATCCGACAGATTTACGTCGCCCTATTTCTAGGGTTGCAATCAACTCCATTTAATTGTGTTAATCTTCTCTTAAAAATGGACTTTTGCTCCACTGAATAAGCACATTCGACTTGAATCAATAACCTGAATTATCAAAACAAGAATAAGAACTCACAATTAAGAATAAGAACAAGTGTTTATCTTATAAGTCAAATAATAATAAGATCTATCTTAGGTTTCATCCCCGCAAGTATTTGAGGGATTTAGTTCATACTAATAGAGGGAAACATCTTAAAATAGGGAAAACAATAAAACATATGAAAACCCAAAAACTTCTAAAGAACTTGATGGGAGATCTTCAGTCTTGATGGAGATCCTTCTCCTAAGCTGTTCCCGATGGCTATCTTGGAGTATTTTTTGCCTTCTACTCGTCGTCTACTCGACGTCCTGTTGACCTCCTCTTTTAGGTTACCCCAGGGTGTTTATATAGGCTTTGAGATGCCTTTCTTGGCCCACAAGTAACCTTTTCCGAATAGAATTAAACTCAGGTCCAGTAGGGACATGCTTGTGTGACACGCCCATGGTCGATAGTCCAGGCTGTGTTTGGTTCTACTTAGCACACACGGCCGTGTGGATTTGCCCGTGTGCGGTGGTCCAGGCCGTGTAGGCCCATTTTGTCCCTTTTGGCCTGTTTCTCGTTCTTTTCGTCTCCCTAAGCTCTCCTGAGTGTAAAACACGAAATTAAAGGATTAGGAGCATCAAATTCATCAAATCTAATGAAAATTCATCCAAAAGTAAGTCAAGCATGGGGTTAAAATATGCGTAAATTATGGTTTATCAAATATCCCCACACTTAAACCTTTGCTTGTCCTTAAGCAAAATCCTCAACTCACAATTAAAATTAACTTCTTCAATTCATAATCTTCATTAATAATGTTTCATCATAATTCATAGATAATTGATACATTGATAATTTAACTAAAAGAGTCCTAAAGATTCAAACAATCTAAGTCATAAATTTTTATAGCACGAAAATATAGGTGTTTCCCTTTACCTAAATAATTACCTCTGACTCAAAACTTACAAGAATTGACATCCTCACTAAAGATTCACTCAAATCACTCAAGGTGTTTAAGGTTCAAATTAAGCACTCAAAAGTCAAGCATGAAATGTTAATCCCATAGGCTTGCATGAAAATCAAATCTCCACCACTATAAAATGAGATGATATACAAATCAAAAGGTCTTAAAAGGGGTTGTAATGGGGCTTAGGTTAAAGGTGTGGATAAAGGCTGAATTAGAGGGTTAGAATCGAGATCGAATTTACCAATTACCTAACTAGAAAAATAACTAATACTGAATAATTACATTGATTGAAAACTTATCACTAAATAACACGAGCTTCTTCTAATGATATGAAATTAACAGTTTGAGCTCACAACACTAATAATGAATAAATTTCCAACTTTTTTTTAAAAATACAATAATAAGATAGAATTTAACAACTGAAATAAAGAAAATAGTTAGGCAACTGATCAAATCAACTCTCGACATAAGGGGGTTAAAGGAGGAGAAGTAAAAATTTGGTTTTGGGTTAATATTAATGGGTGAGTCAAGGAATCGTTTATTAGGCTAAAAAAGGTTCACTAGGGGTTAATTATGAGGGTAGGCTTTTTGTGGAGTGAGTGGGTTAATTTCTAGGTGCCTTTATCATCTCAGTATATCAAATCAGAAATATGGTCTCGACATGTATAATCGAAGCAAATTCTAGAATAACAAATCAATGTTGACACACTCATAATCAATAAAGTGAGCAAGAAATATATATGCTCTAAAAGGCTCAAAATCTCACAGAAATTATGGTTTTTGATGTCAACCTTGTAAATTCCAAACTTCAAAGTAATATTTAAGATTAGGGAAACAACTTAATAAATTTTTAATTCTGAAAATAGACTTATCATGCTTGATTCTCTAATGTCTTAAAGTTTAAACCATCAATGCACAATTATCTATGACTTAATCCGAAACATATCAATGAAAATCATAAATCAATAGAAGTTTCATTCTAATAGTAATATGAGAAAATTACTTAAGAACAAAGCATAATTCAGTATTGTTGACACCTCTCCACACTTAAGACGTACATTGTCCTCAATGCACAAAGATAGATATCTACAATATATAAAATCATAAGATAGGGAGAGAAGTGAACTTCCTGAATTTTGGATGGAGTCAAAGAAAAGAATGGTAAGTTAGGCATAGATGAACCCGGAGTTGGATACTCCAGTGGAGGTGTGGCCGTTCTTTAATAGCCCTTTGAACCTAAATTAAAGAAATCAAAATATAATAATATAAATTAAAGACAAGAAAGATAAAGGGACAGAATTTAAAAATGAAAATAAAAGAGAAAGAAAAAATAAATGGACACAAAGGTCCTTGTCCTGTCGAGTAAATGAAGCGGCCGGCATGAACTGATGTAGATTGGTCTCGTACGGGGAAACCGTGGTAGGGTCCTTTCGCTTCTTCGACATGGGGATGGTAGTGTAAAGAGAGAATGAGGGAAAGAGGGAAAGGAAAATGAAAGGAGAAAGATAATAGAAAAAGAAAAGGGTGTGGTGGTTAGGGTTTGGGAGAAGAAGTATTTAGGGAGAAAGTGAGAAGAAGGGGGTTTTAAATAGGAATCAGGGACCTGGTTGCTGCCCACGCCCGTGTGCCATGGTCGTGTTAGGTCACACGGCCGTGTGGTGCTTTGTTCATTTCTCCCACACCTGTGTAGAGGTTTCCACGCCCATGTTGATTAATCAGTGTCGACCACGGCCTAGGAACACGGACGTGTCGCACACCCGTGTTACTTTCTCAGTGTTTACCCCGACCGTACCGCACGGCCGTGGCATTTCATTGTCGCCCGTGGTTTGGGGAATTTTTGTCCTTGGTTCGCACGGTTTCTACCATGCCAATGTGCGTATTTGTGGTGTCAACACGGCCACGACCACGCCCGTGTGCAAGGCCGTGTGGTAGGGAAACCTGCGCTGTATTAAATTGGTTAGTTTTTAGTTAGGAGCTAAAAATGGAAAATATGAAAATTAATGGGGTTAGTGCTCGGGTTGCCTCTCGAGAAGCACTCGTTTAAAGTTTTAAGCTAGACTTACATTGCATTCACATAATCATGGTGGTTTGAGGAGTTGAAACTCCTCATTCTTGCTATCAATTGTATTAAAATAAGGTTTTAAACGAGTACGATTTACCTTGAAGGTGCCAAATTGAGAATGTGTTATCTTGACTGTACCGTATGGGAAAGTATTAAGTACCGTGAAAGGAGTTATTCCATTAGGTTCAGAAGTGGCAACACGAGGATCTGAATTATCCATTAGAACTTGGTCTCCAACCTTGAAGTAGTTTGCTTCATCTTTAAGTTCGTTATGGAGTTGCCTTGGTTTTGCTTCGTGTGTTCTTAGTTTCTCTTTGACATGTTTCTTCCACTCATCTAGTTCATCGATTTGAAGCCGTCGCTCCTCATGAGTTATTTCTTTGTTGGCACGAGGTCTAGGATATGGCTCAGTTGTGTAATTTCATGGTGCTTCCTGGAAAGAAGGTTGAACCAAATGGTCATCAATAGAATTTATGTTTTAACCTTTATTACTCGATGTCCTAGCCGAGTCAAGAGCCTAAAGAGTGATTGTTTCGTCACCTACACGAAGTGTGAGTTCACCTGTACCAACATCAATTTTAATTTTAGCAGTTGCTAAAAAGGGTCTGCCTAAAATTAAAGGAACATTATTGTCCTCATCCATGTCTAAAACAACAAAGTCTACTGGGAATATGAATTTATCAGTTTTTACTAGTACATCTTCGGTTATACCCCTAGGAATTCTAATAGTTTTATAAGCTAATTGAATGCTCATCTTAGTTTGTTTGGGTTTCCCAAGACCTAGCTGTCTAAACATTTTATAAGGCATAAAATTTATGCTTGCCCCTAAATCTGCTAAAGCATTATTAATAGATAAACCACCAATTAAGCATGGAATTGTAAAACTCCCTGGATCTTTTAACTTTTGTGGTAGTTTATTTTGTAAAATTGCTGAGCACACTGCATTTAGCTCCATATGCGATGCCTCATCTAACTTCCATTTGTTTGCCAAAAGCTCTTTTAATTTTTTTTTTTTTGAATTAGGCATCTGCGAAAGAGCTTCAATAAACGGTAAGTTAATATGTAATTTTTTTAAGAGTTTAAGAAATTTACCGAATTGTTCATCTGTGTGGTCTTTCTTTGTCGTATTGGGATATGGCAGATGAGGTTGGTATTCTGTACTTGTAACACCCCTTACCTGTATTCTATACCAGAATAGGGTACGATGCATTACCAAAACACATACACTTGTAAACGTATTAAACCGAGTCATAAAATTTCATCCAAATTATGCATCATCACAAACATACAACTTGAATAACACTAGCCAACATCAATGACCTTATACAAAATAAACTACTAAATACTAAAGGCCAACATTTTAGGCCAAACCAATTATGACATATACAAATGACTAAGTCCCCTATACATGCCATAAACTTAAGAGGTTTGTATTCACTTTTACCCCACCATAATAGCTTGATAGTGTGATTACATCTCCGGCGATCTCCAACTTGAGTTAGCATACAACCCTATAAGATATGGGAAAGGAAGGGAAGTAAGCTACAAAGCTTAGTAAGTAAGTATGTAAATAATTAATAATGGATTTATTAAGTTTACAAAACAACACAATCAAATCTAAAATCAATTTCATCATTTATTCAAGTTTGGAGCAAGCTGTCTATTCGAGTCACAGTCACTAAATTATTTTTATCTGAAGCTACGAAACTCCAAATTAAGATCCGTAAATTTTCCCTGAAACTAGACTCATTTAGCTTCGCACCATAAATTGTTTAGAATTTTTGGTCTTTCCAATTAGTACAGTTTATTCATTCAAGGTTCCCCTGTTTTGCTGTTCGACTACTCTAACCACTTTTCACTACGAACCAATTTTATCATTATACAGAATTCATATGATGATAAAATTTATTTCATTTCAAAATAGACTAATTAAGGATTTCAATCATATAACTTATACCCCATAATTAGTTTTTTAGAATTTGTAATGATTTTTCCAAGACAGGACAGGGGATCAAGTAACCATTCTGAACCAGTCTCACAAAAGTTTAAATATCTCAAAATATACAATTCCTTTACTTTCTCTGTTTCTTTTATATAAAAATAGACATAATAAGATTTAAATAAATATCTTATACAAATTATAATTTCATTTCTACCATTTGTGGTGATTTTTCAAATTCACATCACTGCTGCTGCCCAAAACAGTTTTATTATAAATTTTTGCTTTCTCTCACTTTAGTTGTATTCATTACTTATCTATAACAATCATTCCAATTTCCAACCACATATTGAGCATATTGCTCATGCATTACACATACATATACAAATACTTATCACTACAACATCTCACATAATTTCATTTAGTCAGTTTTCCCCTTGAACGCTTCGGAATAATAACGAATATGCGGTGGTTTCGCACACAGCCTACCTTTGAAATCGAAGCTCTCTTGTACACATAGTGGCTTTCACTCAATACCACTCATGTAACCTAGCTCGATTGTACTCATAATTCTGGCTCTCTTGTACATATGGTGGCCTTCACTTAGCACCACTCATATGACCTAGCCTTCTCGTAGCTCTCTTGTACACATAGTGGCTCACACCATATACCACACATGTGACCTAGCTACATATAGCTTTCTTGTACACATGGCGTACTCTCGGTACTACACATGTGACCTAGCTATGTATACGAAATCTCTTGTAGCTCTCTTGTGCACATAGTGGCCTACACTTAGTACCACTCATGTGACCTAGCTACATGCCAATTACATCTTTCGATTCCGAAGGTTCAAACGGGAAATAACTCACTTTTTAACACTTTATTTCATTCTTTCAATAGTTAATTATGATTCAAAAATCAGATACAATACATTAAACATGCTGAAATATAAAACGTCAATAAAAATAATAAATTATTTACATACTACTTACCGCGGTGCAAAATATGGCAAAATTTGCAATTTAGTCCTTAACCTTTTCTTTTCCCCGATCAAGGTCAATTCCTCATCTTTCTTGATCTATAATAACATATTTAACTCATTTAATACTCACATTATTCAGTTTAGTCCAAAATCACACTATGACAAAATTACATTTTTGCCCCCTAACTTTCACAAAATTACGATTTTTCTCCTAAGCTCGAAAATTAAACTTCATCCTATTTTCTTACATTTTAGGACATGCTGAACATTTTTCCCTTCTATGGCAACATCAAATTCTCACTCTAACATGTACTTATGAACATTAGGTATTTTTACCGATTATGTTGTTTTACTCGTTTTTACGTAAATTTGCTTAGCAAAAGTTGTTTAACATAATTTTAGCCTTCATATTCTATCATAAAACATCAAAATAAACACATTTCACCTATGGGTATTTTTCCAAATATGAACCCTAGGTTAAAATATTGCTAGAATAAGCTAAACCGAGTTACCAGGATTCCAAAAACGTAAATAACATGAAAAACGGGGCTTGGATTGACTTTCTATGGAGCTTGGAAGCTTGGAAACCCTAGCTATGGAGCCCCCCCTTGAAGATTCGGCCTAAGGAAGAAGATGAGCATATTTTGTCATCTTTTTCTCTTTTAATTTCTTTTTATTACCAAATGACTAAATTACCCTTCATTAAAAACTTTGGTTCTTTCTACCTATATTTGTCCATTTTTGTCCATGAATGCCTAATGGTATAATTACCATTTAAGTACCTCTACTTCAATTTAAAATTTCATAACAATTGGACACCTCTAACATGTAGAACTCAACTTTTGCACTTTTTACAATTTAGTCCTTTTGACTAAATTGAGTGCCCAAACGTCAAAATTTTCGAATGAGATTTTCACAAAATCATTCCGTGAAATTGTAGACCATAAAAATATAAATAAAATAAATTTCTCAACACTATGACAAAATTACATTTTTGCCCCCTAACTTTCACAAAATTACAATTTTTCTCCTAAGCTCGAAAATTAAACTTCATCCTATTTTCTTACATTTTAGGACATGCTGAACATTTTTCCCTTCTATGGAAACATCAAATTCTCACTCTAACATGTACTTATGAACATTAGGTATTTTTACCGATTATGTTGTTTTACTCGTTTTTACGTAAAATTGCTTAGCAAAAGTTGTTTAACATAATTTCAGCCTTCATATTCTATCATAAAACATCAAAATAAACACATTTCACCTATGGGTATTTTTCCAAATATGAACCCTAGGTTAAAATATTGCTAGAATAAGCTAAACCGAGTTACTAGGATTCCAAAAACGTAAATAACATGAAAAACGGGGCTTGGATTGACTTTCTATGGAGCTTGGAAGCTTGGAAACCCTAGCTATGAAGCCCCCCCTTGAAGATTCGGCCTAAGGAAGAAGATGAGCATATTTTTTCATCTTTTTCTCTTTTAATTTCTTTTTATTACCAAATGACTAAATTACCCTTCATTAAAAACTTTGGTTCTTTCTACCTATATTTGTCCATTTTTGTCCATGAATGCCTAATGGTATAATTACCATTTAAGTACCTCTACTTCAATTTAAAATTTCATAACAATTGGACACCTCTAACATGTAGAACTCAACTTTTGCATTTTTACAATTTAGTCCTTTTGACTAAATTGAGTGCCCAAACGTCAAAATTTTCGAATGAGATTTTCACAAAATCATTCCGTGAAATTGTAGACCATAAAAATATAAATAAAATAAATTTCTCAACACTATGACAAAATTACATTTTTGCCCCCTAACTTTCACAAAATTACAATTTTTCTCCTAAGCTCGAAAATTAAACTTCATCCTATTTTCTTACATTTTAGGACATGCTGAACATTTTTCCCTTCTATGGCAACATCAAATTCTCACTCTAACATGTACTTATGAACATTAGGTATTTTTACCGATTATGTTGTTTTACTCGTTTTTACGTAAAATTGCTTAACAAAAGTTGTTTAACATAATTTCAGCCTTCATATTCTATCATAAAACATCAAAATAAACACATTTCACCTATGGGTATTTTTCCAAATATGAACCCTAGGTTAAAATATTGCTAGAATAAGCTAAACCGAGTTACTAGGATTCCAAAAACGTAAATAACATGAAAAACGGGGCTTGGATTGACTTTCTATGGAGCTTGGAAGCTTGGAAACCCTAGATATGAAGCCCCCCTTGAAGATTCGGCCTAAGGAAGAAGATGAGCATATTTTTTCATCTTTTTCTCTTTTAATTTCTTTTTATTACCAAATGACTAAATTACCCTTCATTAAAAACTTTGGTTCTTTCTACCTATATTTGTCCATTTTTGTCCATGAATGCCTAATGGTATAATTACCATTTAAGTACCTCTACTTCAATTTAAAATTTCATAACAATTGGACACCTCTAACATGTAGAACTCAACTTTTGCACTTTTTACAATTTAGTCCTTTTGACTAAATTGAGTGCCCAAACGTCAAAATTTTCGAATGAGATTTTCACAAAATCATTCCGTGAAATTGTAGACCATAAAAATATAAATAAAATAAATTTCTCAACATCGGATTTGTGGTCCCGAAACCATTTTTCCGTTTAGGCCTTATTTCGAGATTGTACAGTACTTATCAGTTTTGGTTTATCATGGCTTACCTCAACCTTACCTTCCTCTACCACATTCTCTTGCCTTAATTTTGGTTCATCTAACCCTTTACTATCATGGGAAGTAATGGCCTGAAGTTGCTCCTTTGGGTTTGTTTCAGTGTTGCTTGGCAAGCTGCCTTGTGGCTGTTCAGATATGAGCTTAGCAAGTTGTCCTAATTGGTTCTCGAGCCCTTGAATCAATGCTTGATAATTTTTGAGTGTTGTTTTAGTGTTTTGGAAACGGGTTTCTAACACCGTGATAAATTTTGTTAGCATCTCCTCAAGGTTCGGCTTTTTCTCTTGTGGGTAGGGTTGCTGTTGAAAGCCTAGAGGGGGCTGTTGTCTCTGATTTCCTTGGCCACCCCGTGAGAAGTTTGGGTGATTCCTCCAACCTGGATTGTAAGTGTTACTATAAAGGTTATTTTGAGGTCTAGAATTGTTACCCATATAGTTCATCTGTTCGTTTTCTATGCCAGGTTTGTAGGGTGGATATTCTGTATTGTTCGTCCCTCCTCCATTTGTGTCTCACTGTATAACTGGATGTACCTGCGAAGAACCACACAAACCATCAAATTTTTGTACTTAAAAGTTCTACCTGGTTTGATAGCATGCTCACTGCGTCGAGGTTGAAAACATTGGCGGCTTTTGTTGGCTTTGTCCTCATAACTTGCCACTGATAATTATTCAGTGCCATCTCCTATATAAACTCATAAGCCGCTTCAGGGGTCTTGTTATTCAGGGTTCCACTGGTGGCTGAATCAATCAACTGCCTAGTTGAGGGGTTCACACCATTGTAAAAAGTTTGAACCTGTAGCCACAAGGGTAACCCATGATGAGGGCATCTCCTTAGTAAATCCTTATATCTCTCCCATGCATCGTAGAGTGTTTCTAGATCCATCTGCACAAAAGAAGAAATATCATTCCTCACCTTAGCCGTTTTAGCTGGCGGAAAATATTTTAACAATAATTTTTCAATCATTTGATCCCATGTAGTGATTGATCCTCGTGGTAACGAGTGCAACTACTATTTAGCTTTGTCCCTTAATGAAAAGGGAAACAACCGAAGGCGAATGGCATCATCAGAAACGCCATTAATTTTGAACGTATCGCATAATTCCAGAAAATTTGCCAAGTGATTGTTTAGATCCTCATCCTGCAAACCATCAAACTGAATAAACTGCTGAATCATCTGAATAGTGTTAGGTTTCAGTTCAAAATTATTTGCAGCAATAGTAGGTCTAACAATACTTGATTCAGTTCCTGTTAAAGTAGGTTTAGCATAATCATACATAGTACGAGGAGCAAGATTTTGATTCACCGGGTTTGCAGCAACCACAGGAGGTAGCGGATTATTATCGGTCATCTCTTCGGTAGTATTGGTTTCGTCTTCTTGCTCTTCTTCTATGTAGGCTTCACCTTATTTCTCTTCGATTTCTGTGAGCGGTGTGTTCTATCTCACTGTCAAAAATCAAGGGTCCTGACGGGTTTCTTCTAGTCATAAACTAAAATTACCTGCTAGAAACAAATAAAAGAAAAATTAGCAAAGTTAAAATAAAAAAATATATTGCAAATAAATAAAATGGCTAAAGTAATAAAAATTTAGTGTTACTAATATCTTAGTCCCCGGCAACGGCGCCAAAAACTTGATGGGCTCGAAACTAACTAATATTTCGACAAAGGCAAGCGCACCTATCGAACAGTAGTATAGTTATGGGGAGTCCGGAATATTGTATCCTCAAGGACTAAAATTACTAGTAATAACTATCTTTTTATTATCTAGCCTAGTAATTAAAGGGATTTATTTTTAATCTAAAATTTACTAACTAATTTAACTAACTAAATGGCTATGAACGTGACAGAGAGTGAATTGGGAAAATACTTTTGGACAACTTATATAAGATAGGCAATACCTAAGGAAGAATCCACCCACACTTCACTTATTACTTTTGATTCATATGATTTATTCACTTGACTTAATCCGTACAAATCCCTGATTTATGTTAATATCTCTTTCAAGACTAAAAACAACTGACTCTAGGTTGATTAATCGGAATCTCTTTCTAATTAAAACCCCTATTGTCACATTAACTCGATCTATGGATCCCCTTATTAGATTTGACTCTAATCCGGCAGATTTTTGTCGCCCTATTTCTAGGGTTGCAATCAACTCCGCTTAATTGTGTTGATCTACTCTTAAACAGGGACTTTTGCTACACTGAATAAGCACATTCGACTTGAATCAATAACCTAGATTATCAAAACAAGAATAATAACTCACAATTAAGAATAAGAACAAGTATTTATCTTATAAATCAAATAATAATAAGATCTATCTTAGGTTTCATCCCCTCAGGTATTTGAGGGATTTAGTTCATACTCATAGAGGGAAACCTCTTAAAATAGGGAAAACAACAAAACATATGAAAACCCAAAAACTTCTAAAGAACTTGATGGGAGATCTTCAGTCTTGATGGAGATCCTTCTCCTAAGCTGTTCCCGACGGTTGTCTTGGAGTATTTTCTGCCTTCTACTCGACGTCCTGTCGACCTCCTCTTTTAGTTTTCCCCTTAGGGTGTTTATATAGGCATTGAGATGCCTTTCTTGGCCCACAAGTATCCTTTTCCGATTAGAATTAAACTCAGGTCCGGCAGGGACACGCCCATGTGACACGCCCGTGGTCGATAGTCCAGGCAGTGTAGGCCCATTTTGTCCCTTTTTGGCCCGTTTCTCATACTTTTCGACTCCCTAAGCTCTCCTGAGTGTAAAACATGAAATTAAATGATTAGGAGCATTGAATTCATCAAATCTAATGAAAATTCATCCAAAAGTAAGCTAAGCATGTGGTTAAAATATGTGTAAATTATGGTTTATCATTCGTGCTATTGGGATGGAATGACAAGTGACCACTGTGTGCTTCATGTAAAATTTTCTGGATCAACTCATTATTTTAGGTACACAAATCCTATCTTGAAACATCAAACAACCATCTGAACTCACCTGAAAGTCAGAATCATTTCCCAATTCATACTTAGCTCTCTTAGCTTGCATCTCATTATCATTCTTTTGAGCCTCACATATCTGTTGAATAAATAATGGTCTAGCCTTCAACTCGGCTAATATAGCACCATCATCAGACAACGCTAAGCTCGTACTCATGGCCCTCAAAGCATACAAAGATTTTCTACTCAAGGCATCCGCCACTACATTTGATTTACCCGGATGATAATCAATTACTAGCTCATAGTCCTTCAATAATTCGAGCCACTGTCGTTGTCACAAATTCAAATTCTTTTGGTCCATTAAGTACTTCAAACTCTTATGATCGGTGAAAATTTGGCACTTCTCACTATATAAATAATGACGCCAGATCTTTAATGCGAAAACAATCGCAGCCAACTCCAAATCATGAGCCGGATAATTTTTCTCATGCGGTTTTAGCTTTCTCGAGGCGTAAGCTACTACCTTACCCTCTTGCATCAGCACACACCCGAGACCATTTAATGACGCATCACTGTAGACCACAAACTCTTTCCTCAACTTAGGCTGTACTAAAACCGCTGCCTCAGTCAACAATGTTTTCAATCCTTCAAAAATCTGTTAACATTTCTCTGTCCTTTCAAATTTGACATCTTTATGCAACAGTTTCGTCATTGCGGTAGCAATCATGGAAAACCCCTTTACGAATCGTCTGTAGTACCCCGCTAAACCCAAAAAGCTTCTGACTTCCGACACATTTCTTGGCGGTTTCCACTCTACAATAGCCGAGATCTTACTCAGATCAACTCTAATACCATCACCTGACACCATGTGTCCTAGGAATCCGACCTCTAGGAGCCAAAACCCACTCTTTCTAAATTTAGCATACAACTGCTTGTCTCTTAAAGTCTACAAAACAATTCTCAGGTGCTCTGCATGATAACACTCATCCCGAGAATAAATTAATATGTCGTCGATAAAAATAACCACAAATTTATCCAAATACGGTCGAAAGGCATGACTCATTAAATCCATAAAAATCGCAGGAGCATTCATTAAACTGAATGGCATGACAGGAAACTCATAATGGCCACACCTCGTCCGAAATGCAGTTTTCGGCACATCTTGCTTCTTAACCCTCAACTGGTAATAGCCAGACCTTAGGTCTATTTTAGAGAACACCGTAGCTCCCTTCAGTTGGTCAAATAAATCATCTATCCTTGGCAAAGGATACTTATCTTCACAGTCACTTTGTTAAGCTGTCTGTAATCTATGCACAATCTCATCGACCCATCTTTCTTCTTCATAAAAAGTACTGGAGCACCCCACGGTGAGTAGCTCGGTCTTGCAAAACCATTGTCCGTTAACTCTTACAACTGAACTTTCAATTCTTTTAGTTCCAATGGTGCCATCCTATATGGAGCAACTGAAATAAGTGCCGTTCTCGGAACTTACTCAATCCCAAACTCGACCTCTCTAACTGGAGGTAATCCGGGTAACTCTTCCAGGAACACATCTTGATATTCGCATACCACCGACATTGTAACACTCCTAACCCGTATCCGTCGCCGGATTAGGGTTACATGGCATTACTAGTTATGTCACAACTTTTAATCAATCACTTAAGTCATAAATAAACAATCTTATAAAATAATACAAAAAAATTAAAATGATCACATATGCATGTAAATATGTATTACATTTAATTTCTTAAAACATACTTACCATGCTAGACCTAAGTCATATACAACATAATAATTAAAGATGATTATCAAAAAGATGATTTAAAACATACTTCATTCAATTGACTAATTATTGTAAGATTGTTCACATATATATATACTCCAAATGGGTCATTGCATCGATTTACAATTTAGTTCTATTCATTTAATAAATTGAGTCAACTTAATCGAATATACATATGCACATAATTAGTTCTTAACTATGTAATAATCATGGCATTTAAATAAACATATATGAGATCACATGTACATTGCTCATACCAAATTCAAAAAGAACCAACACTCAGTCGAACCAATGCACACTTTAATTTGTTGGCATGCGCATAATTGAGCCACAAATATTTATACAACTCATTCATTACTTTTGCATACATTCAAGCATACACATGTGCATACATTGCCTTTAGTTCAATTGAATCAAAACGACCAACACAAATTAAATATATATATATACATATCATATGTCCTATCACTAAATGCGTTTACAGCCATACTCAAAGCCAAGTCATACCAAGCATCAAGATTATCAAAAACGAACTACTTATAAGCCATTCAGCTCATTCCCCAATCAAGCCATAAAATTTAAAGTAATATACACACATGCCATATAACATAGTTACCAAATGAACTTATAATATGACTGATTATATATATATATATCCAACAAGCATCATATTCAAGCCATTTTCGTATGGCTATATATATATATATATAAGAACAAATTCATAGCTCAAAACATAGTCTAGCCTATACATGCCTTTAGTTCAAAAGTCCAAACTCAAAAGTACCAAAATAGGTTGATAGTGTGGATGACTTCGTCGACGATCCTTTGAGCCCGTAGCTTGATCAAAATCTATAATACAGAACAATGAACACACACACAGTAAGCTTACTAGCTTAGTAAGTCTTAAGCAAATGTATTACATCAAATATTCATTCAATCATTTTCAATAACATACATCATACCATGAAATTTAAAGTTTAACACTTATTGGTCTACTAATGCCGAATACAAATACCTCATTTAGCTCAATCATTGAAATTATTTTATCTTTAATCTTCAATTTATTAGCTCATCATGTAATTCAAATATAAATTAATAGCACTTCTCCAACTACTAATACTTTCGATACATTTAATTCAATAGGATCACATATACACAAGTAAGTATATACTTACACTTAGCAATTTCATATACAAGAGAACATAATCAATTATCTATAAATTCATTTGACATTTTATTCATTCGAATACATGGCATCAAAGTAATCCTAACATGATCACATAAACATAAGTATAAAGCCGAATATACAAGATCAATTAGTATCATTCTCGTTCGACAATTTAACACATGAATATTTACCTTATTGATCTAATATAGAAGATCAATTTAATAACTTGTAGGCACTTACCTGTATGGCCGAACATACATATATAACTTGTAATATCGACTTACTTCCTTGACGATTACTTAACTAGAAAAGTTTATGTCTTGCAAATAGGAATTTCATCACCGGTTTAGAACCTGTTAGGCGTCAGCCTAAATCACTCACCGGCACTAGGCCTGCTAGACCCGAGGTCTGAAATTTAAACACTGGCATTTAGCCTGCTAGGCATTAAGCCCAATATAATTCATCGGCACAAGGCCTGCTAGGCAATAAGCCCTATATAATTCACCGGCACAAGGCCTGCTAGGCTCAAAGCCCGAATTGATATTATTCAACCATCTCGTACACAATACCTTTTACCAAAATCACATATATAACACATAATTCATCTCACTTTCACCTCATGAATTCAATTTAATTTAACTACCTTTCATTGTTAAATTTAATATGTCACATTCGGCTATGTCCTCATTTCAATCCAATAATTCAAAATTCAGCATATAACTAGGTTACGAACAATATTTATAGTATTAACTTGCTTAAAGACTTACCTCGGCTATAGATGGACGACGAAGATCGGCTATTCGTGAACTTTCGCTTTTCCCCGATCCAAATCTGATTTTCTTTGTTCTTGATCTAAACATTTTGAAAATGAGCTCATTCAAACACATTTCATCTCAATTTAGTCCCAAAACACATAAATAGGCAAATTACCATTTTACGACTCTCCCGAAATCACTGTTCCGATTAGGGTCAAATTCGGACTGTTACAACTCTCCCCCCTTAGGGATTTTCATCCCTGAAAATCTTACCGTTAAACAAAGTGGGATATTGTTGTCTCATTGACTCCTCAGGCTCCCAAGTAGCCTCTTCTATTCCATGTCGATTCCATAGTACTTTTACTAACGGAATTTTCTTGTTTCTCAATTCTTTCACTTCACGAGCCAAGATACGGATCGGTTCTTCCTCGTACGTCATATCAGATCGGATTTCATTATCAGACGGGGCAATCACATGTGACAGATCTGATCTATATCTCCGAAGCATCAAAACATGGAATACATTATGTATCTTTTCTAATTCAGAGGGAAACTTTAATCTATAAGCAACAGGCCCAACACGTTCGATGATCTCATACAGTCCGATGAACCTCACACTTAATTTGCCTTTTCGACCAAATCGAATTACTTTCTTCCACGGAGAAACTTTCAAAAATACCTGGTCTCCAACCTGAAACTCAACGTCTTTATGTTTCAAATTCGCGTATGACTTTTGGCGATCTGATGCAACTTTCAAACTATCTCGGATTATTGCCACTTTCTGTTCAGTCTCTTTAACCAAATCTACCCTGTGTATCTTGCTTTCACTGAGCTCAGTCCAGTACAAAGGTGTACGACATTTACGATGTACAAAGCTTTGTAGGGTGCCATTTTGATACTAGATTGAAAGCTATTACTGTAAGCAAATTCAATCAAAGGTAAGTATCGCTCCCACGTACCTTCAAACTCGAGGACACAACATCTCAACATATCCTCAAGTATTTGAATGGTTCGTTCAGACTGACCGTCTGTCTGCGGATGAAAAGCTGTGCTAAAGTGTAGTTTGGTACCTAAAGAATCTTGCAATTTCTTCCAAAATCGCAACGTAAATCTCGGATCTCTGTCTGAAACAATAGAAATCGGCACACCATGTAATCTCACAATTTGAGATACATACAACTCAGCAAGCTTATCGAGCGAATAGTCCGTACGAACTGGAACAAAGTGAGCTGATTTGGTTAGTCTATCCACTATCACCCAGACTGCATCTTTCTTGCTCGGTGTTGTAGGCAAACCGGATACAAAATCCATAGCAATTTTATCCCATTTCCATTCAGGTATCATGATCAGCTGAAGTAACCCAGAAGGCACCTGATGTTCAGCTTTTACTTGATGGCAAATTAAGCACTTCGAGACGAAATCGGATATGTCCCGTTTCATACCAGGCCACCAATAGAACTGTTTCAAATCATTATACATTTTTGTGCTACCCAGATGTACCGACAAACGACTATTATGTGCCTCATTCAATAACATCTGAATCAAATCCACATTCCTCGGAACACATATTCGGCCTTTGAAGTTCAAACAGTCGTTTTCATTAATTCGAAACTCTGACTCTGTATTACTTTCACACTGGACTCGTCTTGCCATCGTATCTTTGTCAACTCTTTGAGCATCACAAATTTGTTGAATAAACAACAGTCTTGCTTTCAATTCGGCTACTATCGAACCATCACCAGACATAGCCATATGTTCGTTCAATGCACAAAGAGCAAATAACGACTTCCGACTTAAAGCATCTGCAACAACGTTAGCCTTCCCCGAATGATAGTCAATCACAAGCTCGTAATCTTTCAACAGCTCTAACCACCTGCGTTGCCTCAGGTTCAAATCACTTTGCGTTATCAAATACATCAAACTCTTGTGATCTGAATAAACATGGCATTTCTCACTGAATAGATAATGACGCCATATCTTTAACGCGAACACAATGGCTGCCAGCTCTAAATCATGTCTTGGGTAATTTCTTTCATGCGGCTTCAATTGCCTCGAAGCGTAGGCTATGACTTTGCCTTCCTGCATCAAAACGCAACCCAAACCATTTAAAGAAGCATCACTATACACAACAAATTCTTTACCCGATTCAGGTTGGACTAACACTGGAGCTTCGGTCAAAAGAGCTTTCAACTGATCGAAACTTTTCTGACACTTTTCTGACCATTCAAATTTAACATCTTTCTGTAATAGCTTTGTCAACGGGGTAGCTATTATAGAAAAACCTTTCACAAATCATCTGTAGTAGCCAGCAAGTCCCAGAAAACTTCAAATTTCAGAAACATTTCTTGGTGGTTTCCAATCGAGTATAGCCGATATTTTATTTGGATCAACCCGTATGCCTGACGCCGAAACAACGTGACCCAAAAAACTGACCTCATTCAGCCAAAACTCACACTTACTAAACTTTGCATACAACTGTTTATCTCGCAAAGTTTGTAGCACCAGTCTCAGATGCTCAGCATGCTCGGTTTCATCTTTGGAGTAGATCAGAATATCATCTATAAATACTACCACAAATTGATCCAAATACTGTCTGAAAATCAAATTCATCAGATCCATAAAAATAGCAGGTGCATTAGTAAGCCCAAAAGGCATAACCAAAAACTCATAATGTCCGTACCTCACTCGAAAAGTAGTCTTTGGCACATCGGAATCTCTGACTCGCAACTGATAATAGCTCGATCTCAAATCTTTCTTTGAAAACACTGAAGCCCCTTTCAACTAATCGAACAAGTCGTCAATCCGTGGCAACGGGTATTTATTCTTTATAGTTACCTTGTTGAGTTGTCGATAATCAATGCACATTCGCATAGTCCCGTCTTTCTTTTTCACAAATAAAACTGGTGCACCCCAGGGAGAGAAGCTCGGTCGTGCAAAGCCCTATCTGTTAACTCTTGCAACTGTGCTTTCAACTCTTTTAATTCTGTAGGTGCCATCCAATACGGAGCTATCAAAATCAGAGTCGTCCCCGGTACTAATTCAATACCAAACTCTATTTCTCGAATAGGTGGTAAACCCGCTAGTTCTTCGCGAAACACATCTGAATACTCGCACACAACTGGTACGGATTCAATCTGCTTCTCAGTTACTTTACTATCCAACACATAAGCCAAGTAAGCTTCACACCCCTTTTTCACATACTTATGAGCTAACATCGAGGATATTACTACCGGTAACCCATTCAGGTCATTAGATTCAATTTGGATAATTTCACCATTCTGACATCTCAAATCAATGATTGTTCTTTTGCAATTAACAATCGCATCATGCAAAGTTAACCAGTCCATTCCCAAAATTATATCAAATTCGTCGAAAGGAAACAACATTAAATCAGCTGGGAAGCATGATCTCGAATCATCAATGGACAACTTTTACACACTTTATCAACCAAAACACATCGACCCAAGGGGTTTGATACACGAATCACAAACTCAGTAGACTCAACAGGCAGAGTCTTACTGGATACTAAAGTTTCACACACATATGAATGAGTCGAACCCGGATCAACCAATGCAATCACAGTAGTATCATAAAGAGTGAAAGTACCGGTGATAACATCTGGGGAAGAAGCATCTTCTCTAGCATGAATAGCATATGCTCTAGCAGGTGCTCGAGCCTCTGATCGAACTACAGTGTCCTTTGTTCCTCTCTGACTGCCACCTATATTCCCCGAATGTCTGGGTGGTCTACCTTGTGCTGACGCGTTGCTCGGTCTTGTATTCTGAGCCGTATTTTGCTCGGCTAGCATCAGGCACTCTCGAATAAAATGATCCGATGATCCACATTTAAAGCAGGACCGATCACGAAATCTACAACTCCCAGAATGCCATTTACCACAATGCTTGCATTCAACCCGATTCTACTGTACATTACCAACACTGGCAATCGAAGTAGCTCGAGAACCCGCAGGAGGTCGATCTCGTCTAGAGAAGTCTGAAGTAGCCTTATGCCGACTGGATTCATCTTTAAATTTCTTTGGTGTAGAATGAAAGGTCTTACTCGATGATCTTTTCCGAATGTCTCTAGCTTCAAACTCGGCTTTTCTTTTCTCTTTTCCAAGCTCTTCGACTTTGCAAGCTCGCTCGACAAGTACCACAAACTCTTTAATCTCAAGTATGCCGACTAGCAACTTAATATCTTCATTCAGACCGTCTTCAAATCTTTTACACATAATGGCTTCAGTTGACACACATTCCTGGGCATATCGGCTCAGTCTGACAAATTTCCATTCATACTCAGTCACGGTCATTCGACCCTGTTTCAATTCCAGAAATTCTTTTCGTTTTTGATCAATGAATCTCTGATTGATATATTTCTTACGGAACTCGGTCTGAAAGAAATCTCAAGTCACTTTTTCTTTTGGAACCACTGATACTAGTGTATTCCACCAGTGATATGCGGTATCCCGTAATAAGGATATAGCACACTTCAAGCATTCGTCTGGAGTACATGACAGCTCATCAAACACACGGATAGTATTATCCAGCACATCTCAGCTCGTTCCGCGTCGTCATCATCATTAGCTTTAAATTCTTTGGCCTCATATTTCCTGATTTTATCCACGGGAGGCCTGCTAGATCTCATCGGGTCTATCATCGGGGGTGCTGAAGGTATCAGAGTTGGATTATTCGGGGGTGGAGGTTGTTGTACGGCCGGATTAGTCCGAATAAACTGGGTAAACCATTCATTCATCATTTTGTAGAAGGCTTGCTTAGCCTCCCCCTCATGGCTACCCGAGACAGGTCGAAAGTTTACCGGCGCTGACCCATGAGTGAGATCAGGCGCTACGCTCTCTATATCATCAGCTACGGCTCTGTCAGGATCCATTTACTATATAAAACACAATTTAAATGTCAGAAGTCACCACACTATTGTATTATAAAATTAAGGCATGTATAGCTAAACTCACACGCGCTACAGTAATCCTAGAATCGACTAAACCGTAAGCTCTGATACCAATCAAATGTAACACTCCTAACCCGTATCCGTCGCCGGATTAGGGTTATGAGGCATTACTAGTTATGTCACAACTTTTAATCAATCACTTAAGTCATAAATAAACAATCTTATATAATAATACAAATAAATTAAAACGATCATATATGCATGTAAATATGTATTACATTTAATTTCTTAAAACATACTTACCATGCTAGACCTAAGTCATATACAGCATAATAATTAAAGAACACAAGTCGAACATACTATGAACATTTATGCATACCACACAGCATATATAAAAGATGATTTAAAACATACTTCATTCAATTGACTAATTATTGTAAGATTGTTCACACATATATATATACTCCAAATGGGTCATTGCATCGATTTACAATTTAGTTCTATTCATTTAATAAATTGAGTCACCTTAACCGAATATACATATGCACATAATTAGTTCTTAACTATGTAATAATCATGGCATTTAAATAAACATATATGAGATCACATGTACATTGCTCATACTAAATTCAAAAAGATCCAACACTCAGTCGAACCGATGCACACTTTAATTTGTTGGCATGTGCATAGTTGAGCCACAAATATTTATACAACTCATTCATTACTTTTGCATGCACCAACCATACCTAATTTGCAAATCATTCAAGCATACACATGTGCATACATTGCCTTTAGTTCAATTGAATCAAAACGACCAACACAAATCAAATATATATATATATATATATATACATATCATATGTCCTATCACTAAATGAGTTTATAGCCATACTCAAAGCCAAGTCATACCAAGCATCAAGATTATGAAAAATGAACTACTTATAAGCCATTCAGCTTATTTCCCAATCAAGCCATAAAATTTAAAGTAATATACACACATGCCGTATAACATAGTTACCAAATGAACTTATAATATGACCGATTATATATATATCCAACAAGCATCATATTCAAGCCATTTTCGTTTGGCTATATATATATATATATATATATATAAGAACAAATTCATAGCTCAAAATATAGTCTAGCCTATACATGCCTTTAGTTCAAAAGTCCAAACTCAAAAGTACCAAAATAGGTTGATAGTGTGGATGACTTCGTTGACGATCCTCTGAGCCAGTAGCTTGATCAAAATCTATAATACAGAACAATGAACACACACAGAGTAAGCTTACTAGCTTAGTAAGTCTTAAGCAAATGTATTACATCAAATGTTCATTCAATCATTTTCAATAACATACATCATACCATGAAATTTAAAGTTTAACACTTATTGGTCTACTAATGTCGAATACAAATACCTCATTTAGCTCAATCATTGAAATTATTTTATCTTTAATCTTCAACTTATTATCTCATCATGTAATTCAAATATAAATTAATAGCACTTCTCCAACTACTAATACTTTCGATACATTTAATTCAATAGGATCACATATACACAAGTAAGTATATACTTACACTTAGTAATTTTATATACAAGAGAACATAATCAATTATCTATAAATTCATTTGACATTTCATTCATTAGAATACATGGCATCAAAGTAATCCCAACATGATCACATAAACATAAGTATAAAGCCGAATATATAAGATCAATTAGTATCATTCTCGTTCGACAATTTAACACATGAATATTTACCTTATTGATCTAATATAGAAGATCAATTTAATAACTTGTAGGCACTTACCTGTATGGCCGAACATACATATATAACTTGTAATATCGACTTACTTCCTCGACGATTACTTAACTAGAAAAGTTTATGTCTTGCAATTAGGAATTTCATCACCGGTTTAGAACCTGTTAGGCGTCAGCCTGAATCACACACCGGCACTAGGCTTGCTAGACCCGAGGTCTGAAATTTAAACACTGGCATTTAGCCTGCTAGGCATTAAGCCCGATATAATTCACCGGCATAATGCCTGCTAGGCTCAAAGCCTGAATTGATATTATTCAACCATCTCGTACACATTACCTTTTACCAAAATCACATATATAACACATAATTTATCTCACTTTCACCTTATGAATTCAATTTAATTTAACTACCTTTCATTGTTAAATTTAATATGTCACATTCGGCTATGTCCTCATTTCAATCCAATAATTCAAAATTCAGCATATAACTAGGTTACGAACAATATTTACAGTATTAACTTGCTTAAAGACTTACCTCGGCTATCGACGGATGACGAAGATCGACTATTCGTGAACTTTCACTTTTCTCCGATCCAAATCCAATTTTCTTTGTTCTTGATCTAAACATTTTTAAAATAAGCTCATTCAAACACATTTCATCTCAATTTAGTCCCAAAACACATAAATAGGCAAATTACCATTTTACTCCTGAGATTTACAACTTTTACAATTTAGTCCCTATTGCACAAAACACAAAATACACATAATTTGAATTCAATCCTTTAGGGCTGAATCTTCCTCATGACTATATAAGTCCCTACATTTCATTTATTTTGTATTTTAATCCCTCAAAATTTTATTTTTTCAATTTAGCCCAAAATACTCAAATTCATCAAAAATCCAAAGACAAAACATGTTAATCTAACACATATAGTTCATAATTCATCCTTAAATAACATAAACAACTAATTATCAACAATAGCTCAACTCAAAATATTCATCAAATTCAAAAATTAAAGCATGGGTCTTGAAGATTTCTATGCAACGATCTCAAAAACGTAAAAATTATCAAGAATCGAAATCAAACTAACCTTGAATTTAAGCTTATATGTGCCGAAAATAAAAAGAAACAAAGCTCTTCTTCTTTCTCCAATATTCGGCCAAGAGAATAAAAGATGATAATGGCCATTTCTTTTGTTTTATTTTAGCATATAATATGTTATTTAATTAATTACTAATATAACCTTTCAATTAAAATAAAACTAACATATATAATAAGGGCATTTTAGTCTTAAGCCGCCCACTAGCTTGAAAAATGGGCTAATTGCCCTTTTAATACTTCATATAAAAAGCCACTATCACATTAGCACCTTTCACTATAGTTTGTAACTTTTGCACTTTACGCGATTAAGTCCTTTTGTTAAATTAAACACACAAACAATCAAATTTTTATACGAAACTTTCACACATAATAATTCACATATAATAAACACCGAAAATTTTTTTAAAAAGTTTTTCGGACTCGAATTCGTGGTCCCGAAATCACCGTTCCGATTAGGGTCAAATTCGGACTGTTACAGACACTGATTCAATTTTTACCTTTGACTCGTGGGTATTCAGCACAATGGCGAGATAGGACTCGTATCCTTTCCTCAAATATTTCTCGGCTACCATAGTTGAAATTATACAGGCAAATTATTTGATCTACCTGATTCAACTCGAATGACATCTCCATTTTCACATTTCAATTCAATAAACTTGCTACCACAGTTCATTAAAACATTATGAGCCATCAACCAATCCATACCAAGAATCAAGTCAAATTCATCAAATCGCAACAGCATAAGATTTGCCGGAAAACAATGACCTCTAATTGTCGAAGGACAATTCCTACACACCTTGTCAACTAGCACATGTTTACCTAATGGGTTTGACACCTTTACTACAAATTTCGTAGACTCAACAATCATACTCATACTAGATGCCAGTCTCATGCAAATGTAAGAATGGGTAGACCCCGGATCAATCAAAGCAATAACAGAGGTGTCATGAAGAGAAAAAGTACCCGTTATCACATTTGGAGATGATGCCTCTTCGCGAGCACGAATGGCATAAGTCCTTGCATGTGCCCAACCCTCTGGTCTCACAGCAGAGTCTCGAGGCGTACCTCTACTATTGGTCTTACCTCCCGGATTCTTGTGTGATCTACCCCTCGAAGATACATTGCTTGAGCTCACTTCTTGCCTTCTTTTTTTCTCCTCCCTCTCTGGACAATTCCAGATAAAATGGTCGGGTGAACCGCACTTGTAACAATTTCGATTGTTCCCCCAACACTCCCCAGTGTGTTGGCTACCACAACTTGGACACTCCGGTTTGGACTTTAGATTGCCCACACTTGCCATCGAGGTAGCTTGAACTCTCGAGCCCGAGTATGTGTTACCTCGATCTCGATGTGAATACCCAACTGATGCAGTCGTCCGAGGGTTCAACTCCTTGGACCTTTTCGATTTAGCTTGGTATGATACTCATTGGCCTTTTTCTTGCATCTTGGGCCTCATTCACGGCTTTCCTCTTTTCCTTATTCAGTTATTCGGCCTTACATGCCCTATCAACCAACAACACAAACTCTTTTAACTCCAAAATCCCAACTAGTAGTCTAATATCCTCATTTAACCCATCTTCAAACCTCTTGCACAAAATAGCTTCTGTAGACACACACTCTTGTGCATACTTGCTGAGCCTAACAAACTCACGCTCATATTCTGCCACAGTCATTTTTCCTCGCTTCAATTCAAGGAATTCTTTCCGTTTCTGGTCCACAAATCTTTGGCTTATATACTTCTTTCGAAACTTTTCCAAAAAGAAGTCCCACGTCACTCTCTCCCTTGGAACCACCTACGTCAACGTTTTCCACCAATGGTATGCCGAGTCCCTCAGAAAGGACACGGCGCATTTTAAGCTCTCCTCAGATGTCCAGGAGAGTTCATCAAATACTCTCATTGAGTTCTCAAGCCAAAACTCCGCCCTCTCTGGGTAATCGTTTATATTAGCTCTGAATTCATTGGCCCCTTACTTCCGAATCTTATCTATCGGGGGCTTATTTATTCTCACTAAATCTATACCCTGAAGAGCCACAGGAACTGGCTGAGGTATAGGAGGGGGTGGAGAAGGTTGAGGATTAGGGTTCGCTCGTACATACTCCGTGTACCAATTACTCATCATTTGGAGAAAGGCTTCCCGGGCCTCTTCTCCTTGACCCATAGTCTCGGGTCCACTCTCTACAGGCACGGTCCCTTGTGCGGGAGCTGACGTGTTACTAGCTACGTCATTAGTAGCCGCTCGATCGAGAACCATTTACTATATAAAAATAAAGTTTAGGATTGTCAGAAGTCATCACACTATAAATATATGCTTATGGCATGTATAGCTAGACTCTTACACACGATATGGCAGTCTGAGAACTGACTAAACCATAGCTCTGATACCATTAAATGCAACACCCTTTACCCGTATCCTACGCCGAAACCGGGAACGAGGCATTACCGGACATAACTCACTTCGTAATGCAACTTTAGTCTATAAAATTTCATTCCAACTTAAAATATCTCTTCCACAATCAAAACATTCTCATTAAAGACCTACGAGGCCTTAAACATGTATGTTGAGGTTTTGGAACCCAATTAGAAACCTTTGTGCACTGAATTTTTTTTACCTAAATAGGGGCCACACGCCCATGTGAAATGGGACACGCCCGTGTGGTCACACACGCCCATGTCCCTAATCCGTGTGTGATTTATTTTCATTTCGAACCTACAGGGGTTTTCACTCGGCCAAACACAAGCCCGTGTTCTTGGCTCGTCTGCTCCACACGGCCTAAACACGCCCGTGTCCTCGCCCGTGTGTAAAAACCTGTGTATTTTGTTTGTGACATCAGCAACCTCTTATGGGTCACACGGCCTAGGCACACGCCCGTGTGGCTAACCCGTGGTCGACACTGACTTACAACACTAGCATGCAGGGGACACACAGCCTAGTCACACACCCATGGGACTGGCCGTGTGTCACACACGGCCTACACACATGCCCGTGTGCCTACCCGTATGGACAAGAACAAGGCTATTTGCCAAGCTCTTTTCACCACCCTAGTTTGCACAACATAATTCCATTCAACAAATCACTAAGCAACTCAGAGTTGCAACATACACTTCCATGAATAACTTCATCTTTTCATAAATTAGTAATGATGAGCCATCAACAATGGCAATATACAAAAGAGTTCATCTTTAAAGGAGCCAATACATACTTGGTCAAAATAACAAAACAATTTACCTAGTCTAGCCCCTATACATTCCATACTCAAAATATTAAGTTTAGATATACTGAGATGAGCTGGTAGTGTGGGTGATCTTCCAATTATCTTCGTATCTCGACTCGGCTCTTTGACACTATAAAACAAAGAAAAGAAAGGGAGTAAGCTTTAAGCTTAGTAAGTTTACATGTAAACAATAAACATCATATTATGTGCTAATCAATGAGTAGCATTACATACTAAGCAAGAACAATCCACATTCCATGATCATGCTTACTCATTTCATCTCTTACCACATTCCAACCATATCACAAGCCAAATGCTCACATTATTTAACATACATCCCTGCACTTATCACCACATGATCACATGAAACAACACTTAACAATTTCACAATAAGCCATTCCTAGTAATACCAAACACTCGGTGGTTTTAGAATTAGCCCACCATTAATCTTTGACAAGGTGGTATCGCACATAGCCCACCAAATGATATTATAAACGATGGTATCGCACACAACCCATCGTGAATAAGTAATAAGGTGGTATCGCACATAGCCCACCAACAAGAATTATTAAGGTGGTTTCGCACACAGCCCACCATTAATTACTACGGGTAATATTCCACACTTACATATCTATTTCAACGTTTATACGAAAATTATTCATTATCTACAGAATTCAATCTACTTGAATCATAAATGTTCTCAATCATACAATGCACCAATAAGAAACAACATGTGTATTTAAGATGCATCGTTTACACATAAACTTACCTAGGTGCAAAATGTGTTAAGTTGTGGTTTAATCCAAAACCTTACCTTTTCCCTAGTCAAGGTTAATTCCATGCTCTTTTTGATCTATAATAACAAAATTCACTCGTTCAATTATTTTATAATCATAATACATCATAATCTCTACTTAGGCAAAAATGACCATTTTGCCCTTGTACTATGGCAAAATTATAATTTTTCCCCTAGGCTCGTAAATCACTTACTTGCAAGGAGATAGCTTGTCTGAAAGTTTGAACTCCAAAACCTGTATTTTCTATTCAATTTTTGGTGGAAAGAAGAAGGGTGAATAGTGAAAGATGATATCTTTTCTTTTTATCTTATTTTATTCATCTTTTTATCACCTAATTTTACCAAATTTTGACTAAAAATTTAATGCCCTTGTCTCCTTGTCTCTATGGTCGGCCAACACACCTATAATGGCCTAGTTGCACTTTAAGGACCTCCAATTTAATATTCTATGGCTATTAGACACCTCTACCTTGAAAAATAGAACTTTCGCACTTTATGCGATTTAGTCCTTTTTCACAATTAAGCATGCAATCATTAAAATTAAAACATCAAAATTTTAATATAGCCATATATTAATGTAACACCTTAAATAATATCAAAATAATTCTTAATCCTCAAAATAGCGGTATCGAAACCACTGTTCTGACTAGCCCCAAAATTGGGCTGTTACACTACGAGACCCTAAACATACATACGGAATGGCTCGGGATTAAACCGGAAACTTTTGAACACTTAAAGAAAATTTTTGACATAAAACAGGGCCACACGCCCGTGCGGCATATCACATGTCCGTGTTCCACACCCGTGTGGAATTATTTTTCAATTTGATCTTACAGCGGTTTTCACACGGCCAGACACACGCCCGTGTCCTTGGCCCATGTCCTTCACACGGCTACGACATGCCTGTGTCCTCGCTCGTGTGTGAAAACCTTGGCATTCTATTTATGACATCATCATCCTAATATGGTCACACAGCCAAGGCACACGCTCGTGTCCTTAGACCGTGTGTCGATTTAAATTCCTAATTTCAGGTGCAGACTTCACACGGCCTGGGCACATGCCCATGTCCATGGCCATGCCTCCCACACGGCTGAGACACACGGCCATGTCTCTACCCATGTATTGGCTACTGAGCATACTGACTTTGTAAACCTAGCATATATGGGACACACGGCCGATCAACACGCCCATGGGCTGATCGTGTGTCACACACGGCCTAGACACACGCCCGTGTGTCTGCCCGTGTAGACCTTTGAAAGGCTAGCTACCAAACCAAATGCCACCCTATCCAGCATCCATACTTATACCAATTCAATCCTACTTATTTTATAACCATAAAACACTTATAGGGACTCAGAATCAAGGCATCCAATCAAGATTACACTTCATAAATTTCATCATCTTTGAATATATATATACTTGTCAAGTATTGGCCCATTTTAAATGACCACTTACAAAATGAATTTGATAACATTAATAGCCAACACTTTGGCTAACAAATATGACATAACAAAAGAAACCAAACCCTATACATGCCATACTAAAAATGAATCTAATTTGCTATACCAAGAGTAGTCAATAGTGTGATTTCCAAACTCTGACGTTCCACAAATTCTTGAGCTAACTTGGCAAAACTACAAGGAAAAGGGAAATGAGAAGGGTAAGCATAAAGCTTAGTAAGTTGGCATGAAAAATAAATAGCAACATAAGCTCATGATATCATGCAATCATGGCATTGGATAAAACGCAAAGTTTGAAGTACTTTGCCATAACTTGCTCTTGCTTGTTCTTATTACATACATACCATTTCGTATCTCGTAAACAATTTCTCGTGAATTACCCAAGGGTACCTGTATTCACTCAATCACGTAGCTTTAGCACTAATCTCATTTCTATCTCAAGCTCAACTATTTATCCCACTAAATCACTTGGGATACTCAAAGATACATGTTCATCGTCATTCACACAATTACGAAGTCAATGCCACATCCTAGATATGGTCTTACATGAGGTCATCTCTGAGTACTGATGCCATATCCCAGATATGGTCTTATACGGGATCTCATATCAATTATCGATGCCATATCCCGTGTATGGTCTTATACGATTTTCATATTCAATGTCGATGCCATATCCCATATATGGTCTTATACGGGATCTCAATTCGGTGCTAAGGCCATGTCCCAGACATGGTCTTACACGGGACCTTATCCATCTCATGTCTCAATGATAGTCTTCTCACATTTAATATAGTCCAACTAGGACTTCAACATCACAACTTTCATCGTTTTTCTCATTCAACACCATCACTCAATTTCATAGAAATATTCCACAACATTATAATATCAAACATTTTAAAACATACTAGCATGATGTTGAATTTATCACATACAAACTTACCTCGATTTCAAAATAGGCCAGATTGCTGATTTAGTCTGATACTTTGCCCTTTCCTCGGTCGAGGTTAATCCCTCGTTCTTTTTGATCTATAATAACAATTTATCTCATTTAATAACCATATTAATCAGCACATTTCAATAATCGTACTTCGGTACTTTGGCAAAATTACCATCTTGCCCTTCGACTTTCACAAAATGACCATTTTATCCCTAGGCTTGGAAATCAATTCTACTCAAATTTCTTTCTTTAACGAGCCTAGGTGAACATTTATTACTTTTATGGCAAACCTCAATACTCCTTATTTCACACATTTACCACATATTTTACAACTTTTACAACAGGGTCCTTTTTGGTGTTTTCATGATAACACCCTTCACAAAAGTTGTTTATCTAACAACCAAGACCCATTTTCTTCCATAAACATGCAGCAAACAACTTAAAAGATCACATGGAAAAACTCTAAACTTTTAACCACTTTGCAAGATAGTCCCTTCTTTAGAAAGCTTAAGCTTTAAGGGTTCCAAAAGTACAATTTTTTTTCCAAGAAATGATCACTAGAGCACTTCCTTGTAAAGAGAAGAGTTTGCTGAAATTTTTGAGCTTTCAAACCCCTATTTTGCTTGTATTTTTCGGTGGAGAAGATGGAGAGAAAAGATGATATCTTTTCTTTATTTATTTTATTTTTTTCATCAATTTAATCCACCTACTACACCCACTTTGACCAATTTTGACTTCATTGTCCCCCTATGGCTGGCCATGACCTTTAGAAAGGTCTAGTTGCACATTTGAGACCTCCAATTAATATTCTATGGCTATTAGGAACCTTCAGCTTGTAAAATTGAACTTTCACACTTTATGCAATTTAGTCCTTTTTCGCGATTAAGCATGAAATCGCTAAAATTAAAGCACCAAAACTTAAATGCATCTTTATAATCATGTTATAACTCATAAAATAACATTAAAATAATTTTCTCTGGCCCCGGATTAGTGGCCCGAAGACCACTATTCTGACTAGCCACTAAATCAGGTTGTTACAATTCTCCTCTCCTTAAGGATTTTTGTCCTCGAAAATCTTACTGGTAAAAAGGTTGGGATACTGGTTTCTCATAGCCTCTTCGGGCTCCCATGTAGCCTCTTCTATTCCATGTCTCTTCTATAGTATTTTAACAAGGGCTATACTTTTGTTCCTCAACTATTTGACCTCTTGTGCCAAAATTTTAATCACCACTTCGCCATAAGTGAAGTTCGGTTGAATTTCTACCTCTGTTGGTAATATCACATGTAAAGGGTCCGAACAGTATCGTCACAACATGGATATGTGGAAAACATCATGAACCTTTTCCAGCTTAAGTGGCAAGGCCAAACGATAAGCTACCGACCGTATCCTCTCTGTAACTTCATAAGGTCCGATAAAACGTGGACTCAACTTGCCTTTCCAGCCAAATCTGAGGACTTTCTTCCATGGTGATACTTTGAGAAACACTTTATCACCGACTTGGAACTCAATCTCTTTCCTTTTTAAATCTGAATAGGGTTTTTGTCTATCTGAGGCCACTTTCAGACATTCACGTATCACTTTTACTTTCTCTTTAGTTTCCCTGACCAAATCAACCCCGTGATTCTGGTTCTCTCTAAGTTCTGTCCAATACAAGGGCGTTCAACACATTCGCCCGTACAATGCTTCATAAGGTGCCATTTTCAAACTTGACTGAAAACTGCTGTTGTAGGCGAATTCCACCAATGGTAAGTATTTTTCCCAATTACCTTGGAATTCCAAAATGCAACATCGAAGCATGTCTTCAAGTATCTGAATTATTCTCTCCGACTGCCCGTCACTTTGCGGATGTAAAGCTTTACTAAAGCTCAATTTTGTGCCTAAAGCCTCTTGCAACATTTTTCCAAAACCGTGACGTAAATCTCCAATCTCTATCCGAGATAATTGACAATAGTACTCCATAAAGTCTTACTATTTCAGTCACGTACAAATCTGCCAACTTATCGAGCGAGTAGTCGACCCGCACTGGTATGAAATGGGCTGACTTCGTGAGTCTATCAACTACAACCCATACAACATCTTTCTTTTTCGGTGTCAACGGTAAACCCGTCATGAAGTCCATAGTAATACAGCCCCACTTCCATTCGGGAACAATAATAGGCTGAAGTAGACCCAAAGGTACTTGGTGTTCAGGCTTTACTTGTTGACAAATAAAGCATCTGAAAACAAACTCGGAAATGTCTTTCTTCATACTCGGCCACCGATACCATTTTCTCAAGTCGTTAAACATCTTCGTACTGCCTGGATGCACAGACAAACATTCACTATGTGCTTCATGCAAAATCTTCCGAATAAGCTCATCGTCTCTGGGTACACAGACCCTATCTCGAAACATCAAACATCCATCAAGATTTATCCGAAGGTCTGACTCAATATTTGACTCACATAAAACTTTTTTGGCTTTTAAGTCACTGTCACCTTTCTGAGCTTCATAAATCTCTTGGAGAAACAATGGTCTAGCACTCAACTAGGCTAGAATAGAACCATCATCTGACAAAGCCATCCGTGTATTCATGGCTCTCAGCGCAAACAAGGATTTTCTGCTCAAAGCATCGGTGACCACGTTCACCTTTCCTAGATGATAGTCAATCACTAGATCATAATCTTTTATCAACTCTAACCATCTTCGTTGCCTCAAATTCAACTTATTTTATGTCATCAGGTATTTTAGGCTTTTATGGCCGGTGAATATCTGACACTTTTCACCATAAAAATGGTGTCTCCATATCTTTAATGCAAACAGAATGGCAGGTAATTCAAAATCATGAATCGGGTAATTCTTCTCGTGTGTCATTAATTGTCTAGAAGCATATGCTATCACCTTGCTGTCTTGCATAAGTACACAACCCAATCCATTCATGGATGCATCATTATAAACCACAAATTCTCTTCCCGATTCGGGTTGCGACAAAACAGGAGCATCAGTCAACAACGCCTTTAGTTTCTCAAAACTTTGTTGGCACTTTTTTGTCCAATCAAACTTCACATCTTTTTGCAATAGTCTCGTCATCGGAGTAGCTATCATGGGAAATCCCTTGACAAAACGCTAATAATAGCCGACTAGGCCCAGAAAACTCCTTACTTCAGTTACGCTCCTTGGCAGTTTCCATTCAACAATCGCTGAAATCTTACTCGGGTCGACTCTAATTCCATTTCCCGAGACAATGTACCCCAAAAATCCCACTTCCTTAAGCCAAAAATTTACTTTTACTAAACTTGGCATACAATTGTTTATTTCTCAAAATTTGCAGAACCTTTCTCAAATGCTCAGCATGTTCGTTCTCATCTTGAGGGTAGATCAGTATATCATCGATAAAGACTACTACAAATTTATCCAAATACGTCCAAAAAATGCGATTCATCAAATCCATGAAAACTGCAGGGGCATTTTTTAAACCAAAAGGCATGACCAAAAATTCATAGTGGCCATACCTCGTCCGAAATGCGGTTTTTGACACATCTGAGTCCTTGACTCTCAACTGATAATATCCAGACCTCAAGTCTATCTTAGAAACACCATGGCTCCCTTCAACTGATCAAACAAATCATCGATTCTTGGCAACGAGTACTTGTTCTTCACAGTTACCTTATTGAGTTATCGGTAATCTATACACAGCCTCATAGAACCATCTTTCTTCTTCACAAATAAAATAGGAGCACCCCACGGAGAATAACTCAGTCTTGTGAAGCCTTTATCCGTTAACTTTGTAATTGTGTCTTCAGCTCTTTTAGCTTGGCCGGAGCCATTCTGTACGGAGCAATGAAAATAGGGGCAGTACCAGGAGTTAACTCAATACCAAATTCAATCTCTCTAACTGGAGGTAGCTTTGGCAGTTCTTCTGGGAAAACATTTGAATACTCGCATACTATAGGTACTGACTCAATCTTTAACTCAGTCTCTTTCGCATTCATTATAAATGCGAGGTAAGCTTCGTACCCCTTTCTTAAATACTTCTGAGTCAATAAAGAAGATATCACTACTGGAAATCTGTCTTGCTTATCTAATTCAACACGAATAAGATCCCCACTTTCACATTTCAACTCAATAAAATTTCTTCCACAATTCACTATCACATCATGAGTAGTTAACCAATCCATCCCAATGATGACATTGAACTGATCAAATGGTAATAACATGAGATTAGCAAGAAAACAATGACCCCTAATCATAAATAGGCAACCTTTGCATACTCTATCGACCAATACACATTCGCCTAGGGGATTTGACACTCTTATCACAAATTTAGTAGACTCTATAGGCATGTTCATGCTAGAGACTAATTTCATGCAAATATACGAGAGAGTAGATCCCGGATCAATTAATGCTATAACATGAGTGTCAAAGAGAGAAAATGTACCCGTAATTACGTCAAGGGAGGTGCCTCTTCACGAGCACGAATGGCATATGTTCTCGCTGGTGCTCTACCCTCAGTTCTTGCAGTCTGATCTCTAGATGAATTCTTGCTACTTTCATTTCCCGAGTTTCTCTGCGGTCTTCGTCTAGCAGTACTTCTCGGCCTTGCATTCTGAGACTTCTCTTTTTCGCCCATCTCAGGGCAATCTCTGATAAAATGATCTAGAGATCCACACTTGAAACAAGCCTTCTCGTTTGCTTTGCAATCACCGGAATGACGTCTACCACACTGCGGGCATTCTGATCTACTCGGTCGAATGTTGCCAACACTAGCAACTGATGTGGTCTAAGCTCTAGACCCCGGGAACTGTTTACCCCTACTTCTACTTGAAAATCCAGTTGAGGTGGCTGACTGGGTAGTGAAATCTCTTGACTTCTTGGATAAAGATTCGAATGAATTGCCCATTTGTCTCTTCTTCGAGTCGCGGGACTCAATCTCAGCTATCTTTTTCTCTTTGACCAACTCTTCAGCCTTACAAGCTTAATCTACTAACACCATAAATTTTTTTAGTTCTAGGACTCCAACATATAAACGGATATCTTCATTTAACCCATCCTCGAACCTTTTGCACATAATAGCCTCGGTAGGCACACACTCCCGGACATACTTACTGAGCCTTACGAAATCACGTTCATATTCGGTCACCATCATTCAGCCCTACTTTAGCTCTAAGAACTCTTTTCTTTTTTGGTCGATGAACCTTTGGCTAATGTACTTCTTTCAGAATTCATCCTGGAAGATTTCCCAGTCAATTCTCTCCCTTGGTACCACCGACACAAGGGTATTCCACCACTGATAGGTCGAATCTCTCAAGAGTGACACCACACACTTAATGCACTCATCAGACGTGCTTGACAACTTATCGAATACCTGATGGTATTCTCAAGCCAGAATTCTGCCCTTTCTGGGTCATCGTCTTTACTAGCCCGAAATTCCCCTGCTCCTTGTTTTCGGATCTTATCGACCAGAGGCCTTTCTCTTCTTACTACCTCAACCACTTGAGGAGCTACAAGAGCGGGCTGAGGAATAGGTGGGGGTGGAGGGGGTTGAGCATTAGGATTTGTTCTAATGTACTCAGTGTACCAATTGCTCAGCATCTGGAGAAAGGCTTCTTGAGCCTCCTCTCCCTGACCCATAGTCTCGAGTCTATTCTCTGCTTGCGAGGTCCCTTGCGCGAGAGCCAGCACATTATTTGCAGCATCATCGGCTGCAGCTCGGTCAGGATCAGGATTCATTTACTATAAAAAAACACAATTCAAATCGTCAGGAGTCATCAAACTATCATTACACAAATATTCTTACATATGGCATGTATAGCGCGACTTATACTCACGCTACGTTAGTATGAGAATCGACCAAACTGTAACTCTGATACCATTAAATGTAACACCCCTTACCCGTATTCGACACTTGAGTCAGGTACGAGGCATTACCATACTTAACTGTCTCAATCACCCAACCTTGATCCATAAGATTTCGTTTCAAAATAAAACTTTTCATTCAAGACCCTAATGTCTTTATTATGGGTCTACGAGACCCTAAACATACATACAGAATGGTTCGAGATTAAACCAGAAACTTTTAAACACTTAAAGAAAATTTTTAACATAAAACAGGGCCACATGTCCGTGCGGCATATCACATGCCCATGTTTCACACCCATGTGGAATTATTTTTCAATTCGAACCTACAGGGGTTTTCACACGGCCAAACACACGCCCGTGTCAGTGGCCCGTGTCCTTCACACGGCCACGACATGCCCATGTCCTCGCCCATGTGTGAAAACCTTCGCATTCTATTTATGACGTCATCATTCTAATATGGTCACACGGCCAAGGCACACGCCCGTGTCCTTAGACCGTGTGTCGAATTAAATTCCTAATTTCAGGTGCAGACTTCACACGGCCTGGGCACATGCCCATGTCCAAGGCCGTGCCTCCCACACGGCTGAGACACAAGGCTATGTCTCTGCCCTTGTGTTGACTACTGAGCATACTGACTTTGTAAACCTAGCATGCAGGGGACACACGACCAATCAACACGCCCATAGGCTGGTCATGTGTCATACACGGCCTAGACACACACCCGTGTGTCTACCCATGTGGACCTTTGAAAGGCTAGCTACCAAGCCAAATGCCACCCTACACAACATCCATACTCATACCAATTCAATCCAACATATTTTATAACCATAAAGCACTTATAGGGACTCAAAATCAAGGCATCCAATCAAGCAACCACTTCATTAATTTCATCATCTTTGAATATATATATATACACTTGTCAAGTATTGGCCCATTTCAAATGACAACTTACAAAATGAATTTGATAACATTAATAGACAATATTTTGGCTAACAAATATGACATAACAAAAGAGACCAAACCCTATACATGCCATACTCAAAATGAATCTAACTTGCTATGCCAATAGTAGTTGATACTGTGATTTCCAAACTCCAACGTTCCACAAATTCTTGAGATAACTTTGCAAAACTACACTGAAAAAGGAAATGAGAGGGGTAAGCGTAAAGCTTAGTAAGTTTGCATGAAAAATAAATAGCAACATAAGCTCACGATATCATGCAATCATGGCATTGGATAAAATGCAAAGTCTTAAGTACTTTTCCATAACTTACTCTTGCTTGTTCTTATTACATACATACCATGTCATGTATCTTAAACAATTTCTCGTGAATTACTCATGGGTACCTGTATTCACTCAATCACATAGCTTTAGCACTAATCTCATTTCTATCTCAAGTTCAACTATTTATCCCAATAAATCACTTGGGATACTCAAAGATACATGTTCATCGTTATTCACACAATTACGAAGTCAATTCCACATCCCAGATGTGGTCTTACATGAGGTAATCTCTGAGTACCTATGTCATATCCCAGATATGGTCTTCTACGGGATCTCATATCAATTATCGATGCCATATCCCGAATATGGTCTTATACGATTTTCCTATTCAATGTCGATGCCATATCCCATATATGGTCTTATACGGGATCTCAATTCGGTGCTGAGGCCATGTCCCAGACATGGTTTACACGAGATCTTATTCATCTCATGTCTCAATGATAGTCTTCTCACATTTAATATAGTCCAACTAGGACTTCAACATCACAACTTTCATCATTTTTCTCATCAACACCATCACTTAATTTCATAGAAATATTCCACATCATTATAATATCAAACATTTTCAAACATACTAGCATGATGTTTAATTTATCACATACAAACCTACCTCGATTTCAAAATAGGCTAGATTACCAATTACATCCGATACTTTGCCCTTTCCTCGGTCAAGGTTAATCCCTCGTTCTTCTTGATCTATAATAACAATTTAGCTCATTTAATAACCATATTAATCAGCACATTTCGATAATCATACTTTGGAAAAATTACCATCTTGCCCTTAGACTTTCACAAAATGACCATTTTACCCTAGGCTCAGAAATAAATTCTACTCAAATTTCTTTCTTTAACAAGCCTAGGTGAACATTTATTACTCTTATGAAAAACCTCAATACTCCTTGTTTCACACATTTACCACATATTTTACAACTTTTACAAATGGGTCCTTTTTGGTGTTTTCATGATAACACCCTTCACAAAAGTTGTTTATCTAACAACCAAGACCCATTTTATTCCATAAATATGCAGCAAACAACTTAAAAGATTACATGACAAAACTCTAAACTTTCAACCATTTTGCAAGATAGTCCCCTCTTTAGAAAGCTTAAGCTTTAAGGGTTCCAAAAGTATAATTTTTTTTACAAGAAATGAATACTAGAACACTTACTTGTAAAGAGAAGAGTTTGCTAAAACTTTTGAGCGTTCAAACCCCTATTTTGCTTGTATTTTTCAGTGGAGAAGATGGAGAGAAAAGATGATATCTTTCCTTTTTTATTTTATTTTATTCATCAATTTAATCCACCTACTACACCCACTTTTACCAATTTTGACTTCTTTGTCCCCCTATGGCCGGCCATGACCTTTAGAAAGGTCTAATTGCATATTTGGGGCCTCCAATTAATATTCTATGGCTATTAGGCACCTTCAGCTTGTAAAATTGAACTTTCACACTTTATGCGATTTAGTCCTTTTTGCGATTAAGCATGAATTCGCTAAAATTAAAGCACCAAAATTTACATGTATCTTTATAATCATGTTATAACTCATAAGTTAACATTAAAATAATTTTCTATGACCTCGGATTAGTGGTCCCGAGACCACTGTTCCGACTAGCCCCTAAATCGGGCTGTTACAATAAATATTTTGATTGGACGTTTGAACCTCGCTTTAGGGTTCCAAAATCATGTTTGTTGCTTCTAAGTCAAAACTGTATCAAGTGTGTAACAAAAACTCAAGAAATCAGTGAACATAGGAACCCGGAATTGAGGTTGTTGACGCCACATGGTCGTGTGCATAGCCTGTGTATGGCACTAAGTTGAGTCACACGACCATGTGCCAAACTGTGTAACTTTCTGGCTTGAGCCACACGATTATGTGAGGCACTGTGGTGAGCCACACGGGCGTGTGCCAGGCCATGAGGACCACGCAAGCCACCATGTAGGTTGTGTGGGCCAAAAATCAGAATTTTTCCCTAAGCTCGTAAATGTTGTTTAAATTGAGCGTAGGCTTTCCGCAGGGTTCATTCAATCTGAAACAAGCGATAAAGCTTAATTTTTGATGAGCTATTGGTGTATTATCTGTTATCTATACGTATGTCTAATATGATATAAGCTAAGTAAGCATGATCTGTTTGCGTATAATGTGCTTTTGTTTGGGATGTGTTTAAGGTATGCGATTTATTCAGGTATGGTTTTTGCTCTATTAATTTTGATGATTCGTTTCAGTGTTACCTTGTTGGTTGTGAACATGGGATATCCGAATAAGTTGTGTTTGATATTGATTCTGATATGTAACGATGCATATGACTTCATGGAAAATATATTATGATTCATTAAGATTTGATTAGTTTGTTCTGCAAAGCGTGGATTTCCATGTCTTCTGTCTCTGTTATTGTACGATAGCATGTCCTACATGCTTATCATTCTGGTTCTGCCATGACACATTGCATGGGGTTTGGGATGATGTAAAAGGAAGAAGTTTTTGGCAATTTAATGATCTGCATTATATGGTGGTTTATCTATAATTCTGTCTGGCTGCTTGTTTAAAATTATGGTGGCTCAACCATATACATCCATACTGGCAACTTGGCTGCAACATAGTGGTGGCTCGACCATATACATCTGTACTGGCAGCTTGGCTGCAACATAGTGGCTTGACCATATATATCTGATTTGGCAGTTTTAACTGTAACTCTATTTTGGTGTGTAACGGAGTTAGGTAGGATGTTTTTTGATAAATTTGCATTCTAATTTTTTGAAAAAACATCACATTGGCATAACCATACACCCTATATTCTATTATACGATTGTTATGAAAATCCTTATGATACTCTGATTTGTTTTGCTTTGGTTATATGATCGTTATGAAATTTTTTGCATTACTCTAATTTGTATATTGTGTTTTGTTTGATATTTGTTTGAGTTTAGTTATACACTAAGCCTTATAGCTCACCCTTTTGTTTTATCTTTGTTTACTCAGGTAAACCTTTGACTTAGGACCAGATGATGTGTGGGAGCTCAGATTTTTGTACTTAATGTAAATATGGTAAATTTCGTAATTATTTGTTTTGTTCCTTTAGGGTTTGTAATATGTTTCTGAACTCGTTTTGGGACTTTGCTTAATTCGTCAGTAATTGATATTTTCTAATGCAAGGCTGCAAAATCACTTAAGTCAACAAAATGGATTTCAGTTTTCAAAACTAAAACTCTTGAAAAGGTTTTCCGCTGCAGATTAAGTAACTCCTTAAGTGTTTTCTAAAAGCAAACAAATAGCTTTTAATGATTGTGTGCTATAGTAGTGTTAGCTAAATATTACTGAGATCAGGTTTTCAAATAAGTCAATGTAATTTCTCCAGATTCGTCATAACTTCTAGGCCGGGTTTGGGGGTGTTACACCCCATTGGACAATCTTTGTATAAAAGATATGCCTCATTAAAAACCTTATTAGGAAAAACCTTGTGGGACAAAAACCTACTGAAGGAAAAAAGAGTACATAATTCTTTAATACATAGTATGCCACAAACTTAAAAGAAAAATTCAGTGTGAATTTACTCCCCCCTCATGTAAGCATCACTTAAGATATTTGAAACGACATAATCCGATACTAAAAATTAAGTTATCAAATGTAGCAGTATAGAGTGCCTAATTGAATTATCGATTATTCTTCGCATTGAGTGAGGGGTGTTACAACAATCCATATTTTGCTCCCTCTGAACATCATTTTATAAGTCAATATTGAGACATTCAATATTATTCATCCATAGTAAATCATCAACATATACAAAAAAAATTTGTTTATGCGTATCAATATGGCAATAAAATTCAATCACATTCATATGCTTTAGATGTTGCCAACAATTTTATAAAGCATGATGTATTGTATCATTCACTATTACCAATACAATTAGTGTATTAGACACATAAAGAATTGATACTTTAGGACCATTGTTTTATAACATCATTGTATGACCAATTGTTCTTATTGAACACTCAATCTTTAGGTCGAGACAAAATTTAATTTTTAAATATACTTTCATTATAAAATTTATGTACCGAATATTATTGCTATTGAAAAGTTTTCAGAAACTCCAATGGTATTTGATACATTAATATCAACAATGATGATAATAACCTATATGTATAAATACATTAACTAATGAAAACTTCTGAGCAACATCATATTCACATATTATGATTTTCTCACGAAACTCGACTTTTATGCTTTAGGCATCAATATTATCAAATAATTTATATTAGCTGAATGCAAATTCACTAGACCTAAATAAAGAATTTTATTTAGTGTCAGACTATTGCATCCACAACAAAATCATTTTTCATAACCAAAGCCAAGTGTCTTGTGAAAATTTATGTTACAAGTCAATTCTATATATTATGACTTGTATATTTTTTTTGTTATTATGCTAACATGCACTCCACTTAGCTTTACACCTTCCGAGTGTTTGGACTTCATGTCCAAGATACATTTCATAAGTTATAATAGAAATGTTAATTTATTTTGATGGTTTGTTCTCATATCAATGCTTTCAAATATATTTTCATTCAAAATCCTCAGTTTTCAATAATATTGAAGTGTTCTATGTATATTATCATTGTTGACAAAAAATTCCTTTTGTCAACTCCATCATATTTGGTTATGAAATAACTAATTGAGATATCTCATTATATTCATAATTTTAGATAGCTGATCCTCTTTGGGGTTTTATCAAAAGTTATGCCTTAGGTCTCTTCATGAGTACCCGTCTCCTTTAGCATATGACCATATTCATTTCTTTCTCTTTCTTTCAAGAATTTTTCATTTTATGGAATTGACTAGTTTGCCATGCTTCTAACATGCGTAAGACTTATTTTTATCACATTGTCCTTCTGGTACATATAATTATTTGGAGCATTTTAGCTGGCATATGTATAAGCTAGCATATGCAATCTTTAAATGTCATCACTAAACATGTCTGAAAAATAATTTTATCCTTCAAATTTTTTGCACATAATATTAGTGAGATCATAAAAAATGATGACATAATTATTTAACAAATTTGTCTCCCCTTAATACTAAGAAAATTTGTAACATGACAACACTTTTTCAAAATTATAAATCTCTCTTCAACTTTTTAACATCAAATGAAAATTTTAAAATTTATCAACTTCATACTTGATTGTCCATCTTAGTGAGTTATGGTGGAACATAAAATAGAAATTGCATATCCAAATATTCTTAGATGAAATCTCTTAGATTATAAATGAAAGTCAATTCTCATGAGACAAATATTTCTTACATGTGTCACACTCCAAAACCCAGTCTAGTAGTTTTGGGTTAGTAGAATCAGGTTTTTTTTAATCGGAGGTTGAGTTAGGTATTGAAAATTAGGGTCGTAAGTGAGTAATTAAAGAATTAAAGTGGCTTCTTTGGGTTTTTGTTTTATTAACTTGCTTAAAATAAAATTTAATTTTGAGGTCTAATTTAAAAAAAAAAGATTTTAATTGATTTAGGACCTAATTGGAAAAGGAAAGAATTAGGAATGACCAAAAGGGCAAATTGCCCAATTTTTGAAAAATGGTCTCCTACATAAAGCCATTCACGTCTTCGACTTCTTTCAAACCCCAAAATATTAAAAGTTCTCCAAAACCTAAAATCAGAGAGTTTTAACAAAATCAATTCATTCCTTCAGATTTATTAACTCCCTAAACACCAGAACAACCCCCAATTTCAAACTAAAAACGTGTTTTTTTCCCCAAATTCACCATTGTTCTTCTTGAGTTGAAATCCCGAATTAGAATTTTAGATCATCATTTTCATTAAATCAAGGTAATATTCTAACTTTCTATGGTTAAATAAAGAGTGTTGTTGATTTAACTCGAGTTTTAAATGAGTATATTTAGATTTGATGTTTTTAAAGTATGTTTGGATTCAAAAATGGTAGATCTTGAAATATTGAGTAAACTTGTGTTTTCAAAGTGATTTTTGATTAATTTTAGCTTAATTAAAAGGTATTTCACTTCAATTTGATAGTTCACAATCAAATTTTTAAGAATCAAACATTTTCCCCTTTTATTTGTTATTGAAAGCTTCAATTTTTTTGAAAAATTTAGGATTATTAATTTAGGTGAAATTAATGATTTAAATATGAAATTAAGTCATATTTAGGATGTTTGAAATTGAAATTGAGAATTAGAAACAATATTAGGATGTTGAAACTTCAACTTCGACAAAACTAGCTAATTTTCGGTATTGAAAAAGGAGAGGCTTGAATTGTGTATTTCGTGTTGTTTGGTTGTGTCAAGGCTGATTTTTTATGAGTTTGGAATATGTTTTTTATGTGTGTAAAGCTTTGGATCAATCGGGAGCCACTACGGGCAAGTTTAAAGGCAAGAAAAAGCTTGTTTGAGCTTTTGATTTGTAAGCAGAAGCGTGATTGGTGAGTGTTCGGAGTCGCTACTGGTATGCGCAATTCATAGAATTAATCGAGAGTTTAGGAATATCCCAAACCTCTATCCTAAGTTCCAAGTGTAAGCCTTTCTTATATTGTTACTTTATTGTGAAATTATGTTTAATGTACGTCGAGTTGTGGATTGAGATGTTGATATAATAGGTAATGCATGTGAATACTTGTATGTGATAAATCGATTTTAATGCACACATATGTGGTGGTTCAATGAGCATAGTTGTGGCACTTAAATGTAAATAAATGTGAATCCGATAAGTATGCATTGTGTACAAATTTGTGATATGAATTGATGATTATGAATAAAGATTATGTGCATTAAAATAGTAATTAAATGCGTGTATTTGTAGAAATTTTGGCCTTGTGATCTCTTGAAATCGTTGGATATAGTTGACATGCTATAGGATTGTGAGTACTCACCCTTGTGTTTTGTGATATGGGCATTGAGGCCCTTGGACAGATTGGAGGGATAAGAGAATGTTGAGCTAAGCTCCATTCACCGGGATATGTTAGTGTGTTGGAGAGCGTTTAGCTTTATGCTACACTTATGGGATATTTTAGACTCGTTGAGTCATTGGTGTGATGGAGATCCATATATCCAATGTGTGGTGACAGAGTCCACTTTTATGTTTAATGTTTCCAGGTTGCTAAATTATCATAAATTGATTAATATATGAAAATGTTGTGTGTAAATGCATGTGAATATATAAGCTAGATTTGTGAGTCAATAAAGCATGAATATGTTGTTTTGTCTTGATGAATTATCATTAAATGAATTATATATATGCGTTGAGTGTAAATGCATGTGAGAGTATATATTAGTTTTATGATTTAATAAAGTGTAAAAATGTTATTTTGACTTGATGAAAATGTGGTTATGAGTGAGCCATAGTATGCTCTTGCTTAACATGTGACGTTGTGTATGCTTAGCGGTAGTTTTGAACATTCATTGAGCTTATTTAAGCTCACACTCCACATTAACATCTTGCAGCTAATTAGTTTTTTCGGTGTAAGTGGAGTGACGAAGGAAGTGATCTAAGCAAAGTAATATTTTTGAGTAGGTGGTTTTTGCAATTCTTTTGAACTCATTAAATAAAGACAATGTGGGTTAGAGTTTTAGTTTTGATTATTAACATTATTTAATTAATTCTATCTTGGTATTGGATTCATATAATATGAATGTTATTTTGGACTTTGTTTGCGGCTAAATTGACGTTTGAGATTAAGGTTGATAATACATGTTTGATATTCTTATTTAAATGTATAGATGTGGCATGATAAATTTTTAAAGGATGTTAATAAGTTCCGTTAAATTACGCTATAATTGTGTGTTGAGTAGAACATTGTTTTGAGCATCGATAACATTATAACTTGTGAATTTTTGGTATCTTAGGTAAATGTATCGATATTCAGGATACGTATATTAATACCTCGAAGTTGGGAAGTTTTCAAATTTTGAAAAAATCCAACTTTGGTATCAATACCCATATTCAAGTATCGATACTCGTGATAAAATTACCGATACTTGCTCATTCGGTATTGGTACCTACATGGTACTTTGAGATTTATTAGAAATGAACCTTAATTACGATTAAAAATATTTCCATTGGCATTTAAATGTTTAAATTAGCCATGAAATTTTCTTTAAATGTTATTTTCAGTAGCCGTTGCTCTTATTTGAAACTGTATATGCAAGTGATTAAGTTTTGTTGATTGATGTAGCATCTTGTAAATCGGGTCCGGTGACCAGACCGGGTGAGGGGTGTTACATGTTGGCTTGATGCAAATAAAATTGCATGCTTATTGGAAAGCTAATCTTATATTAATGGTTAAGCAATTAAATGGAGTCATAGTTTTGCTAACCATTAAGTATATATATAGGCATAAAAAACTTAATATTATCCTAGCAAAAACAATGAAAATCAAGCTTGGGATATAATGCACTAGTGTTGTTAGCACAAATTGCATACTATAGAGATTGTGCACAATCAAATTATTTCAAGAAATAACATCGCAAACTTGGGGTTGCACACATGTGATACATGAGATCATATATTATTTGGTTATCATCTAAAAATGCAATCGGCCTCTAACTTTAGCTGATGTTCATTTAATATGATGTCCAAATAATTAGTATTGATGACAATTATTTAATATAAGATTTTGTACTTGAACTTGGCATTTTTTCTAATTCGGTACCTAAACCTTTTTTTTGGTGCAATTCAGTACTTAAACTTGCCAACCGTTACACAAATTACCTAAAAGGCTAAAGACCTTCATTTTTTTATGAGGTGGCACACATAGCCAATTTATGGCTGACACATGGCATATAAAACCATCACAATTTCAGACGTGGAAAATACATTGAGATTTTAAATTTGAATTTCTTAATTAAAAATTAATCTCCTCTTTTTGGAAATTCTTTACAAAAACTTAATCATGTGTTCTTTCAAAAGCTTAACCCTAAACCATACAACAACTAAATCATTCATTTTCTTCAGATTTCTTTGCAGCCAAAGAAAGAAATCAATATCAAGTAAGATTTGTATTTTATCTTGAGTGGGTCTATTGATTTTTTTATTTGAAAATCTATTTTTCTTTTTATAAACTCTTTTTTAATTTTTATTTATGATTTTTTTGTTAACCATTGAAGGAATAAATTGTGTTTTTCCGTTGAAATATCAAGTTTTCAATTTTTAAACCCAAAATATGTTATTTTAAACTGTGTTTTGTATTTGGGTTAGGTCTTTTTTATTAGCTTTAAGAAATTTGATAATTGATTAAGAGTTCTTTATGGATTTTATTTGAAAATTGTTTTATGAGTATTCAAAACTTATTTGGGGGTTCAAAATAAGTATTTAACTTGGGAAATCAAGTTGAGAGATTTCGAATTTGAGTTCATGCTCTGATAGGTTTCCCTTGATATGGTTCCAAGTTATAATATTATTTGGAACTCATTTTGATTTTGAATCATTAATATATATTTTTTAATTTCTTTGACAACACACCTTTTTTTGGGGCGTGAACTAAGTGAATTGAGATTATTGACTATGATTGTAAACAAGTCAGGGAATAATGTTTTTTTATTTGAAATTTAATATACATAGGTACCTCATATATTGTTATCTTTTTATGGAACTCACGTTATTGTTGTCTACAATTTTTTAATATTAAGTGTAGCCTTGTAAATGGTTATTTTTGCAGAGTAAAGCATGGATTTGATTAGTGCACCAATTCATGTAGACTATGAGCCTTTATTGCATAGTAGAGAAATTGAGATAAGTGATTTAAGCCAAAGGCAAAACAGTAGTAAAGAGACAAGTGGGGTATATGACCTTTAAAGCAAAAATATAAAGCCTTTAAAGCAAAAAAAAAAAAAAAAGAACTATTACGGTATATGACCTTCAACCTGAACTAAAATTTGAAGACCTTACTAGTGAAATTGAGAGGAAGAAAACAAATGGTGAGAGAGTAAATGATGTAGAAGCATATTTTGATAGGTCTAGTGGAGATGACATTGAGAGTTTGGGGTCTTCTAATTTGGGTAGTTATGAAACTAATTCAGATGGTGAGTTAGCTTGTAAGAAAGGGAGAAATGTCTTATTTGATATATAGACCACAATACCTAGATTCCAAGTTGGAATGAGTTTTACTAATAATACTCAATTCAAGAATGCTTTAGCAGCCTATGCTATAGCTAAGAGAATTGACATTAAGTACATTAGGAACAAAAAGTTTAGGACAAGAGCTAAGTGTAGATCTGCTGGTTGTCCTTTTCTTATATATGCAACTAAGGATAGTACTGATGGATTTTTCAAGATTAAGACATTTGTGAATGAGCAACAATGTTCTGTGAAATTTCAAAATAGCCGAGCCAACTAAAAGTTTGTTGGAAGGTATTTTCTTAGTAAGTTGAGAGTGTTACCTCAATTAAAACTAGTTCATATGCAAAGGCTTGTAAAAGATGGGTTGAAGGTAAACCTGTAAATAAGTGTATGTGGTAGAGTTAGCGCATGGGACTTAGAACAAATTAAAGGTAGAGTGAAGTTTGAGTTTTGTCATTTGTATGATTGATCTACCGCAATTCGTTGTAGCAGATTAAACTACTTTCATAGTTAAAAGAGCTTGAATATGAGCAATATCATTATGTTTTATTTAGTTTTTTCTATTTTAGTTTCAAGTTAATAAAAAGTGTGATTTGAGTCAATTTTATGACCTTAAGGGGCAAAGTAGGCCTAATGGAAGACTAACGTATTTGGTGAGTGTGCAGAACACCATTCAAAGGCATGAGAACTCGAGGCTGGTCGCCATGTTGCAACACGGAAGTTCAACATCACAACATAGTAAGCAGAATGCCAAAATAGCCATACCACCTTTGGCGTCGCAACATAGCTAGATGATGTCGCGACACACCCCTAAAGCTGAGCCTGAACTAAGCAAATTGCCTTTAGTGTTGTGACATAGGCAGTGGATGTCTCAACATCGACCCTGTACGTGAAGCATTAAACGAGATGAGGGCATTTTGGTCCGTACAATGTATTTTAATGTAAAAATGTCAAATGAACTAGGGCTCAAGACGACGGCCAACCCTAATATTATAAATAGGCTCATTAAACACTTGAGAGGGGATCTTTTCTGTAACTTAGAATGTTCCTTTCAGCTTAGTTTTCAGTTTTAGTTTTCTTTTATACTTAGGATTTATTTCCAGTCTATTTTTTATTATTGTTCTTCAGAGAATTTGACTTGTGGATTCAAACTAACTCTTTATGGATTTCTAAACTTTATTCAAATACAATTCAAGAATCTTCTTAAATGTTTACTCTTGATTTGATCTTTATGTTTATTTTTTTCATCAAGTTTTTATTGTTTATGGGATCCATAAGGAACTAATCATCCTATAGGGGATTACTGAGTGGACATGTGATTAATTAATTTCTATGTAGGGTTTCTTAGCGGATCAACTGTTTGGGATAAGAAGAACTTTAACCTTAGGCCTGAAAACCATAGAAAGTCATTGTAGTAGCCCATTTGTGCCTGGGCCCGTGTAAATAAAACAAATAATAAATAATAATAAAACAAAAATAATAAATGTCCAATTACAGTCCATTTACAATAAACGGGCTTAAAGCCCAAACCCAAATGCCAAAACCCATTACACCCTGACCCAATGAACCATAAACCCACAGACCCAATCCTAACCTAGGCCAACAAACTAAGCCGGCCCAGGTAACCCAAATAGCTTGCAGACGCAGGAAACCCTAGGTTTCCATTGCGCTGCAAGCACCCCTAGCAGCCTCAACACCAACCCTTCAGTCGCGCCGCAAGCCGCGCGTGAATAATGCTCCGTCGCTCGATCCGCGCCGTTCACCTGCAAAAGGAAAGAATAGCAACAGCAAAAACGGCAAGAAATAGCAGGACAATCTTTTGTATTTATTTTCGAGGCTATAAAAGCCCTACAATAACCTGTAAAAAAAGGACAGAAAAACACACAAACATACAAATACATATAGAGATTAATAAAAACAGCAGAGGTGATTTTCTTGATTCCGTTTCGTTTAATTTTTTTTACTTTTTTTATTTATGTTTTTTTATCTACATATACAAATATTGTTAAAAAAAATAACAAGAAAGAGATTAACTTTCGAATCGTTTTAAAAAAAACGGAGTCGCTAGCCTCCGACCACCATATACGGTGGCGCGTGCGACGGCCCTTCGTCGGAGTCCTGGCCAAAGGCCAAAGGACAGAGAGGTTTTCAGTTTTGGGGGTCCCCTTTTAAGGCCAAAACGGCATCGTTCTAGGGCCAGATTCGCACGTTGACCCGAGACCCGGGAAGGATCCGCATGTTTTTATAAAAGGGTCTAATTGCCTCTTTGGTCCTTACGCAAATTTTAGCATTTTTAATTTAGTCCAATTTAAATTTTTATTTTTTTAAATTAGCCCTAAAACTTATATTTTGTTACAATCTAGTCCCACGGGCTATTTAAAGATCGATATCAAAACGACTTAGTTTAGGAGATAGGGCATAATTGCCCAATAAGTCCCTAAGGTGTGACGAGCGTTTTGATTTGATCCTTTTACATTTTATTTTTTAGATTTTTTCCTATTTCTTTGTTTATTTTTAAACGCTTTTTATTTTTGTTTTATTTTTAAGTCATTTTAACATTATATTAAATTATTTCATTTTATAAAAATTATGTATTATATTTTAATATTTGTATAGTGTATATTAATAATAATATAAAATTTTATGTATTGTTTATTTTGAACACTTATTATTTTTATGTATTCATTATTTATATTAGGTTATTAGTATTATTTATATATTATTTTAAAATTTGCATATTAGTTATTATATTACAGTTTTATTTATATATTATACATTATTATATTATATTTTATATATAACTTTTAAATTATTGTATCCTTAATATTGTATATAATTTTGTATAATATATTGTTTATTCTTAAAAATGTAGTTTTTTATATGTATTAGATTATTATAAATATATTTTTATTTAACGTTATAAATCATTTATTTATTTCAAAACGTATTTTATTTATTTTCTCAAAAATATATGTACTATTTTTTTATTTTTTGTTATATCATTTTATATTTTTTATCTACAATATTCATTTATTATTTGATATATGTCACTGCTTAAAAAGTTTAATCTTGCATGAAAAATTTTCATATTTATTTAGTATTTTTCTTTTTTTATTATTTTATTATTTATTGCTTTATATATTCTATTTGTCCATGCGCTTTTATTTATTTATTATTTTATGATTGCTTTAGTGTAGTTATTTTTATTAGTCGTTATTTTATATTATTATTTCTTTAATTGTCTATATTAGTATTAATCGTTAATATAACTTGTGATTATAATGAATTGCTATTCGATATTTATATTTTGTAATGCATCAATGCAAAATCGGATTCATATCATTTTTATAAAAAACACATTTTGCAAAATTGTCGTATTTTATTCAAAGTTTTTTTAAAAAAAAATACAGTGATACATAATATTTGGGGGACTTCGAGAAAAATTGTGCCCTAAATCACTGGGTTTCGATTTTTCTCGTTGAACTTAGGATATTAAGTATCCCTTTTCTTTTAAAATCAAAACTTACAAACTTCAAATCAAAACTTATTCTCGGGAATTCAAAACGTTGTATCCTAACTTATTTGATATGATGTTTTGTGTCTCGAGATAAGAAGTTTCTACAAATAAAGGCAAATCTAGTTTCAAAGTCATGAGATGTTGCATCCTAACTTATTGGGTATAGCATTTTATTTCTTTGAGATAAGTAAGTCTTGGTTTTTTTTTTCAAATAAAAGGATCATATTTTAAATTTTTCAAAATTTCGACATTAGGACATGAAATTATCAATTAGGTACCAAATTTTGGCCGTTACGAGGGTGCTAACCCTTCCTCGTACGTAACCGACTCCCAAACCCATTTTCTTGTATTTCGTGGACCAAAATCAATGTTTTGAAACAAAACGTTTTATAAGGTGATCCAATCACACCTAAGTAAAAAGGGATTGGTGGCGACTCCCTTTTTATTTTTTAAAGTCGATCCCCGTTTTTATAAAAACTTTAAAAATGGTTTCGACAGCTTGGCGACTCCGGTAGGGACCAACAAGAGTCTCAAGTCATAAAATTGATTACTTCCTGTCCTTTTGTCCAAATTTAAAATTCTGATTTTAAAATCCATGATCTCTTTTATTGCATGTGGTTCTAATTTTATAAAATATCTCAACATTGCATTGCATGACCGTTGTGGTCGCACCTTTAAGTGGGAGGGAGAAGTTATGCCTTCGTGAGGTGTTCACCTCCACATGGGCCAGTGGATTGCTTCCGGGATACATCTGTACCTATGTCTTCGTGAAGTTTTCACTTCCGCATGGCCATAGGGAAATGTATTCTCCTGAACCGAACTCGGTCCGTATGAGCCTATAATGGGTGAGGATCGAGGAATCTACTGGCTCGGGTACCTTAACTTAAGAGCTAAACCACATGTAGAAAACATAAGGACTTACCCTAAGTAGAACTATGTCAAACCTTAGTAGTTACCCAAATAGGTGTTTGTTTATTTTACTTGCTTTATATTTTGCGGTACTAACTTGTTGTGTTTTAATTCTTTGTGCATGTCATTTCATATTTTAAGAGGTATCGATTCACGGTCAGTTTCTAAGTTAGAAAGCTGGTTATGGAGAACGAATTCCTTGATAAAGGGGAAGACAATGCAGCCGTCCGTATGTGGTCAGAGCAAAAGCAATTAGAGAAAGGGGATAGCTTAGCTGAGGGGTATGTGTCTGAACTACGCGATTTCGCTCGTATTAGTGTCATGCAAAATGAGCTCCAGGAGTTAAGAGGAATATGGACCCAATGGGATGATGAGGCAAAGCAGTTGTTCTATCCTAATTATGGCGACCTACCTTACTTGCTCGATGTCAAGGTAGATAAGCATCTGTTCCGGGCTATGACTCAGTTTTGGAAATCTTCTTATAGCTATTTCTCTTTCGGGAAAGTAGATTTAGTGCCTACGGTGGAGGAATATACGACCTTGCTTCGCTGTTCAAGGATTCAAGTCGACAAAGCTTATTCTAGAGCTGCTAATGTCCCAACTTTTGTGAAGAAGTTAATGAATATCATCGGGATGAGTGAACAGTGGGTTGCAGCTAGAATTCAAGAGAAAGGTGAGGGTAAATCCATACCTTGGGTGAGTTTGAGGGACCTGATCTTAGCACATCCAGATGTAAAGAAGAATATTGACGTCTTTGCCTTGTGTATTTACGGTTTGGTGATTTTCCCTAAAGCTCTAAGACATGTAGATGAAGCAGTTACTGATCTATTAGGTCGACTTGACAAATGGGTCACACCTGTACCTGCGATCTTAGCCGAGACGTTCAGATCTTTGAATGTATGTCGGAGAACAGGTGAAGGCAGGTTCATTGGATGCACACAGTTGTTATTAGCCTGGTTCCACAGTCATTTCTGGAAGGTGGAGAAAGTTTCTTATCAGGTTTTTCTGAGAATTATTCTCCATTAAAAGAAATAGTGGCTACACCTAGGAGAGAAGACGTGTCAGAGGAAAACTGGATGGCGCTCCTTCAAAAGCTTTAAGAGGAAAACATCGAGTGGAGGGCTCCTTGGATGTTTCCCAACGAAATTCTTTATCGGTGTGGGAGTTTTGACTGGGTTCCTTTACTTGGAATTTAGGGAGCCGTTGGGTATGCCCCTTTGCTTGTACTGAGGCAATATGGATCAAGACAGTTTGTACCAACGACATATGGGTTGGCTCAATGTGAGTTCTCATACAAAGGGGAAAGCTATAAGAAGAGGGTTAAAGAGATTTCTGGTGCTTGGAATCAGATTCGTAGGATGAAGAGAGTATCCGTAGGCCCAATGACGACCCCAGAATACAGTGGATAGAGGATTAGAAAGATTAATGATAACATTCCTGAGCTGAATCCAGAAGACTCCCGATCAAGAGAGGAATGCTTGCAAGTAGTCCCATCAGAATTAGAGATCATAAAACAAGATTTTGAAAAGATGAGTTCGGAGTTTGGAAAAAGGATAGAGAAATTGGAAGAAGAAAAGATGTATCTGAGGTTAGATGTGGATGTTTAGAAATCAGAGGCCGAAAAATTAAGAAAAGAGAAGAAAAGGGTCGAGGAAGATTTGAATGACCTAAAGACAGAATATAAGAAGTTGCGTCTGTCAATGAAAAATGCCAGATTAGGAAAGACTTCAGAACAGTGGCAACATGATAGTCGAGAGGAAAAAGCCAAAGCTGACCATTGGAAGAGGAAGTTCCAAGAGATGCAGATGCGGAACGAGGCCTTAGAAAAGAGTTTGGCAGAAAGCTAAAAGGAGAAATGTGGATTAAAGGCTAAAGTGACTAAACTAGACGGTCTCTTCACCACTATCGAAGCCGTAATTCTGCAAATGAGCTAAAGTCAAGTCTGAACAAGATTGAAGAAATGAAGGGCAAGATCAAAAAATTAGAATCGGTATTGCAGAATTGTGAACTCCGGATCAAGGTTCTTGAAACAAGAGAAGGACATTGGAAGGAAGAGCTCCATCATTCTCATGATCAAGTTAGAAATCGAGATTATCTCATGGGTGAAGCAATAGTTCAGATTTGAGAGGTAGCTGATCACCTACAGACTTTGGCAGCACAGGCTGATACATTAAGCACGAAGTATGAGCTACAGTCAGATCGTGGTCAAGAGTTAGCCTTGTTGTTTAGGAAAATTAAAACTTTGGGCCTTAGGGCGAAAGCATATTTGTAGTCTGTTTTATGTAAATGATTTTATTTTCTAATAAAGTTTTCTAAATGAAGTTGAATTAGAATCGATGCCTCCTTACATTCATGCATTTGCATTACATCACATCATATGCATTTAAGTCCATAGAGAGAGCCTAATTAGTTGAAATTATCACAGAAGAGAGAGAGAGAGAAGGAAAATCTGGAAACTGAACACCACTACGGTACACGTGCTAAGACATAGAAAATGGATCAAAGAATTGGACAGTTTCAAAGAGACATACAAGACCAGATGCAGGAGCAATTGGCAAAGCTCCAACAAGAGATGAGAGACCAAATGTTGGAAGCTCAAAGGAACATGATGACTCAAATGGCCCAGATGTTGAACGGGGCAATGGACAAAGGAAAAGGTCCCATAGTTAATACTGAAGATAATGAGGACTTTCCTCGGGGTTTCACCCCACCGCATGTACAACTTGAGGAGTATCCCCGAAGGCCATCTATTACGATTAGGCCTCAACAAGGGCAAAATGACACTGGAGTGCCCATCAATTTCCAAGTCGGTACAGGATCCAATCGAGGAGATAACCCTGCTAATCCCGTTATCCCTGACTTAGATATAGTAGAGAGAGAGGAGATAAGAACTGAATCTTCAAGGCAGTTAGAAGATCGTTGCAAATGGTTGGAAGAAAAGTTTAAGGCTTTAGAAAACACTGATAATCATCACGGAATTGATGCTAAAAACCTAAGCTTGGTTTCAGATTTGGTGTTTCCTCATAAGTTCAAAATGCCAGAATTTGAGAAGTACAATGGGACCAGTTGCCCTAAAGCCCATAGCACTATGTTATGTAGACGGATGACTGGCTACGTTAACAATGATCAACGCTTGATTCATTGTTTCCAAGACAATTTGATGGGGGCAGCGTCCAGGTGGTACAATCAACTCAGCCATGCTAAGATTAGCTCTTGGAGAGATCTGGCCCAAGCCTTCATAAAGCAATTTAATCATGTCACAGACATGACACCTGACAGAATCACCTTGGAAAACATGGAGAAGAAGCCAAATGAAAGCTTCAACAGTATGCACAAAGATGGAAGGAGGTTGCTATGCAAGTTCAGCCGCCGCTTTTAGAAAAGGAGACCATAATGCTTTTCATCAATACTTTAAAAGCCCCATTCATTAACCATATGTTGCGAAGCGCCACCATAAGCTTTTCAGATATAGTAATGTCTAGCGAGATGATTGAAAATGCGGTAAGGAGTGGGAGGATAGACATAGGAGAAAATGCCAAAAGATCAGGCCCGAGAAATAAGGAAAATGAAGTGAGTATCCTGAGCATGCATCCCAAATCAGTCACTGTAGGCCAGCCGAGGGCTGTAACCACTAGCTATCAAGGTTCTTCAAGGCAGGAATCCAATTCGAGGCCAAATGTAGAAAGGCTCCAGTTCACATCCATCCCGATAACATATAAGGAGCTATATCAGAATCTTTTTTATGTGCATGTGGTATCTCCATCCTACCCGCAACCCGTGCAACCCCCGTTCCCAAAATGGTATAATGAGAATGCCCAATTGAGTACCACGCGGGAACAATGGGTCACTCAATTGAAAACTGTACTACATTTAAAAAGTTGGTCGAAAGGTTCATTAAAATGGGAATTGTGAAGTTCGACGTTTCATCAGAACTTGATCACTTTGACAAGGTAGTAAATGCGATAATTGAAGGAGGAGACAAGAAAGTTGTGACTCCTTGAAGAAGTCAAAAGCGAAGAGGGAATCAGGGAACGAAGTTTCCAAGCCCTTGCATACTTGGGGGTGTTTTGAATAATGGGACTGTGGAAGAGATCCCTGTATTTTTAGAGCTAATCTAGAGTAATATTCGAAACACGCTTGTTGCCTTAAGCCTAGAGGCAATAAGCACCCTTTTGTGAAATAGGCTCGTGTCCAAAATCTTTATTTCAATAAAATACACCTTTTTGAGCAAATATTCTTCATTTCATACTGTACAAACAATTGTTCTTAGTTTTTTTTTTCTTTTGTTTGTTCTTTGGACTTTCTTTCAAGTATTCTTTCATTCTTCATTCATAACCATACAAATAATCATTCTTTGAATCATTTATTCTTTGGAATATTCCTTCGAATCTACAATAGGTCTCCAGATATCAACGATGTGAGCAACGCCGCTACTGACTTAGAGTCTCCTTTCGAGTAAGATATGTGTTTAGAGGGATCTCAGGACTTTGAAGATGATAGAGATTGTAACCTATCTTCTGATTTGTTAAGGATGGTAGAGCATGATGAAAAACAGATCCCACTTTACATAGGGTTAATGGACATTGTGAGCCTAGGAAAGGGGTGAAGATAGAAGCCTAGCTCACCACAGAAATAAGGCGAGACATCATTGAGTTATTTTTAAGAATTTAAAGATATTTTTGCATGATCATATCAAGACATGCCTGGGCTACTAAGACGTAGGCTAAACATGAGAATCAGGTACTGTTGGTCTACCATGGAAGGGGATCGCATCAGTTATACCGCAAATTCTGAATTGAAGAAGACAAGATTTATGTGACTCTTCCATTTTCTTCACAGACTTTTCTATATGTGGGGCATGGATGCTATGGGGCCGATCTCGTCAAAAGCTTCTAGTCGACATCGATTCATCTTCGTGGTCATCGTTTACTTCACTAAGAGGGTGGAAGTAGCTCCATATGCCAATGTTACAAGGCCGATAGTCATCAAGTTCTAAAAAAAAGGGATCAAGCACCGGAAAAGAATGCTAGAAAGGATCATGTTTAATAATACATAATTGTACAATGTCAGAATTTACAGTTTGTTCAAAGATCAGGCAGCATATCACAATGCAGCAAAGGTTTCCAAAAGAAAAATACAAAATGAAAAAACAACAAAAAATATGAAAGGTGACCAAGACTTGTAAAGATTGGCATAAGAAGCTACCATTTACTCTCTATGCGTATCAAACGTCGACCAGGACTTTCGATGGGGCAACACTTTTCCCATTGGTTCACGGAATAGAAGTGGTTTTGCCCATGAAAATCGAGATTCCTTTGCTCCAGGCTTTGATTGAGTCAAGAATTGGATGAAGTAGAATGTCTCCAGTGAACTTGGCTGAAGAAAAGGGTTTGAAAGTATTCGTCATAGCCAAATGTACCAAAAATGGAATATGCTGATTTATGTCGAAAATGGTCCACCTAAGGGAATTTCATGATAGGGACCTGGTATTGAGCAAGATCCTTCTTATAGAAAAGGATTCAGAGGAAGGATGCCAAACCGGGAAGGTCCTTACGTAGTAAAAAAGAGCCTAATCTAAAGGAGCATTGATATTGACCGAGACGGATAGCGAAGACTTGCCCAATTCGGCGAATTCAGGTTCAGTCAAGAAATATTTTACCTGAAAGGGGAAAAGCCAAGGTGAAAACCCGCAAAGGGCGCTTTGAGACAAAAAAACAGAGGAGAGGCCAAGGAAAAAACCCGCAAAGGGCGATTTGAGACCAAAGGGGTTTTGAGTCTAAAACCCAAAAAGGGCGGCTCAAATTTTGATCAAGGATAGAGCATGTGGTAGTCTTGCTATGCCTGAATTAACAATGAGGAAGTATGCTATGTCTTGGGGCATCGACAAAGTACTCTAGATCGTCTAAACACGTATTGAGCTCAAAATGGTCCTCAAGAAGTTTGTACAGAGAAGCTCAGGCTACGATATCTGGGGCACCTAGCTTCTATCTTACCCATTTTGAATTTGCTATCTTTGATTACTTTATTCTTTTCAAAGATACACCCTAATCAATTTGCTTTTATGGCCTTGGCTAATTTTACTTTATTCTTTTCAAGATGCACATCAATCAATTTTTTTTTGCTTGGTTAGCTTTGATTAACTTATTTGTTTCGAGCTATGCTCCTGATTAATTTCTTTCTTGTCCATTGTTGTGATCTTTTTCAAGCATTTTATATTGAAATAACGATTAATGGACTAATAATACTTCCATAAAAAGAGTTTCGCATATTACTCTGGAAGTTTCTAAATAATACAAGAATCTGAAACAGGACTATGGTTTAGAACTCACCAAGCCTAGGGGTTGGAAACATTGAAAGATGATTATCTCTTTGGATTTTTATTGGATAAGACATTTCGTCGGTGATACCATCTCGACAAATGACGAGCAATGTCAACCCAAGAGTAAAAGAGGATCAATCTCGGGTAAAGAAAATGATATCCTGCATTCATCGGGTCATTACACCTAGGGAATGGTGTAACAGATCAAATTGATTGAAGATGATACAAATTCCATACCTCTGAGTGGTAACAGGATGGATGGAAGAAACCAAATGTTATTCCCCTAAAGTTGCAGTGGGAGGTACAAAATTTATGTCCCAAGGTTCAAGTGGAGTGGACTCAGAATTACCATGGGGAAAATTACTTAAGCAGAATATGATTGATCCTTCAAGAGGAATGAAGATAAAACTTTGACGAATAAATGAGTGATGACACCTGAAATAGGAATCATTCTCATAACATTTTTGCATTCATATATCATAGCATGTCTAAATAGGAGCATTTGACTCATTTCGATCAAGGCATCCTACTCATTCGGCATAAGCATATACCCATTCTACAGGACAATGTAGTAGGGTAGATTGACGCTTTCAATCTGGCATCCCTGAGTTTGCAGTGGAGCAGACTGAAGATAGCGGATCTTGCCTTCTTGAAGTTGCAGTGAAGCGGATCTAAGATACTAGTCTGACCTCCCTGAGTTTGCAGTGGAGCAAATTAAAATAGCAGATCTGGCATTCCTGAAGTTGCAGTGAAGCAGATCGAAGACATCAGTCTTGCCTCCCTGAAGTTGCTGCGGAGCAGACTGAAGACAATAGATCTTATCTTCCTGAAGTTGTAGGAAGCAGATCGAAAATGTCAGCCTTGCCTCCCTGAAGCTGCAGCGGAGCAGACTGAAGACAGTAGATCTTATCTTCCTAAAGTTGTAGGAAGCAGATCGAAGACATTAGATCTTGTCTCCCTGAGTTTACAGTGGAGCAGATCGAAGACAGCAGATTTTACCTTCCTGAAGTTGCAGGAAGAAGATCAAAGACATCAGCCTTGCCTCTCTGAGTTGCGGTAGAGTAGGCCAAAAGACAACAGATCTTGTCTTCCTGAGTGTGCAGTAAAGTGGATCGAAAATACTAGTCTGACCTCTCTAAAATTGCAGTGAAGCAGATCGAAGATGGTAAATCTTGTCTTCCTGAAGTTGTAGTGAAGCAGATTGAAGATATTAGCTCATCTTCCGGAAGATACAGCCACTTGACAAGACCGGGAAAAATGGGCCCTTTTATCGTCTTTGCACTATTCTCATTACACGACAATGAGCAAAGAAGGGCAGCTGTAGTAGCCCATTTGTGCCCGGGCCCGTGTAAATAAAACAAATAAATAATAATAATAAAACAAAAATAATAAATGTCCAATTACAGTCCACTTACAATAAACGGGCTTAAAGCCCAAACCCAAATGCCAAAACCCGTTACACCCTGACCCAATGAAACATAAACCCACAGACCCAATCCTAACCTAGCCCAACAAACTAAGCCTGTAACACCCCAAACCCGTTCAATACGCCACGACCGAATCTGGTATGTCACTGAGGAAAATATTTTGAAGAAAAACGAGTTAACGATTAAATTTTTGTGAAAAACCCTTTGAAATTCTATATTTGTAGAAATCAGGTGTATAATAAGTTAAAACTAATAATTTACTTTAAAATTACGTAAAACTTTAAAATAAGTGAATAAATCATAGGTTAGAAAACATTTATATCATTTTAAGAAAACTCGAATTATTACTTTGAAAACCAATTGCATTTGAATGTAGAAACTAGATATTTGAAAATCATTTAAATTATCGAAAACACTTAAGTTGTTAAAATTATCAAATGATTTATGTT